>WBNO01013029.1:0-26638 GCA_013400575.1 Peucedramus taeniatus | reverse complement strand
AAAAAAAAAAAAAAAAAAAGCTTAATCCATTAACATAACTAAAATATCAAAAGGCAATTTTCCGTGAGAAATCTTACTTCTCTGAGTGTAAATCTAATTCTTTGATAAAATAAACGATTTTAAAAAATAACCGTACTTCATGAAAGTGCGTGTTTAGAGTCCCAAGTACTGTTTGATTTTATACAAGCAATTTACAGTACAATTAGCAGTAAAATAGCCAGTTGTTAAGGCCACCAATAAATTAAAGGCAGAATACAATGGTGACTTGTGCTTAGTATGCAGATCATACAAACCCCAACTGCAGAGGCCAGCATTAGGATTCTGGACACCTGGTCTGCTCTGGCGGTGAATAAAGAGCAGGGCTGAATGTTGGGCTTCAGTTGTACATTTCTAGTGGTTAATCCTCTTTGTAACGGTCGATTTACATGTTAGAAGATCTAAAAGAGAGGAAGTACAGTGTCTGGCTTTGAGTCTTGGTTCAAGAGATTTCTGTTCATCTTCCTATGGCAGGAATTGCAATTTATTACCCGCTATTTCATAGCTTGCTTTGAAAAATGTCCGTATACAGTGGTTTAGCAATCAACAACCATGAATACAGTTCAGATTGTTTGTATGCTGTGTTTTTTACAGCTGAAAATAAGGCTGTTCATAATATATATTAGAAACTGAATATTGTCTATGTGGTGTAACAGCACTATTGACTGTGACTCCAATACGGGAAAAAAAATATTCAGGTGAGTCTCAAGCAACTTCATTCATAATACATAATATATTCATGGCTAAATGAAGTTATTCTGCTTTTCAAAATTTTACAAATATTACTAAGTCAGTTATAAACCTGCTTGAAGTTCAGCAGTCAGTCACCATGGGTCACAAAATAGGCAAAAATTTGTTAAGGTAATGCAAAAACATGAAGGTGCCATCCATATCTTAGAAGGTCCACACTCTTTAAATAAAGCCTGTGAGCAGAAGAAGTACAAATCTCAGTGCCCCAGTGATCACCAAACTGCCCCCCTGGGACTCTGTGCTTGCCTGACTGGACTTTACAGCAGAGGGTTGAAAATAGATAATCCTTAAGATCCCTTTCAACACAAACTATTCTATGGTCTCTGAGCCTGTGACTTTTCTTCTGAATCAAACAGCGCCATGATGAAGGACAGAGAAGTCACACGAGAAACCATCATGCTGGCCAGCCCAGCCCTTCTCTCCTGGGCTTCTGCACTAGGTGCACTTGTTAACATTCAACATGTGCACGGCTGAACGTGCTGTGGTTTCTGAGCCCATTTAGTCTCCATCAAGTCACTTCAGTCTCAAACATCACTTTGGTCTCAGACTGACTCAGACTGGCGCTTCTTTTTCGATGGTCACTCGTTTTCTTCCCAGATGTTTTGTGCTCCTCTGAGTCTCTCTTTCTCACAGCAAGTTCTTTTGGCCAGCACTTTAATTACTGACATCAGCTTGAGTCTGCACTTCTGTCAGGTATTTCCTGTGACTCTTACCTTTTCCAGTGCAGCCAAATACACAGATGAGATTTTGTTTGCAGCTCATTAGTGGCAAAATATGGCATGTTATGCTAGATGCTGAATGACTGCTAGTGAATGCATTTTTTATCTAAGAAGTCTTCAGACTGCACACAAGCTGATAGGTATGTTAGCTGCTGCCCACTCAGTCAAAATGTGGAAACAAGTGCGCTTATTGTTCTTTGACTGATGGCTGAAACAGTGACACATCATCCAAACACAAAACCTGGAGAATGATTTGGATTCATCTGTAAACAAGGCCACTCTAGTTTCCCCAATTAGGAAAGAAATGTTTGCCAGAAATTTTTGAAGCACAAATGCTGCTAACATATGATACTGACTCCAGCTTCCCTCGCTGTTTCTGAGTGATCTCAAGCTTTGCAATGTGAGCAGATGAAGGGTGATGACAGACAACCTTTTCAGTACCTAAAGACTCAGCTGTTTGTAGATCAGTGTCTGAGATTTTGGGTTCTTGCTGTGTCTTGTAGAGTATCTGTAAAAAGGAAGATGAGAACATAGGTGTGTGTATGTATTAAAAATATCTAAAGAGCAGAGGGATGGTAGAAACGTTCACATACTGTGACACAAGCAAACAGAGAGGGTAAGAGACTTATTTTCTGTGTGCTGGAAAGACAACTTAGGGTTTGTGAGTAAAGAATTCCTTGAACTAGTCTGATCTTAATGCAGTCAATGAAAAGGAAGTTCTTACAATTCTGTTTAAAAAAAAAAAAAAGACTGGAAAAGCAAAACAGCAACATTCCATCTTTTTTTTTTTTTTTAATTGGAATTCAAGAGAATCTGGGCTGTGTTTATATTCTGGTGGCCACAATGGATAATAGTATTTTTCTCTGTTAATGAAGTGTAGTGCCCATGAATACTTCCATAATTTTCAGAGGAAAAGGATTGGACTAGCTTATAAATGCTTGTCTTCTGATGAAATTCTTGACCAACAGTATTACAAAAATATGGGTTTTGGTTTTATCACAAAAAAATTTAGTGCTGACTACTTTTCAGAATGAATGCCTATTACTATTGATCTTTGCTAGCTTTCTTCATTCATAACTTTTTAGAGAGAGATATGCAGAACTCTGCTGATCAATATAATAAAGGTTTTTATGGTAATTTGGTATCTTAGGGAAATTTCTTGTTTTCTTTTGCTGTTTTGGACTGCATTTGCGACTTTTAACACAGGTGAACAGAATTCATAAAACTGCAAAAGAAGTTACTGTTTAGCATTTTCCTAACTATAGTTAATTTAAATAATTTCAAATAATCAAGGTCAGTCATTTAATCAAACTGAAAAAGATGAGAACAAATGGATAGAGGCGGGAAAAATTAGAAAATGAAATGTCAAGTGAAAAATTAATCTCAGTGGAAACTTGTCAACTCAATAAATAGTTTCAGAGGTTTTGAAAACAAAATAGAGATTTTTGTAAGTGTGTATCATATTTTGTTATTATTTTGAAATCACTTTTCTACATTTAATGGAAAAGTGGCAAAACACATGAAAGCAAGGGATAGCATCTTATTTTAGGCAAAATATTATCTAGCTCTTTATTAGGTGAACTGAAGGATGAGTTGTTCACCCAGTCCCATAGACTGATTTCATGCCATGCTGATGTACAGCTCTGCCACAGTGGCAAGAAAAAAACCATCAGAAATCAAAACAATTTGGCAAAGATTTCCAAAATTAGTTAATATTGGTCTTACCTTATTTTGCTTCCAATTGTGTTATCCAAACCTTTAGAGATCTGTCAGTGGAATTCTCCTTTTATTTATGCCTATCAAAAAATATTGGTCATTGGTGTTTCCATTAACTCAATCTTTAAGGATAAACAAACTTATGTTAACAAGGGGTTCAAAATTGAGGCAATGCTTTTATTAAAAAAAATTAAAAATTAAAAATTGGAGGAAGATCTGATTTTAAGGAAATCTGAACATATGCTATACATTTAGCTCTAATGTATGTTACAATGTAAATTATAAAGTGCTTTAAACTAGATTAATTTAGCAGAAAATGAGACTTTTGAGTAAATACACTATTGCGCCTTACAGTTCCTGAAGCAATTAATCAAATATTTCTTATCTACCATCTGACTGCATTGCTTACCTTGTGGAATAACATCATAAACTAACATTTGCCTCTGATCTACAGCTCTTATCCTTGCATTTTAAGGCTTTGATAATTTCATGATCTCAAAAACTTCCTGTTTGTCCACAGATTTACATCATATTGTCCCACTAAATGTGCTGATAATTTGACTCCTAGTGTGAATTTGAAAATTTTTAAAAACATCATGGGTGTCATTGGCAGTTTTATAGTGGTTTTTGTTTGTTTGTTCATTGTTTTTGCTGTTGTTGCTTTTTTCTAATTTGCCTGAGTACACTGCCTAAACTAATTCCTGCGAAATTACTTTCTCCTATCAGATAATTCCACAGGAACCACTTCCTTGAACTTGCAAGAAATATGCTGTAACTTGTATAAACTAGGAGGAGAACACATAGATCTGTAGCTTTAATGTATACAAGAGTAATTATAGGTTGGGCTTTCTTTTCTTTGTGTAAAAACAATCTTTTACGAAAGTTAACTAAAAAGCTAAATTTTTGTTAAGAATCTTTGGTTACTTATAACTTTTTCAGGCTTTTAGTCACATTTCAGACTGAATGTCTGCCTTAACAGTGTGTTGGAGTCACGTTTTTGTATGTGATTTTTCTGTTCAGATAGAAGAAAACTTTTCTCTTTTAAATTAAGAAAGATATCCATCAACCCCCTCTTTGAGCAGCCCTGCCATCTCTTCACTATGGTATTTGCAGCTTGGCAGAGCCCTCACAGCCATTCCCATGGAGCTCCACCCACACACAGCCGAGTTACACTTTGAATTACTTCACTTGGAGTATGCTGTAGGGCTTCAAAAGAGTTCAGCACCTTAATCTCGGCTCTGATGGAGATGGCCTCTCAGGCTGGCCAGCCTGTGCACGTCACTCTGAAAACACAGCTGTGCACGCTGTGCAGCAGCCAAGGCACAAAACCTCTCTCAGCACAGTCACTCCCAGCTGCTCGTAGGCCAGCTCTGCTCCAGGCAGGCAGCTGCTGGGAGCAGCGGGTCTGTCCTGTCCCCAGCTGTGCAGACAGTGCTGGGGCAGGAGGAACCTGGTAGGAATGCAGTGGAGACAAGCACTGATCCAGGGAGAGTACTGGGGACTGGGGTGTTGGCTTGCAAAGGGAGGATGGGCAGGGGAATGGAGCACTGAATTGGGGGTGGGGCTTGGGATAGACATACATAGCACAACATCATCCCAGGGAGCTGACAAGAAATTGAGCTGGAAAATGCTTAGCAAGACAGATAAAAGGCAGATTTAGGCTGCAGTTCCTTATGAAAGTTAGGAAACCAAGATGGGCCGTGTCCCTTAATCCCCATGCCCTTCCTGCTTGCCCCCCTTCCCCTTCTTGCATTCAGTAAGTTGTCCTATTCCTTGCTGTGACACTGATAAGTGACACTTAGCTGCCTCGATGCCCCAACAAAAATTATCCAGCCTTTTCCACTCAGTTTGTCTTAAGCAACTTTAGGAGACTAAAGTGACCATTCAAGGGCTCCAACAGGTGCCAATTCCAACACAAAGTGTATTGGAGGAGGATGCAGCCCACAGCACAGAAGGGAGAAGGATAAAGTGCCATCACTGAGAGTCTCCCTTTTTAAGGCACTTTGTTTAGTGTGATTTGTGGAACCAAGTTCTGAGAGGGAATCGATGGATGTATAAAATGGCAGGTAATAGTGGGGCCATGGGCTGAAAGTCAAGGAAGAGATTCACTATGGAAGTAAGATGGATTTTAATGGAACAAAAGAGTAGTGATAAGGTCGAAAAATTTGACTTATACAAACGAATGTTGCTGTTAATGATGATGAAGTGAATGCTAAACCAGGAGGGTGAATTTATTTCCTTTTAGTTTTTATCTCTGTATGCTTAGGGACTACAAGTCTAAACATGGATAAAATGGAAAGGAGAGAACAAAAGATAACCCCATTTATTCTGTAGTAGACTGGGTAAGTAAGGGGAATGGGACTGAAATTAAGATAACATAGGTCTTTAGAACTGTAGCCCCCCACGAAGGGTGGATGCAATATAGATTGATGTTTGGAAGACCTGTGAGTGTAAATACATGGCACATGCTGCACAGCACTGCTAGCACCCTTTAGCATAACAAAGTATGGAGAAAGGAGGAGGAGATGTCAAAAAGAGTACATGAAAGAACACTTCTGTCCCAGTTTTCTGCATTCCACTGCGTGTGTGTGAGCTAGTACCTCTGCATCTGGCCAATTAGCAATTTATCCTGGTGCCTCTCAGGGCCTTACTAAGGACAGTGACTGTCACTGATGGCTTACTCTTTTGGCACAGTTGCTATGCTGTTAGCTTTAAACTCTTCTTCTCTTGGTTTAAAAAAAACAAACATAAAAGAACAAATTTTAAAAAACATAATTTAAAGAAAGGAAGAATGGTGAGAACAAAAAGGGCAAACCTCAAGATGAAACCTGGAGGTTTTGTTTTGGTTAGTTGGTTGCTGTTCCTCATTTGCTTTTCAGAGAAAGCCTAGAAAATAATGCAAACTTTAGAGGAATTGCCTAGAATATGTAAGCTTGTACTCAACAACTCTATTGTACCTGTAAGGTAATATGTCCCCTTCATTCCATATAAGTGTCATAAAACTTAAATTAACAAGAACGAACAACTCAGATATTGTATTAATAAATGTTAGAGAAAAGCAAGGAAAGCAAAAATTCTTGTTGTCAGACAGGAGTTTAATAGTATGTAGTGAATTTCTACAACTAATTCTAAAGAAGCAACACTGCCATTGTAATTTGAATGAGCATAAGAATTTCTTTGATATGTAAGCAATGCAATGTCATGCTTGTATGTGACAAATGTTTATTGCAAATACTGTTACCATTGATATCATTAAGAGGAAGGAAAAATGCAAAGGTTGTCATATCAATGATGGTGTTGAGGACTCATTGGCTTAGCATTATTCCCACCCACAAAACATTATTTTGCAGTTCAGGCATTAGCTGAGACCCTGGTGATGCCTTGGCTAAGTTACAGATATTGTATGGGACTGTTGTTAACTCACATAAACTCCCTGGCCTTAGTTCTTATCTGATTTCTCATCTCATTTTTTTTTTCTTTTTTACATAATAATTTCAGACCATAAACTCAGGACAAGAACTCCTATGATGCCTGTATGCACTGCCATAGGATTGGGAGGCACGTGGTGTTAATCACGGTCACAGAGAAAGATTTGAATGGTCTTGAGACTGGAGTAACAGAATGATAATATGAAGTGTAAGGTAATGTATTTCTAGATAACTGAAAACATTCCTAGGAGCTTAACAGTTTGAAAAGCTGTTTCCAGCAGATGAAAAAGAATTTAATGTGCTACTCTAACAGATGTGGTGAGTCCAGAATTACAGGCATGGTTGCAATAGAACTGTACAAAATGTAGACAGGCTTTTTTGCTTAATGTCAACTTATTTGTGTATATACAATGCAAAATATATTGGGTTTTAGCCATAGCTCTTTGCACACTTACAAGTTATTTCTTATGTGTTGCTGGTTGTGATGCCAGAATGTTATTGGCACATTTTTCAGTGTTTCCACTCATTCCTCTTCAAGTTTATACTGCATTTGCATGTTTACATGTGTTTCTGTGTGTTTGTATAGAAGGTATATAGCAATGTATATGTGTAAGATGCTGATTCACTTCCATAGTGGATTCGATTTTGCTCTCCACAAGCAGATCCTGTTTTGCTATTTCAGGTTTATACTTATGCTTTCTCAGTGTCCCTGCCCTTTGTTTGCTTGACAACTTTCATATTTTAGTTTCTTGCAAAATACAGTATCCCAGCTGGCTCACTTCTTCTGTAGGAATTACTAAAGTTTGGTGAGGGGCACTTTGCTACCCTCTTTACAGACTGGATGAGGAATTAGAACGTCAAAATATTAGTTTTATAAGCACAAGGATTGCTTCCTAGTCTAGCTTTGGACACAAATAACACATTGTTATTGTTCATTAAAAACATGAATAAAGATATGCTTTAGAAAGTAATGGAACAATTACATTGCAGAGGAAAATGCAGAAATAATGAGATACCAGTCAGTCATTGACCCTTTTTTAACAAATGTACACATTTGTGCAATCAGTGCACGAATAGGCAGAACTGTCTAGGTAAAGGGGTTATTTTGATTATATTAGTTCAGCTCCATATTAATCTTAGACAAAAAGAAGGTAAAGTCACTGGTATGTCTGTCACATATTTAGCCAAACCTCCTTCAGCAATTAACTTCAAACTGCTGTTTAATCTTCATGGTTTATATCCCTCTTTTTCACTTTGCAATGTTGTTAAAGACAAGTACTTTCATTACCATAGCAGCCACAGAAATGTGATACTGTAGATATGACACATCTTTCAAAGTACACAGAGCCATGGGAACTGAGCTATGGAGTCTTTGGGGGCAGCAAATGTTTGCAGTAGAAACAATTCAAATACATCATTCAAACAAATGGTAGAAGTCTCACACTAAGAGATGCAAGACAAAGACTGAGGGTCTGTGCTGCTGTAGGATCCTTCAGATATTTCCTCTTTTTGCTTGTGGCCTGGAAATTTTAGGGATGCTAATCAGGAGATGGAACACTATGATCCTCTTGCAATGGAAAATATTTTTCTGAACCCACTGGGCCTTGTGACTATATTCTTTTTACAATACTTACCTTTCTAAAACTTCCCATTATCTTCTGTTTCCAACTGCTATGCTCTTTAATTTATTTTTAATAAACACCTCTGATTTGGACATTGTTTAGTATGTTATCACCTCAACTTTACTCCAATGACTGTGTATGTAGATGAAGAGAGCAAATATTTTAGAAGTTCCTGCAGAAAAGTGTCAGTATGTAAGCCATGTGTTTGGGGACTATTCAGACCTTTTAATTTAGGATTAACTTAAAATTCTTCCTCTTTAGTTATAGCTGTTTTTTTATTTTATGCTCAGTTTGTAAACACACAGAGATTTAAGGGGGCTAGTGTGTAGCTATCCAGGTACCCACCAATAGCCACATAACTGTGGAGCCAGCTAAGGTTTGTTGGTAATTCCAAGCTAGGATTGTTGGTAAGAACATGTTGTGAGAAAGAACAGGATGTGGCTGCAGAAGGGTACACACACAGCAAGGGCAGCACTCTTTGGAACAAATGCCTTTGTTCTGGCTCCTGGGAATAAGCACAACACAGCACAGCACAGCAGGAATGAGGCCAAGAAGTGGGCATGGGCTGTAGGGGGAGATCAAGACCACCCAAGACCCCAAAAGCCTCCAAATCATTTCCAGAAAGATCTGAAAGAATGAACAGCACCTGAGAACTGACTTGCATAGAAAGAGAGAAATTTATCTCCAAAGTGGGGAAAAATTATCTGTAAAAAGTTACCCCCACCAATCTGGGTGCACGTGGGCCCTAGGACACTGGACATCCCATCAGGTGGACTGATGCTGGAACCAGGACTATGACCTCTTTTTCTCTGTTCCTTTTTCTCTCTCTCACTGACTAATTCATCCCTCTCTTTCTCTCTTTCCTTTTGCCAGTCTACACCACACCAAAAGTGTCTGTCAAACTCTTTCCTGTAGCAGTGGTCATAAATGAAAGCCAGGAGAATGGAAACAGCAGGCAAAGGTTATCTGTGCTGTCATTCAGTGACTCTTTTCACCTCAGACTTTATGTGTTCTATAAACTAAGTGTGTTTTTTTCCTCAGAAATGTGTCCAGTGTGTAAAGTAAGACCTATGGTCTAAAGGGATGTCATGTGTATTTATTCACCGAAACAGGGAAAAAATTCTAAATAATAAAATATGAACTTCAATTATACTTACTCAATCAGTAAATGCACACTAGAGCTACCTTTACAAACAACTAAAGTTACCTTACCAGAATGAATAGTTGATCTCACTGAATCATTTGATTTCACAGGAACTGTTGATTCATCCTCAAAAAAGCTATTTCCTTCCTTTATAGATAAATTGCATAAACTGCCTCCTTTCATTGCCAGCCTTATCATCTGCTGTTTTGCAAGACCTTTTGAACCATGTGGCACAGAAATGTGACACCCCAGCATCCCAGTTACCTGTAAATAAATCTTACATCTATTATTTAATCCTTCTAACCTCTTGAAGGTGGATTAGGGAGTGTCCATCCTCCGGGGACTGCCTGCATTGATGCTGAGAAGGGGAACAGGAGCCCTGCAGGGTCACTCTGAGGACAGAAACATGACCAGCACACTGGAACTAGTGCTGCTACTGTGAACCTCTTGAATTAAATTCCAAATGAGCCCTGCTATTCTCTTTAATTACTGTTGACTAGAAATAGCTACTGCTTGTTCTCATGTCTGAAGGAGAACATGATCTTTTTTATCAGGACCTGCTTGATAGCAGATATGTGATTTTACCCTTTCCTAGGCAGTCACTAAATGTGTCCTAAAAAAATCGGTTGAGCATACAGTAACTGCTTTCACATTTAAACCAAATGCAAATTAGAGACCACCCAAATTAGAGACCACCAAAATAAAGGAGAAAGCATAAGCCTTCAGTTATTTGCAAGATGCAGCATTGCTAGAGTACTTCCGAGTGACTCACCATGAAAGAGAGAGCACTACCCTGAGAAAGGAAGCACTTTGAAATGAAGAAGAAAAGACAGTACAATCCCTCACAAAAAAATGTGAACACTGCATTGTGCAGATTGCTGCATGATAAAAGTCTCACTGGTCTAAATTGAAAAAAAAAAGCGCATTATACCCTATCCAAAAGAATTTAAGTGTCACCACTAAAATCAAGTTGTCTGGATGTTACCTACAGTATAAGTTTATGTTATGGATGCTTCACAAATTTGTTTTTAAATTGCAGATTATTCCTTTGTATATTTTCATAGTACTGTAACTGCTAGAATGGCACAAACTTCTTATACTTTTTTTGCCAGTCTTGACTGGTAGTGTATATACATCTGTGCCTGCAGCTGTGTGTATGTTACATGTTTCTTATTAATAAATTTACCTCCCATTTCTATTACAACTTTATGAAATCTTATTTTTCAGTGGTTAGACTTTTTCACAACTCTAATTGTCTTGGGCTGGAATTTTTTTGTAGGAGTATCAGCTTGGCTGTTGCTAAAATGACACTTGAAGCAGCTATCTTTTCCTCACATTGCATTACAAAAACTCAAAAACTTTTTGGGTTTGAGTATGCCTGTTGGAGCAGGATGTTCAGTGTGAAAAATACTGTGAATTTGTGAAAGTCAAGGTTGCAGAGGGGATTTCCTAATTTTTCAATGCTTGAATTTTGCAACATCAGTGAAGTTTTAATGGCTGTTTCCTAAATACAAAACTATCTAACCAATTAGTTTGTTGTTTAGGTATTGTCTGTAAGTACTTAAAGCCTCTTGTCCTCAAGAATAGAGAATATGCTCTCAAGTAATAAACAGGTGTCTATCATGATCTTATACCTGGAGAACTGCACTCATCTACCTGCCCTTATATGTGCTTTTGCACTTACATTATGTGAGAGAATAAATTTTTACTATCTGCTGGTGACAGCAGAAAGAGTAGCAGTTCATATGGCATTTGAAATCTCAAATTCTTCCATAGCATCTGGCTGGATATCTCTTAAACAACCTTCAAAGTGTGGTAGCAGTGGAGATCAGAGAACCTGGGTTTCTTATTGGGACAATAAACGAGTAACAGTTTAAAAAATAATGAAAATTTCATCTAACAGTTTGCAAATCCATCTCAGTTTCTAGGATCAGCATTTTAAGGAGGAAAGAATTTAGTCTGAGTGAGCAAAACCCAGTTTTAATTCTGTACTAATTTCCTTGCTGACTTTATGAAATATGAACCAGTTCTGACAATAGTATTTCAATGCAGTAAGTAATCTGTTTCTTCTCACTAATTCTTTCCATGTATCCAATGTGTAATGTATCAATCAATGATACATTACAGTGACTGACTGTCACTGTCAGTCCAGCCGTTGAGTAAATCAAAGTAATTTAGCTCTCATGATACAGATTTCTCTCTCACTCCCTTGTGGAAAAAACAGTAGCTAACACTAATAATTATTCCTAACAAGAAATGCAGTGTGATTTGCACTCTGAAATACAATAGGGCTTTCAACCTTAAGGTGTGTTCTGCTTTGCACAGGTGATCTACTTGACTAGCTGTTTTGTTCAAGTCATTTCAAAACTATGATTTTTCCCCATTTTTCACTTCTGTTTTAGTTGCTCAGGCTTAATTGTGAAATCAGATCTTGGACAGTCACCAAGAAAGCAGCACTCTTATTTTTTCAGGGGTATTTCAGGAGAGCTTTCTGTGTGAGAGAAGTTATTTAAGCTAACTAGCTGGAATTTTTGGTCATTACTTCACAGGAGAGAGGAAGGAAAGAAAGGAAGGGAAGCTAGAAAGAAGAACATTTTTTGTTTTGGGTGATGTGCTTCCTTAAAAGGAAACTGAAGAAGCATTAATTAAAGACAGTTTGGGAACACTGTATATGTATACTGCATTTTGCTTGTACTGAAGAATGTGACAGTCTGAGTTGGAGTTGACTACAAAGGTATAGGTAGTATATAGTATGATATATTCATTATAGTAATGAAAGTTTAAACACAATTTGCCATCTACAATGTTTTTTTTAAAATAACTGATTGGAAGCACAGGAATGTGCCTAAGATTTGGGAATTTTAGTGAATAGGCACATAGAAAAATCATTCTATCAGCAGGCTGCAGTCACATGCAGGTACAGAAAAAACCAATCTCTTTCTTTTTATGTTCTTAACTATTATCAGGTTTATTTCAGGTTTTTTTTTTATTGATAGTCTCTCTAGGTTATGTTTTCAAGATGTCTGAAAATCCTGTGGTTCCATTAGACTTTCCATTAGAGTGGATCTACGTCTTCCTTGAAGGGCAGTGCCTCACACTGGTTGCCTTACCCTGCACACCCTGTGGTTTTATCAGCGCTGATCCGACTAGACAGATTACGTCACTTGTTCTGCGGTATACATTCTGTTTATATAACCTAGTCTGAGTCTTTGCTTCTTTTGTAAGAGCAAGCCTGTCTTGGCTCACATTCAGCATGTGATTTACCCCTAGTTCCTCCTTAGCCAGCTCTTCTGTCTATGGTATTTGTATAGTTGGTAGATTACCCCTGCTTTCTATAGTACTTTTATGCATGCCTGCTGAGCTTCCCTCAGGTCATGGCATCACTCACTACTGCTCTCCTTTTTGACAGCTAAATATAAGTAAGGCCACTATGGGTATGGATTTCCAACAAATTATGATCCCTTTCTATGTTAACAGGCTTCTGTAAGCTGTTGCTGAGGATGTCTTGTGGGACAGTTGTTGAAAGCCTCTATAGTGTCTGAAAACATTGAATTATCTGCTGCATCCTCAGCTGCAAGTCCTGTTACATTATAGAAAAAAACTTGACATGACTTTATAGAATCATAGAATGTCTTGAGTTGGAGGTCGTCCATAAGGGTCATTGTTAGTGGGATTTTCTCAGTCATTGAACACTTCCTCCTTCTTTCCATCTCTCCAAATAAATTTATGCATTGTATTTTCCCTCTATAGAGACTTCTTATCTCTGTTTTCTTTCACAAGTACTCAGAGGACTGAGGTTGTATCAGGCATTTTGCTAAGTAAATTTTGATGGTGGGTCAAATTGATATGAAAGTTACTTTGAGTTGTTTTCACATATAACATATTTTAAAATTGCCTAGCTTGTTCTTCCGTTATAAATTCAAACTGTATATTTTAGCACACAATGAAGTGTGTTAGCTTTGTGTGTTAGTTCTCAAGTGATCTCTTTAGTGGTTTCTGAAGCCCTGTAGCTTTGCCTCTCTCCTATTATTCTTGTTGTATTATTCTTGGTGTATTATTTTTGCTTTGGTTATTGTTACTAATGTAATTATTACCTACATATTTCTTTCTTGTTCGTCTTTGTCTTCCTTGCTAATTACAGCTCTTTGTGCCTTGGCCTGAGTTTTGTGTCTTCTGAAAAATACTTGTCCCCAGCAGTCTAACCTAATTTCCACTTTTTCTGTGCTCTCTTCCTGTGTTTGGGGCTAATAACAAGCTCATGGCTTAGCCAGGCCGGTCTCTTTCTACGCTTTCCATCCTTCCTCTGCATTGGGCCAGTTTGTACTTGTGCCTCAATACCATTTCTTTGAGGAATTGCCAGGTCTCTTTAAATCCTTTCCCCCATGAACCTGCCTGCCATAAATTCTTAACTAATGTCTCCCTGAGTTTACTGGAATCTACCTTCCTGAAGTTTATTGTTTTTATTTTGCCTTCCTCTCCTTGGTTTCACCACTCTTCACTGCTGTTCTCGTAACAGATTCCTCTGTGGTGAGTAGTCCTGATACTCCAAGGAAGCAGTGGAAGGCTTCTGAAGCTTTAGAAGTACACAAAAATCACATTGAGAATCTAAGATTTATCCAGGAACCCTCCCCATGCTCTTACAGAACTGCATAGTCCCTTCAGTTTTATCTGCTGAGACCGTGTAGTGGGAAAGTTTTTAATACATCTTTGTAGAGTCTTTTATTTCTGTTTATAAGGTTACAGCCAGCACCGTGTGACAAGCCAGCTCTCCGTGGATGACTGCAAACAATAGTTTGAAAACTACTGATTTAGAGTGGAGGAGTTGCTCTATTGGAGCAGGTCCTTGGTCCATGCAAAACAACATAGAAAAAAAACCCTTAATGATTTAGAATGCAAAGCATGCATGTGAAGATTACTCAGGATAAAGTTCAAGAAAGAATTACAGGGAGACCATAATTGCAGAGAGTATTCAAAGATTGACTCAGTCCTTAAAATTCAAGCACTTCATTTTCCAGTCTAATCCAAGTTTTATAACCAAGAGAAAATTGACATTCCCACTGAGCACTTAATGTTATTAGAATAGGCAGGGTTTTTTTTCTCAGCTTTCAAACTTTTCTTTGAATTAGCTTTGTTTCATTTTCTCCTCAAGCATGTGAATTCTCTGAAAATCCTTTCCTCCTCAAAGAAGTCTCCTGCATCAAGCCATCTGTTTTTTAAAAGTTAATCCATTTTTTCTGAGCTCAAGTTATAATTTCAGAAAAACTTTTGATTGTGTCTATCCTGGTTAACCAGTCCTTCCTCTCTTTTAACTCCACATTCATCTTTCTTACCTCTGAAGAGAACCCCACATATATTAAGTGAGAGAATTAACCTATTTCTTCAATATGCAGTCCTTTTAAATACTAAGTATTTTGTACAAGATGATGCACATTTGAATATACATGACATATGTCACCAGGGTTGCGTAAGTCTTTTAGTCTTTTTCTTAGAGATTCATTTCCTAAATCCTGTAGTCCCTTTGCAATGACAACCTCTTCTCAAAAACTCTTTTATTAGTTTGCATGCAGAAAAAAAGACTGATCAAATTTCTTTTCAGTGTACTGTAAATTTCCATTGCAGTATAATCAAGCATTTGACATGCATGTCAGGGAAGTTGGTGCTGATTTCTTGAAGACATGAACTTAGCATTTTAGCAGCAACTCTTCAACTTGTTCTATAACAATAATAAGTAGTGAAGTGATTAATCAAGAGGGTTATGTTAATGTATGCAGAATGCTTAAAGATGAAAAGGAAATTTAAGAGTACTGGGCAAAAAAAATATTACTAGATATTAGAAGTCAGCCAAAAATATCTAAAACACCATGCGAACATACAAAGTGTGTGTTTGACAAACTGGAATTGTCCAACGTAGGACAGTTCTGTAAACATCATGCTACCACTGCATGGATGTGTAGCACTATCAAACCTCTTGTAACTACTGGTGAAATAATCCTGAAAAAACTTTACAGGTTAAAAAAAAAAAGTGTTTTAATCTATTTTTTTATAATGAGGGTACATTAGGATGGAAAAGTCCTTCTTTTGTAAAATACTGTGTTTTATTTAAGGGGAAGGTTGTGATTTTGGATTTGATGAGCAGCCTGTGTGTGCTTTTGTGAAAATCAAGATCTGTGGTTCAGACCTTTCTTTAGGAAAGACCCCAGTTTGCCTCTTATGAGGCAGCAAGCCTCAGCTCTGCGTGGGCTGAGTAACTCCACATCCAGTGTAGACATGCTTGTGGTCTTCTCGTGTGGAACAGCTCTGCAGAAACTCTCCTGCAGTGTCTTACACCAACATCCAGGACAGAGGTTTTGGCTCTGCTAGCTGAGGTGTGCTCAGCAGAAGTTCCTCTTGGAAACTTGGAATAAAAACTGTATTTCTGCCAGCTCAAGTTATAAAAGAGGAACAAATGCTTCAATCCTATTGTTGATAGATCAAGCAGCTGTGAGGGCAGTGACCAAGCAGGCCACACTTCAGGGGAAACTGGGAAAGAAATACCTACAGTCTGGTTATTGAAGGATTTTCAGGTACCAGGGGGAAGGGTGGGAGGAGAGGCAGAGTTACATCCCTGTCAGAGATACTGGACTGACTCCTTGGCATAGGAAGTGGTTCAGTGAGTGCTGGGCTAAGTGAAACCTGGTTTCCTGTATGCATTGGTTGAGTAAAACTGTTTAACCAAAATATGCTGTGGTGATGATTTCAGCCCAGCCTTTATCACAGCTCTAAAAAATGAGAGAAATATATCAGGAATATCAAGACTCAACTGAAATTCATAATGTGTGAGGTTCTAGAGAACCAAAGCAGAAGAGAACCCTTGGATCACAGAAACTTGTAAAAAGAGATCCCATCAGAGCCTTGTTTCCTCATGAAATCGAGCAAAAAAGTTTGGAGCAGCTGTTGACTGGGTCCTTCTATAGGGAGCCTCATCTCATTCTTCTGAGGAGGACAAAACACCCTGCGGTTTCAACTGTGCAAGATACCATGTTTCTGAGCTCCACAGGGAAGAGGTGAAAGAGAGGGAAAGAGCCTTCTAAAAAGGAAGGAATAAGGTATATATAGATGTAATTCAGGCTTTAAGTCATTTAAGCTCTACCAAAATAGATAGTTACAGGAAACAAACAAAAGTGAGGACAGCTCTGGTAAATGCAGTTTTCCTTCCTCAGCAGCATATTCTTTTTGTCCTTCAACCTCCTATAAAGCCAGGTATGAAAATAACTCCTTTAATTGCTTCTATGTGTTCAACAAGTAGGGATCAATGCCTACTCAGCTGGTCACCAAGCAGTGGGGTAAGAAGCAGAACAGTGCTGGTTTCTGTTTTCTGCTTTCCTGCCACAGATTATGAGAGGACATTTGAGTTGTTTGAGGACATTTTCCTTTTCTTATTTTTTCTGGTAAAGGACCAAATGGAGGTGACATCTGCTTTTCCTTGGCCTAGGGCAGGGTTTAGTGTTTCTGTCTGTCATCTTCAGCAGCAAGTCAGAGTAGCCTTCAATGGTAACACTTCCAAAAAGTCATAGAATGTACTTAAATTGGAGGCAAAATAATGGAATATGTAAATCTGAGAAGAGGGCTACAGGTTTCTGAAGACAATACTTGGCAGGGTAATGGATTGGGCAGTTTTTAAGTGAAGAATCTACCTATAGCTGGTTAAAATATGTTCAAGAAAACAGAAACTGAGTCTGGATTTTTTTGGAAGTAAGTCTGGAGATGTCTGACTCAGATTCCCCATTCCTGATTCTAATGGAGATAACCCATCAGGGCCCTAAACTTTGGCTAACTTTTTAACTCAGTAGTGTGAATACATAGTGGTATGAAGTTGGCAGGCTCTGTCAAGAAAGCAGATAGTGCAAAGAACATCCAAATTTGCATACTGAAATTAATCAGCCATTTCCCTTTGATTGCAATTCTGATCTGGTTTTGGTTTTCTTTTCTTTTCTTTTTTGTTTTTATAGGTTTTTGTTTTGTTTTGTTTTGTTTTTTTACCATTAGATAATCAGGTTCACAGAAGAATTGTCATACCATGGAGCTAAAAACACAGGCAGAAACAACCCTACCAAGATTCTCCAGTCAGATGTCTGCCTGATTCAATACAGTTACCAGCCAACCTATAAACTCATCTAAATGGCTTTATCCAGTAGGGAACCTGAGCAAGACACAGGCCTGCAATGAAGGATACTGAAGCAAGAACCAGGTCATACAACCAGGAAAAACTGTGGTGACTGTAGCACTTCAGCATTTTAGATACCAGAACAGTTTGTGTTCCTGGGGAGATGCTGCTCTGGGTTAGCACTGAATCTATGGAGACACAGACATAACACCTGGAGAAAGCAACTCCTGGTCTCCTGTGCCTTCAGTCCCTGTTAGAAATCAGTGAATGAGGCCATCTGTGTAGTCTAATCTGAGTTTCAGACTGAAACAGACAAGTTTCCAAGTACTTACAAACAAACAGCTGACAGAAGTAGAGAATACAATCCTCACCTCTCCAAATTAGGTTTTTAAATAGAACTTATGAAATTCTAGACATTACATACCAAAAATGCTCTAAAAAAATTTCTATGTTCCTGTTGTGTGAAAAATATAACATAAATAAAAATATTGGTTTTTAAAAAATAAATTAGGGGCTTTATGGATTCTTTTGACATTCATATATTTCACATTTTAATTCCAAATAAACCCTTTTGAGCTTATTTTTGTGAACATATTTTTATCTTCACTTTCTGGCTTTGAAAAACATTTTCTTAATTCAAAGTAATAAAAATCAATCATTAAAACTGCAGCAAGATAGCAAAAATCTGCAAAAACTATCAAAACTGCAGCTTCTTGCCAGGTATATGTTAGTACAAAATTAAACGATCCATACTTAGAACAACTTATATGTTTTTGTCTTGTAACAAAAAATTATAAATTATTTCTCATTGTTTTGGGAATGGAATAATACCATCAGCAAAAACTTATGTTACTGTCAGTGCATGTAAAATGAGATGAGAGCTCGCTTTAGAAAACTTGGAAAAGTAATTTCTGTGGAAGAAAGATACCGGTTTGTTATCTTGACAATTCAGTCAGTCTTTTCAAAATGAAGCACTGAAGTCAGGAACGATTGTTTATTTTATGTTCTGTCATGTGAGAAACTTGCCTGAAATTGGAGGACCGCGTCGTGGTTTTCATTTAGTGGCACATAAGCACCACCTTCTGGGGAAAGCCAGTATTTCCCCATGGTTTGTAGGAGTAGAGCAGGTCCCATTTGTTTATTACTGAAAGGACATATTTTAACTTTTATTGCTTGACAATATTGTCCGTTTTTGCACTATAGCAAGATAAAAAGCTTAAATATATGTATTGATACTGTTAATAATAATTTTCATAATTACTATTCTTACCCAATTACTATTGCTACTCTTTCCCAATTACTATTGCTATTAAGTAATTGCTACCCAATTACTATTACTATTGTTACTCTATGAGTAATTACTATTACCTCATAGAATAATAACAGCATTACTTTAATGTCAATAAATCTGATGCATGGACTGAAAGTTCAGAGAATGATTTTTTTAGGTCAATAATCTAATAGTAGAAAACAAGTGATATTAGATATCATCAGCTAAGCCCAAGGGGATGTTAAGATACCACTGGTCTGTATGATAAGCAAACCACAAACTCAATTATCATCCTCTTATTGGCAGTCTACTGAAGAATCATTTAGAGTGCTGTTTATAAGGAATCAGGATATTTCAGGAGAAGGTAATTGATGGAAAACAGAGTTTGGTATCTCAGTAAAAATGGGGAATAGTACATGAGGCTGTGGGCCCAAAAGCCTTTGAAATGAGGAAAGAGGACAGTGGCTTGTATTTTCTAGAGAATAAGAATATAGTGTCAGTGAAAAACTGCCTGGAAGATTGTACAAGGAACAAAATAACAAGCTGAAAAATGTTTTCCTCTTCATACATATGAGCAGAACATACCATCTGTCAAAGTCAGAAAAGCCCTAACAGAAATGTGAAAATAAAGCTTGGAGAGTTTTCCTGTGCAATTGAAAAGTGACCTTGACACTTCAGAAAAAAAAAATATCAGTGGCAGTCAAGCACAGCTTCTGTGAAATCTTGAACAAAGTGTGACTTCAGGGCAATGCCCAGGTTACACAGTAAGTCTGGTGCTCTGAACTTGCCACCAGCCAGGAGTTAGAGGAGAAGGAATCAATGGGCTTTTAACCCCTTTTGTTGTTCCATCCCATGGAAGAGGAAAAATGACTGTTTGTTATATTGCTCCCTCTAGTTCTGTGTACAGATGGAAATTTCTTATGGCAGAAAGCTGCACTGATCCTGAGTTTTCTAGATGATACGGGAAGTGTTTTAATGCTCTTTCTGTGCTGCCAAATACCCAACAGAGCAAAAAGGAAATGAGCCATATTAGACACGAGGACTATCAGTGCAATAAAGGCAGGCCCATGTGTTTCTGGGATGCACTTCCTGAGAAATATCTGGCTCACTCAGGGCAAGATAAAATAATAAACAATATTAATCACTAGTGTCATAAAAGTGCTGTGCTTTGCATGGTGTGTCTTTGAACTATGAGCAAGGAGAGAAACACTGGCAAGACAAAACAGACTTCAGGAACTTCAGCAAAGAACTTCACAACAGGGAGTAGTTTTTAAAGGCACCAGCCATGAAAGAATTGGGCAACTTGTCAGACTGCTTCAAGATTATATTGTTAGACAGCATTTTTATTACAAAGCCTTTAGTTTGTTTTTTTTTAAACTTGCTCACAAAAAGCAGATGTTTTAAATTATTTGGTGTTGTTTATTCAGTTAATATTTTGCAGGTGGTAATAATTCTTCAGCCTTTGAAAACCAGCATATCAGAAAAAGTAGAAAACCCTTCTTTCCAAGTGTCCCTCTAGGAAAACATGTGAAAAAATCTCTTAGATCAATTCAAAGTGTAATTGAATCAGTCACTGGAATTCTCTGTAGATTGTCATGTTATGCTTTATTAACATACAAGACAGGAGGGTCCCAGTTTAGAGGAATTTATGGGGTGAATTAAATGGTAGAAGAAGAGTGGCAGTTGGAAGGCACCTCCAGAAAATGCCCAGTCCAACCTGCCTGCTCAGAGCAGGGTCAGCAAGGGCAGGCAGCCCAGGATTGGCTCCTTCCATGTTTTGAATATTGCCATGAATGAAGACCCTGAAACTTCTCCTGGGCAACCTGGTTTTGTGTTCAATCACTTATGCATTAAAAAAAAAAATCTGCTGTTTAAACAGTGTTTCCTGTATTTTGGCTTCTTCCCATTGCCTCTTGTCCTGTCACTGGGCGCCACTGAGCAGAGCCTGGCTCCACCTTCTTTAGTCTGCCAGCCCCATGCCCCCCTGTTTATACACATTGATAACAACCCCCTGAGCTTTCTTCCCTCCAGGCTGGACAGTCCCAGCTCTCTCAGCTCCTCCTTGTATTCAGGCAGTCAATCCCTTAATTGTCTTCCTGTCCTCTCAGTGGACTCACTCCAGTATTGATGCCAATACTGACCCCTGAGGTCAAGTGACTGGCTTCCAGCTGGATTTGTGCCACTTAAGACACTATTTTGAACCTGAAGTCCAGCCAGCTTTCCATCTACCTCTCTGTCTACTTACCTGGTCTGTACTTCATCACTTTGTCTATAAGGATGTCTCAAGAGATTGTGCCAAAAGCAGTACTGAAATTGATACAAACACCATCCACTACTTTTCTTGCCATTACCAAGCCATGCAGTTGTTTAGTGAACAGGGAAACATGCAAAGTATGCAAACATATGAGGGATGGCTGCAGTCAGAGCATACATGGATTTGACTAAAAGACTATACTATTTGACTGCCATTCTTTTCTAAAAAGTTGTAAAAGTTGTAATTTGAGGATGTGTGATCATATCAGAAATTGAGAACATCAGTAAACCTTGAATAATCACCATGGTGAGGACACAGTCAGATTCTAAGGGATTTAAGCACCTTTTGTAATTGTTTCTGGTAAATCAGATAGGTACTTGCACAGTTGAAAAACTAGTGAGTCTGAGGTGTAAGCTTTAAAGGAATTTTTGTAATAACTGATTTGAATTCTCTAAAAGATGCAAAAGTCTAATCCAAAGTAGTTGTATTTGTTATCTTCAAATATATCCCCTGGATATTAGTCTTTCTCATCATCACAAATAGCATAGTGCTTCTAATACACCCTAGCTTCAGCTATTCTGTTGCTTCTGGCCTTTTGATAAGCAGGTCAGCATGAACTAGAATCTTTAACTGTACATCTATTAAGAGCTGCATTTCAAAAATGAATTTAAAATTTTGTTTCTGAGAGGCACTTTTTTTTTGATTGTTAACTGCATCTTTTCTTACAAGTATTTTCCATGATCTTAGTTGTATTTGTTATAGTAGAAGATAGTTTTTAAAAACCTCAGTTCAGAAGAAGATACTGTAAAGGATTTAATGCTTCACAATCAAGGTGAAAAGAGCAGTATGTCTGAAGTTTCCAGACATCAGCAAGTCATAACAAATTCTTTGTTCTTGTCTCAATTCCCAGAACCCTGAAATGTCATTTTTAGCTAAATGTAACTGATATCAACAATGTTGTTTTTCAAAATAATTTCATGTATTTTCTTCTGACATCAGAAATATGTGAAATCTAATATTATTTTCTGACTTGTCATCAGTTCAGAAAAGTTTTTATAATTTACTAGTAGCATTCACCATTAGAACAATTTCTTACTTTTTGCTGCATCTCTGCCATAATTTTCTTAATCTAAATACTTAAGTGACAAGAAGAGAGGTTGAAATCTCACTAGAAGCCGAAGGCTTAACATGCTACTTTAGAAAAAGTTTACTAAACTTTAGGTGAGCTGCAGGTACACCATTTTCTTACAAAATCTGACAGCAGCATTTCTGTGTCTGAGCAGAAACCAGTTCAGATGGCAAAAGCAGTGTAGAGTGGCACCGTAGGTGCAGCATTTCCAAGGAGAGCCACTTGCATGAGTCATAGAGTAGCAGCACTTGGGGGCTTCCCTTTACCTCCTGCTGTGTTTCTTCACTGTGGCAATTTACTCCTTGCCATATGGCTAACAAAGATTGCTACCAATTCTGTTAGAGAAATATACTCCCCTATTTTATCTCATTAAAAGAAATCAGGCCAAGCAGATGGACATCCTTTCCAATTTAGATATTCTGGGTAATTTCCTTGGAAATTTGCTTGCAGCAGAAAGATAATTTGGTCTGTTTTTATCCATATGTCTGACTGTGTGTCTTGGGTGTGATTGTTGCATATTTTCAATTTCTCACAGGCTAAATTACAGGCATTCTGTTCTTAAATTTTCTTCTTCACATACAGATGGGAGTCATCTGGAAACACAAGTCACATCAGGGACCCATGATACCTCATAAGAAATATGACTCCATCACTTGTGACCATTTTGATTTCAACCCCAGAAATATGATCCTTTGTTAATTGAGTGATGGCAGCTTCATGACTCCATATTGTGTTGGGATTTTGTATACTTTTTGTTTTAAACCCCACTTCAGTTATATTAAGTTTTCTATTTTTTTAGCCGTCCTTTAAACTGTGAGGTGGCAAACCAGATTTCCTTAGTGTTGTTCCTGATTTAACAATACTAATAATAGATAAGGGTCAGAACTTTCATCCTCAGTGAGTAGTTTATTTATAATTTTAACATTGTTTTCAGTGGCTTCAATACATCCACTTCAAGGAAACTGAAAGTAATTTGGATTGAACTTAGTAAAAGTTGTTTAAATTCATAGCCATGGACCTTATTTTAGATACAGGGTATAAGGTATCTATCAAAAGTATCTGTCTTCTTTTGATGCTATTTTCTTAAAATCGATGCATAATACTTTGAACACTCTCTCAATCCACTCTAAGCTTGCCTTGATCCAAGCAACCAGGTCTTTTAGCATTAGACTGTATTTCTGCTTAGCTTGGCTTGTAATTCTGGTGTGTCGATCAAAACTTTGTAAGTTGTTGCTACTGACACAAATCTGGTTTAAAATATTTTTCCCCATTCCACTAGATTTAATTCCAAATGAATTTTTTATAGCTCCTTTTAATGTATTAGGCACCTTTGTGTAACACAGGGAATCACTGCTGCCTACAAACATATCCCACAGTGGAATGACATCACCCGCTCAAACACACACTTGTTATCCACTCAGTATTACTTGACATCCTGAATTATTGCTTTAGTTACCACAGCCCACGCTATCTTCTATAACCAAACTGGACTTTTGTCAAGAGGATATTATGTAGCTGTAGACTTGGCTTCTCTGCATTTTTGCAGAATAAGATTCTCTCTAGTTTGCAACAGTAGTGATGGCTGGGCCTGTGTTTCCCACCTCACTTCAGCCCAGGTGGAAGGACTGTGCTGGAAGATGAAAGCTCTGTGGCAAAGTAGGTTTGAAACTTGTGAACCCTCTCTCAATTCAGTATTCTAAGTCTACTAGCTGTTGTAAAGTGTAGTTATACTTGCAGTTACTTTTTCTATTAAAAAGGTGTTTGGAAGATCTGGTATTCTTGGCCTGTCTTCTGGCAGTTGGAAGAATTAATCCGAAAAGTCTGACAGCTTATTTCATCTGTGTTTAAGGATACGGGGTAAATTTTGATTTTGAAAATCTCTATTGGGAGTATTTTTGCCTAAATCATGTTTTTAAAGGTATAAGTAAAATTAGTTACAATACATTAGGGCCAGATTGAAATGTTCCTGTGAAACACAGTTTCTGACCTCTGTGTGGCTTCAGAAAGATGACCACTACAGTCCAAAGATGAAAACTTCACAAAGCAGCAAAACAAATCAAGGTAGGAAGTGGCTGAAACAGTAATGAAACTTTACGTTTTTCTTTGTATCTTCACCTAAAAATGCTTGATCAGCATAAAAAGGAATGAATAATTCACATAGTGCATAGTAAAGTATACAGAAATAATTACCTTGATATTATCCTAGGTCAGTCCAAAAGCCCACCTAGCCCAGAATCCTGTCCTTGCCAATGGCCAAAAGCAGCTGCTCAGGGGAAGAGTTTGTAAGCAATACAGGAACATATGGGTGTTTCCTTTGATCTGCCCTGAGACAATATGTGACTTGTGAATGTAGTTTCTAAATGTGGGGTTTTTTGTTTAGAAGCTTTTACTTGCAGGTGTTTTGTTCCACTATTCTGCCTAATTGTTTTTTAGTTTACATTTATAGTGTTTATATTCAGAGAACCGTGTGACAGCTTCATAATTTAGTTATTTGCCGTGTGGCATACAGTCCTGTCTAAACCACCTCTGGCACAGCTCTGACTCATTCCCATGCATTCTGTCACTGGGTAACAAAGAGACGAGCTCAGCACGTCCCTGTCCCCTCCTTCAGGAAGCTGCAGACAGCAACGAGGTCACCCCTCAGCCTCTTTTTCTTCAACCTGACAGCCCAAAGTCCTCACCTGCTCATCACAGGACAATCCTTTCAGGCTTTCTCTCCAGCTTTGTTGCCCTCCTCAAGATGCATTCAAGGACTTTCACATCAACACTTCACAGAGCGCCCCAGGTGAGGCGGCCCCGAGCTGAGCCCGGCGGGGCCCTCCCCTCTCTGGGCCGGCTGGGCCGCGCTCGCTGCTCTGGGCTGGGCTTTGTCCTGGGGGCTGCCCGGGCACTGCTGACCCACCCTGAGCCCAGCGCCAGCCAGCCCCACCTCCCCCTGCAGGGTGAGCAGTCATCAGCCGGATGTAGCCCCATTCACTACAGCACTTTGAGCCCTGCTGTCCATTCATTTTCGTTACAAATGTCTTGGTTTCACAGATTTTACGTGTTAGTGCCAGGTTATGTTAAATGTGGTGTTGTGTGTTTAATGTCAGAAACACGCATTTGTCATGCTAGGACATCCCTAAGTTTTGTCTCATCTCAGAGTTTTCCTTCTAGTATGGTTCTACTGCAGGTACTTGTGGAAGACTCAATGGCAGAAAACTAACACTGCTGGGGCATCCTTTGCCTAAGTATTTCCTGAGTGAGCAGCTGCAGAGCTCCATCACTGCTCAAGGGATTAACTGCATTTTGTTTATTTTCTTTTGAATCCCTTAAAATACTGACTTACCACAACACTTTATGGCAAAAAAAATGCCTGTGTTACGTTTAAAAACTTTTACCTAAAGATTATCAGTTCTTCTGATGGGTAATTTCATTGATGCCCTCTAGTGTTCAAAGTGCGATAAAGCTTTAATAAACATTTTCTTAAAATCGGTAATACAGCCAGCCCTGACAGAGAGCCTGCCTTACTGGACCTGTCAGTCACCAATCCAAGTGAGTTAATTAATCAGTGACATGATTGGAGGCAGTGTGGGCTGCAGTGATCATGCACTGGTGAAGTCCGCAGTCCTGAAGGACATGAGTCAGGAGAAGATTGAAATGAGGACGCTAAATTTTGAGAAAGCAGTATGAGCTGGAGTCCAAGGCAGCAAAGTGGTATGCCATTATTGACATTGCCAATGTGTTTTTCTCCATTCCTCTGGCAGATTGCAGGCCTCAGTTTGCCTTCACCTGGAGGGGAGTGCAGTATATCTGGAACTGACTGCCCCAGGGGTGGAAGCACAGCCCCACCATCTGCCATGGACTGATCCAGACTGCACTGGAAAAGGGAGAGGCTCCAGAACATCTACAGTACATCGATGATATCATTGTATGGGGGAACACAGCAAGGGAAGTGTTAGAGAGAGAAAATGATCCAAATCCTCCTGGAAGCTGGTTTCGCCATCAAAAAGAGCGAAGTTAAGGGACCAGCTCATGAGATTCAGTTCCTAGGAGTGAGGTGGCAAGATGGGCGGCGTCAGATTCCTACGGATGTCATCAACAAGATCACAGCAATGTCTCCACCAACCAATAAGAAGGAGACACAAGCTTTCCTAGGTGCCATAGGTTTTTGGAGAATGCACATCCCTGAGTACAGTCAGATCATGAGCCCTCTCTCCCTGGTCACCTGCAAGAAGAACGATTTCTATTGGGGCCCTGAGCAGCAACAAGCTTTTGCCCAGATTAAGCAGGAGATCGCTCATGCGGTAGGCCTTGGCCCAGTAAGGACAGGACCAGAGGTGAAGAACGTGCTCTACTCTGCAGCCGGGAACCATGGTTTGTCCTGGAGCCTTTGGCAAAAGGTACCTGGGGAGACTCAGGTTCGACCACTAGGATTTTGGAGTCAA
>WBNO01013024.1:0-34360 GCA_013400575.1 Peucedramus taeniatus | reverse complement strand
TTCATAAAATAAGGTAATGCCCCTTTAAATCATGTGCTAGCCACCTGACCCCATTCTATTTTGGAAGCTTTTCCACTAAGGAAAATATGTTCTAAATAAAAAATTAGTATTTTGTCCTGAAAAGAACTCTTCATTTCCCATTACTAAATGTGTAGGTTTTGGTAACAAAAAATACTTTCATTTATTTATTCAAAACAAAAGTGAATTTAAGACTTATTTTTGTACTATGATATCTCAGATTATTTCTACAATTCAGTATTCTTAGAAAATTTTACGTTTTCAGATACTAAAAACCTGAAATATATTTATGCCCTGGATGAGAAATCTTATTTCCAAATGGAATACAGTTTGTTTCCACAAAACATAATGTAATTTCTTATGTGATGAATAGACTTTCAGTATTCAAACTGATTACTCATTTTTGCAGAAAACTATTAGTTTAATGAGACATTGAATTAAAATGCTCAGGAAAAAAAAAATCTTATTTTCTTCTACTTTGTGACAAATGTTCTCCAGACACAACATGAGCAACAATATCCTCATATCTGCAGTGCTGATGCGCTGATGAATTTTGCTGTACTATGAAGGCATTTTAGGAATTTTGCATTTGATGCACATACGGAACCATGTCACTGGTGGTAATTTAGTTCTTGGTCTGGGAAATGGGGAAGTAATGAGAATGAGAAAAGTGTCTTTTTTTCCATCAAGCGCAGGTCTAAAAAACTCTTAGACTCTCAGAACTGCCTTCTAACTGAGTATAAAGTAGCTGACAATAAACACAATTCTATTTCTGGAGATAATGTTGTTTAATTCCCTGATCCTTATCATTCTTCATTTCTTATAGGTTGAACCTTGCTTCTGCTGGAGAAAAAAAAATCCTATTCATGTTCTACAGAAATTTTCTTAAGAGAAATTCTGGCCTTTTTCTATGCTGTACTCAGTAAAGACTCAAAGTAACAAACACACATAAGCCAAGAAAAGAACAGAGAGAAATTCACAGCCTAATTCATAGCAAATATTTTTTGCAATTACTGATTTCCCCTATGCCCCCTTTTCTTCACCTGTTATGTTCCTGCAATGATGTGGAGCTCTGGAGGTATCAGTGTGATTAAACCGAGGCAGAACTCCTTCTCAAGGGGAGTTGTGACCTTCTCTGTTTTTGTGCTTCGTAGGTTGCCAGCAATGGTGGTGCTTAACAGAAATCTAAGATTAATTGCCTACCTCACATACTGGGAGTGTCTGTCACCTTTTCCTACCCAAGTATAAATACATCTCTCTCTTTTGCTTTGTGGTTTGATTGGTTTTTATTTTTTTACCCTGGCCTCCTCAGAATCCACTGACTGGTTAAGCTGCTCCTTATTTTTATCTCAGTATACTTTCTGCTATAATGCTATTTTAACATCTCACTTGCAGCACCATTTATTTTCCTGTTGTTTCATAACTCCTTCTGAGACACAGTTCTTCCCAACTTTCGTCTGCTTATCAAAGGCCATGTGTCAGCTTTGCCAGCCTCATCAGAAGTACCTGATTATCCTCTCAGTGAGCCCAAGGTTAAGTATCTTGACCCCAGAGTTTGAAATTCTGAATTGCACCATATCTCATTCACCTCTAAGTCAAAGATAAGAGTTTGAACCGCTTTGTGGAAGATGAAGATGGAAGATTGTTGTTTAAACTCAGAAAAATACGCATTTTTTCTTATCTTATTCAGATCAATTTGAGTTCTAGCTGCTGCAATTTCTGTTGCCTTTTGTAGCAGATTGTCTCTCTGTTTAGCTCTTACCCAGCAACATTTCTGACTCAAGTGCTGTGAAAAGCAAATATATTTCATCAAACAGACCAGAAAAAAACAGTGATAACAAATAGGAGATGCATAATATGTGATGGATCTGACTTCCAATTTAAAAGAATTTTTATGAAAGATACTTTATAAGATTCAGCCAGCTCTAAATTATTTCCTTTATATAAACATTAGGAAACCACAACCAAAAAATGAAAACATCTTCACTATAACAGGTAATATAAAAGAGAATTTTAAAACCAAATTTGTGGGAAATATATCTTTAATATTGCTCTTTGTTATGAACACTTTGGATGTAATTACCTGTGCAAAAATTCAGCCATATTGGAAGGGCATTTTGTGAACATCCGTGATTTAGATTTTACAGCTTAAAAAACCAAAAACAATCATATACATTGATGTATAAACAATCAATGTTCATCTTGAAAACTAGTTATTAGTGTCTGTTTGGGAAGTAACAGTTGCAAGGCAAAGTATCAGGATGAAAGTATAATTTGTCCATGTCATTACCCTGAGTGATATCATCTATGTAAAAACAAAATCAAAACTGTTTTACTTTAAAATTCAATTATATGTTTTAGGTCTAACATTTTATAAATATTGAATTTGGTTTTATTATTTTCCCCAACATACTTCCAAAAAATTCTATATAAATTTTAAGATTCTGTGATTTCCCAAAGAAACTGATTTCCCAAAGTTCATAGGATTAAAAGCAATTTTCAAAAATAAAGATAATAATATTCTTTTTATATTCTCTTTCACCATGTAGGATTTACATGCTGTATTTCTCTTCACTAGAGATCAGGGAACGGTCTAGCAGGAAGTGTCCCTGCCCATGGCAGGTGGGGTTGAAAATAGATGGTCTTTAAGGTCCCAACCAAACCAAACCAAACCAAACCAAACCAAAGCAAACCATTTAATCCCACTATTAATATAATATTTTTCATTACTATGTTCTGTGCATGACTTTCTTTTTGTTCTGCTTTCCACATTAATCTAATTATGAAGAATATTAAGATTATTTTAAAAAATTTAAAATTTTCCTCACTAAAGATTAATTTTAGTGTGATCTGCTTGGATACCATAGGAGACACATTCAAAATAGTCCTTTTGAATCTTTGCAACATCAATTTTTAAAAGTGCTTCCAGCCAAAAAGGGGAGTGAAACCCAAAAAGAGTCCAGTTTTCCTCAGTTTCCAGTTTTCCTCAGTTTCATTACTTTTCTTTTATATCTTAATTTTCTTAAAATATTACTGTTATTAAAACTTTTGTCTTAGTTGTTCTTAAAAGTATTAAGACCGGACATTTGAAAATACAAATATTTGAACTTCATCTTTCAGTCTTTAAACCAGCTCATTTTCCATCCTTTTGTTTTAATTTGGCAACTTTTTCAGGAGTGGTGTTTTATTTTAATAGTGGAATGCATTTTGCTACACTGCAGTGGAGGGTACCTTGATGGTGTGAATTCATCAATTCCAGAATTGCAGCAATAATTTCAGTGCTGCCCAAAAGGAGGCAGTGACATTTTCAACAAAGAGCTGGCAGTCTTAGGACTTGTTTAGGCAAAACCAAACTTCAGTTCATACTGGATGTCTTTCAGGTTTCTCTCGCTAAGTTCTCTTTAATGGTTCTTAATATTAAGTGTTTTATATTATGTACTGTATGTAACAATCTTTCAAAACCAGATTTTACAGAATAGAAATACACACTAATAAACTGGATATTAAACTGTGTAGAAAAAGATGGTTTCCTTTAAGAAAACAGGATTGGTTTACAAAGGAAGGTTGACATTTGCTTTGCATCATCCTTCAGCTCATACTGAAAGGATCGCAATGTAGCCAAGTCTTTGGCTTCTTCTCAGCCATTTCAGAGGAGAAATAGTAACTGATGTCAAAATGCTCATTTGGCCGCCACATGATGTCTTTCTTCTTGAGAACCTTCCAAACAGCTTCTCTGAGCTATTTCAGAGCAGCAGTTATCACCTGTCCTGGTGATTTTATGAAGGTACAAATGTCAAAGTTTCACCTAAGAGAAAACATCCATACAATAAAAGCAGTATAACATGCTATGCCCTTTAAGAACAGAAAATTGCATCTGTTTCACACAGATTTTCTTTGCACTAAGGCACAAATATCTATGCCTAAATGTGATAGATACTACATATATAAATAAGTCAAGTAGGTTCTTGTGATGACATAGTAGAATAGAACTTAGTTTGTATATGTGTACCTATATTACTATATTCATCATAGAATCTGCTAATTAATCTGTGTTTATATTATTAAAAGTATACTTATGAGTATTTCTAAGTGCTATGTATCTATATGTATTAATATCTCAAGGTAAACAGATAATTTATGAAAAAATAATAAACCAGATTTACTGACAATACCCTCTCTCTTATCAGATATCACAACTCTCCTCTGAAAATTCAGGTCTCAAGTTCACTTTCCTTGACCAGTTTTTAGCAGTCTAAGGGTTATTTTTTCAGACAGTAAGAGTAAAATTTGGAATTCAGATAAGACTAATTCCAAGTCTAGTATCAGTCCTGATGCAATGATCAGTACAGAAAGAGACAACATATACGTGCTTGAGATATAACACAATCCTCCTCAGTGTAACATCTTATTTCTTGTGCTTTTCTCTTCCAGTTTTTCTACATCTTTGCTGTGTCTACCCTGTGCTCAAAAGTTTTGCATAGAACCTGTGGAAAATACTCTTATATCCGTGGTAATCCAAAAATTGACACGGAGTAAAAACTACTCCAGACAACTAAACAAGAAAAAAGGAATATAAGTTACTTCAACTTTTCTGAAATGCTACAAAAATAAATATGAACTTGTTTTAGACATCAACATTTCTGACAAGGGAAAAATTATATTTTACATTGAATTTTCTGTTGATAATTTTTGACTTTTTTTAAAATATATATTCAATTTTTCCTTCTTTTGTTCAGACTAAGAAAATCAGCAGAATAACTCCAGTACTCTGGAGTTTTGGAAACCCCCTATATTTTCAGTAATGAAACTTGCAACTTGCAAGTTCATTGCTCCAGGCCCTAGGCAAAGGACTCTGTTCCAATGGTCTTTCTTTTTCTTCATGTAGAGTTTAACAGGTCTGAAGAACTATTTCTCCAACTAATATAACCTTTGTTTAACTTTCTTGAGCATATGTGAAACTATCAACATGGAATGTTTATAAGCCCCAGGCCTGTAAGGATTAGGCAAATAAGATTTTTTTTTGCTTTCTGCTCTGCTTCAAAAGCAGCTAAGGGTTATGCATTCCATTTTCACAAAGCACCTCATTCAGACCTAGTTTTAGGTGCTTAAGTCCGAGAGAGAGAGAGAGGGAAATTTCCTGAGTGCCTCTCTTCAGAGATTTCTGTTGCCTATTTAGCCTGAGGTGTTGTAAACCACATGCTCAGATCTGTTGATGGAGTGTACCTGTCTCCTAGAGATACCTTGTTTATCAATTACAGTTCTGAAAATGGTACTATGCTGCAATTGTCAAATTTCTGTCTTGAGCACTTCACTCGTGATCCCCACCAAAACTAAATGCAGTGTTGCTAATACAGTAGAAGCAGGCATAAGAAGCAGGACAAAGTAACAATTTTGCTTAACTTAGATCTATCTGTGTCATTCTTACCTTTTCCAAAACTTATATTACTTGGAATCAAATTGAAACAGAACCTCATCTGGAAGCAATTGGCTTTGCTGTTGATGTTAACTTTAAATGAATTTAGGGACAGTGATTCAATTTTGATGTCATCTGACCCAAATCTCAATAGAATCCATAAAACATGAAAAATATTAAAAATGTCTTAAATACCCAGGAAAAATGTTACCTTTTATTTAGACTCTTATAATTCACCAGCTGCTTAGCTTTTAAAATGATCTTAATAAAACATTTTCATTACTAAATGGAAAAATAACATGCAAAACACATGCATAAATATTTTCTAGAAGGAAGCAAAATGAAACTATAATTCAAACACTGTGTATATATTTGCTTCTAGTCAGCAGATGTGAGATGACCATTTTGATGTGCCTTTTTGAAAATGTTAGTTAACTCTGATAAAAACATAGTTTTAAGTGTGTAGGTTCAAAATCATCACCATAAAGTTCATCATAAGTCAAAAGCATAGACTTCTGAAAAACATATTCTCAGGGAAAATATTTCTATGGTTCCATTGACCCCACTAAAACATAAATATAGTGCTCAGAAGAGTCACATTCCTTTCTTTTTAATTTTTACACAAGACTGCCCAAAATTCATTTTTAGATTTTTTAATAATTTTAATTATTTTCCATTTTCCAAAGTGTCATCTGACATTTTCTCAGCAAATTCTTTCTTCCTGCTAAAAATTTTCCTGCTAAAATTTTCTTATTATGTAATTATTCCCATCCAACAGCAACAAATTAGTTGTGAAAGGCTTAATGTGTTCTACGACAAGGAATTACATAGAAATTCATGGGTTTTTTAGTAATGTTGTTTGATAAAACTGACAATGCCTTCTCACATCTAAATTTCACAGTTTTCTAGCTCAGATGAAAAGCTTCTGTCAAATATGCCTTGCAGTCATTTCAACTTCAACTTAGCTTTTGTTTGTTTGCTGTGTTCACATTCTTCCTGGGAAGAAAAACAAGGTAAACAGGGCTGCCATCAAACTTTTATACAGCACAGTGTTTTTAGGCTGATTGCTCCTAACCTCCTGTATGCAAATCAGATAATTAAAAATTTATAATATAAATGTAAATATGAACAATAGGAGAACCTCTTTGACAATGATCAAAGGAGTCTTCTTCAATGTTAAAAATCAGAAGATAATGAACCAACAAAACTATCTTTCAGTCTTTCACCTCCACAGATTAACTGAGGGGATTTCTTCAGCAAAAAGATGAACATATAAAACAAAAATCTGTGGAAATGCTTGAAAACTCTTCCCTGAGGATTTTGAATTAATGAAGCAGACCCACAGAAGGATTTTTCTACACACTGGACTCTCTCATTAAGGAGATCTTTGTATTTCTTGGCCAAGTCACTGTTCTTCTCTTCCCTGACACATTCTCTTATGAGAATATTACATCAAAAAATCTTTGAATGCCAAAACAGAGGGGAAATTCATGATATTTAAACAACTGATATAGCTAGAGAAGGCTGGAGAAGCTAGTGAGACTAAAACCTCATGGAAGAGCACAAAAGAAAAAGAAGGACCCTGAGAATTTTGTTTTGGGTTGTCAGAGATCCCTGTTGTAAGAAAACATCCTTTGCACTATAAGTGGGACCGATATTCCATAAATTTACCAAATGGCTAGACAGACTTCACAAGAACTTTATCTCCCTCTCTCACATGTCCTGTTACCTTCTCCAGTAAGCAAAAAACATGCTCATAGATCTTGCATTTGCATCCTCTGTTGCATCCAGTCTGGACAGGTTTGTGACTATACATTTAATAGTCAGATTACAACACTTGATCACAGAGCTTTTACCTATGCATTTGCTGTTTCTTATGAAACCCACCTCAGCAGCCACTCCAGCTTTTGAAATTAATACAGTGAGACTTCTGCTTTGAAATATATTTGGTCAATTACTGACTTTACTCTTTGCAGCTGCTTCCACCTGATATATCCTGTGCCACCAGGAGTACCTGAAAATGGTGCAACTTACAAAGACAACTTCTGAATTGTCATGCAACATTCAAATAGAATCCAAAATCAATAGAACAAGAATATTATACTTATGCAATCCTTATTTTTTTCTCTATGTAGATCTCTTGATCATTGATGAATCTTTGTTTCACGAGGAAAAATAAAATAATGCAGAGATTCAATTTTGGAAACAAGAAAAGGACAAGATTTATTATAGTTTTGGTCTGACGGTTCTGTATTGCCCAAGCACTTTTCATACTGCTATTTCCAATGTATTGCTCTGACAGAAAAGGTCACGAAGTTTTATGCTGCAAAATAAAGAATAGAATAGAAAAGGAGAAATATAATTGTTTTGGTTGAAAAGTTCAGTAAGGTCTAGAAACGTTGGACAGTTGGACACTGATTTTATTTTACTACAGGGTCACACATTTCAATGACAGTACAGTCGATTCAGTACTGTAGCTGGTTCTATATCCTGTGCCTTGCATGGGAAGAAAAGTAACTTTCTAAAAAGACAGTATATTTTCAATAATCTTTCAAATCATTTATCTGTAGCAACTGCTTAGAAGGCTGACATTGAAATCCATTTGCTTATCAAAATGTTTTCTTCTCCACAGTGTGTAAAGCTTCATGCTGGTTATTGTAAACTTGCCATTGATTTTCCAAACAGTTGCAGAGAGATGGGGTAAAAGGAAGGTCACATTTTGAAGAAATGTGGATAGCTGAAAGGTCTAAAAAGTAAAATAGATGACAGATAGTATTTTTGTAAATTGCGAGCTTTTTGTTTTCAAGGCATGCTGAACAGTGTTCATTTCACTTCATCACACTTGGCAGTGATACAAAAAATATCTTTAATTCAAAGTAAATCGGTATTACAAGAGCTTTCAGTCTTGGAAAATTGACCATTCATTCCAACAACTGCAGAACAAGACGTTTTTGCCCCTTGAACAAAATTGCTTTCAATATTTTTTTTGAAAAAAAAGATATGATGCTTATTTCAGAGTACCTGTTTTCCTTATATGATTTTATTTTCATTGCAAATAGATGAAAATAATATCCAAATACAGAATTTCAGCATGAGTTGGCCTTGGATAAGAGAGCTAGGTAACTATGTTCTCCAAATGTTCTCAGCAGAATAAAAATTCGGTATCTTGAAATAATCATAGCATAAAAGCTTTCAGAGTTGAATTAAAGAGGTAAAGCCTCAATTCTAGAATAAATGACTTGTTACAGAGAAGTTACCTGCAATTTCAAGTGAAATTATCAGTTGTGTTAATACATTTTATGTGTGACCAGTGCAACATCCTCACTGAAGCTTTGTGCCTTTGATGTCTGAATTGCCTTTTAGTATTCTTTCCTTTTTTGATTCATTTACATAAAAGAATGCTTGCTGTTCCTGCAGAAAAATATGCATTTTTGATCTGCTAATACCTGCAGTTCAACTGACAGTTAATTCATTATGGGCTTTCACACCTGTTTCCATGGGATTCAGTTATGCATGATTGCAGTATTGCAAAAAGCATTTTCATAATGTAAGAGGACAACATTACCTATTGTTAGACCAATTAAGCCTTTTTTTAAAATTTTATTGATAGGAAGAAAAAATGAAAAGATGTCATACAGGCTTAGGGCAACCTTCTGTTTTTCATTAAGACTGTGTCCTGGAAGAAAGGAAAGAAGTAAAGAATAGAAAGAAATTAATCTTCTTACATAAAAGGGAAAAAAGAAAAACAAATGAAAAGATTCTGTTAAAATACATCAGAAAGAGGGTTTTTTTCCCCCACAAATCAGAAACTGTACTTCTAAATAAATTGAGGTATACCTAATATTTACTATACATAATACAAAATTTTCTCATCTTTACAGTATTTTGACTGAGTTTCAGTTATTGCATAAAAATGAAAAATCTTTATTGTATTTTAGGACATAGTTTCAAAACACAGCAAATAAAAGGGAGTTGATACATAGGTGATAAATTCATGTAACTAATAATTCACCAAGGAAACTAGGAAAATGTCTTTACTTAATAAAGTTTATACTATTGCATAATAATTTGAGAGAGTAAAGTCTAACAAAGAGAAAAAGATACTTGTGTGAAAAGCAACACATATTAGAACATTTTCAGCCAAGACTTAATGAACACAGAAATTTGTTTTGATGAGGAAATGTCACTAGAAATTATTACATGAGTTTAAAGTCTTAAGTTTATCTCCAAAATTAAAAAATGCAGTATTAACAAAGCAAATTATTAGCTATGAGTAGGCTGCATGTCCGATAAGACACCACTGAAAAGACTAAAAATTTTCTTAAGAAATTTTCTATATTTCATATTTGGACATGCCAAAATTGAAGAGATGAAAATTCAGTAATACACCTGAGAAAGAATGGTGAAACCAGGCCTTTCATACCTCAGATAAAATACTTGAAAAATTACCTCAGGTTGTTTTGTCAACAAGATATGGATGTGACTGAACATCTCATGAGGAAATAAATTTTGCGCCAGAGCCAGAAAAACAGAGAGCAGATCCCAGTGTTCTTGGTTTGACATGGTGACAGAACCCTCCTGGCTGCACACCTCACCAGGCTCCACCATCTCTTGACTTGATACCCCTCTCAAGTATTGGGAAAAACATATCCTTCCCTGCCAAATGTTTCTACTGAGCATTAGAGAAAGCAGTGATGACTAGCCAGCTTCCAAACACTCTCCTCCTCACTATAACCCCTTTCCCTGCACTTGTGCAGTTCACTGCTTATGCTAGCTCTATTTGCAGAAGCAGTCCAAGAGAAGAAACACATACCAAAGGGAAGTAGCTGTCAGTAGCAGAGCCATGGTTTTCCTCCTGACAGGAAACAGGAACAGAAAACATGTTGTCTGTCCTCGTCAACCTAAGACTAATGTCTAGAAAACCTGCTTTGCCACTTAAATAAACCAGGAGGATTCTTCTTTTAAACCTGAAGGATTCTTCTTTTCCCCCCAGATTCAGCTATGACTTCAAGTCTCTCATCAATGTGACAAGCTAGAGAGCTACTTTTCTCCTGTGTCTGAAGTCAGCTCTTTTATTTGAACACAAATGCGTAAGGAGTATCTAACATTGATCATGCAGGAATAACCATGCTCTTCTTTACCTTTAAATTACGCAGATTGTAACAGGTGTTCGATGTTGCAGGTGCACTTCTATTAAAAATGCAATAAATATACAGGACTGTGGAGAAATATTGATAACATAGTGGCTTAGTGAGCTGGATTAACCTGGAGGGCTCAAATCCAGGTGCCAATCACTTTGATTAACAGTTCAGGGCAGGCTGCTCATGAAGTTACTCAATGGCAGCCCATTTGCTGATGCATTTTGCCACAAGGAAGTCAACTTCCAGTCTGGAGATTGTAAAGCAGCTGGTTATAACACTGGGAGTTAGGCTATAAATCTGAAGTCATGCTTAGTAATTTGAATCCCAAAGAAAGTCCTTTCCAATCAACTGGTACGAGGGTTTACCCACATTATTTCTTTTCTAAGATTCTTGGTTTTTTACATCGCTTGAGAGAATTTATGCCCCTTGATGTTTCTACTACTATATCTAGTACTCAGGATGTTATAATTCTACCAGTTGTGCAATTCTCCAAAATATAGATAGAACTGCATTGATGATACCACACAGCTGTAAGGAGCTGTGAGTGTTTGTCAGCATGACATTTTCTCCATACCTGCACTGGGCAAATTAATTGGAGATGAAAAATAGCTACAAGAGTGGATTGAAGTTTTTTGACTAAAAATACTGATTTGGTCATGAAACAAGATACCAGATAAATCTACTAATTCAATTACACTGAGAATATAGCTTCTCCATACTCAGAAAGCTAAAATGTATTCAAGTAGACTATGTAAATTGTTAAACACTGAAAAAAATCCTATATGAGGTGGCAGATTTGTAAGGTAACTGAACTGAAGACCTTTGAAAAGGATGTTGCTTTTTGCCTCTCTTCCGTTATCTACGATGTCTTTAATTTTCTTCATCAAATAATATACATTTCTCTTCTTTTTTTAAATAATTCTAAATTGTATTAAAATATTAAAAGCATGCATTAAAATATTAATATTTCAAATGAACATTAGATATTATTTTACCCATAGCATTATTATTATATTATTATTATTATTACTATTATTATTATTATTACTATTATTAAAATCTTAGAATCATTTAGGTTCAAAAAAAACATTTGGATTACCAAGTCCAACTGTTAACCTAATGTTAACAGAGCGCTGCCAAGTCCACGACTAAACCATACCTCAAGTGTCACTCCTATAGGTCTTTTAAACACCACCAGGGTTGTTGACTTGATCTCTTCCCTGGGCAGCCTGTTCCAATGCTTGACAACCCTTTCCATGAAGAATTTTTTTCTTAATATATCATCCAAATCTCCTCTGATGTAACTTGAGGATTTCTCCTTTTGTCTCGTTGCCCAGAAGAGACTCATCCCCACCTCACTACAACCTCTTTCTAGATAGATGCAGTTATAAAGTCTCCCTTGAGCCTCCTTCTCTCCAGGCTAAACACTCCCCATTCCCTCAACCACTTCTCAGAAGAATTGTGCTCCAGCCTCCTGAACACCTCCACTGCCCTTACCTGGACCAACTCCAGCATCTCAAGCCCCTTCTTGCAGTGAGGGGCTCAAAAGTATTCCAAGTACAGGGAGAAAATAATTTCCCAATCCTGCTGTCCACACCAATTTTTTTGCACAGACCAGGTTGCCATTATGCTTCTTGGACATGTGGACATGTAGCTGTTTCACCCTCAGCCGGTGTCAACCAGCACTCCCAGGCCCTTTCCCACTGGGCTGCTTTCCAGCCACTCTGCCCCCAGCCTGTAATGCTGGAGGAGGTTGTTGTGGCAGAATTGTAGGATCCAGAATTTGGTGCTGTTGAAACTCACGCCAGAGTTTCAGACTGAGTGATGTCGCTGCCCATCCATCTGTCTAGATCCCTCTATAGAGTCTTCTTATCCTCCAGCAGATCAATACTCCCACCTAACTTGGTCTCTTTGAATATACTGAGGGCACTCTCAATCCCCTCATCCAGATCATCAATACAAATTTTGAACAAGACTGGACCAAATACTTAGCCCTGGGGCACACCAATAGTAACCAGACACCAGGTGGATACAGCACCGTTCACCATCACTCTCTGAACATGGCCATCCAGCCAGTTCTGTCTGGGCTGGCAGCTTATCCAGGAGAATGCCATGGGAGAGGATATCCAAGGCTTTGATCATCCATCCACTAAAGGGTCATAAAGGGTGATCAACGTGATCAAAAAGGACCTGCCATTCTTAACACCCATGCTGGCTTGGCCTGATCCCTTGATTGCTCTGGCAATGTGTGTATATACATATGTATGCGTGTATATATATATATATATGTGTGTGTGTGTGTGTATATATATGTATATATATTTCTGTGTGTATAAATACACATTTGCATATATATGTGTATAAAGACTATATATTTCCTCATGCAACTATATACACAGCACGTTGTAATTGTGGTTTAGTAAAATCGTGCATACAGTGCAGATGACTAGAAGTACCCAAATATATTCACAGGGAACTTACATAACAATATTGAGCTAATTTTTTTTAAAACCATTTTTTATTTGAAAAACTTCACATCTGAAAGTCTCTGATCTCCAGAGCAATGGTAGAAAGCAAATGAGAAAGAGAAAATAGTGTATCAATCCAACAAGCCACCTATTCCTCTAGATAAGTGTGCATAAAATCACCGATAAAGAATTTTCTTTCCTATTGTCAGTATAAATCAGATTTTTAAAGCTGATTGAACAGAGTTATTTTTATCTGCTCCATGTTTCCATTTCTACATACATTTCTACATCTTTTCCTGGAAAAACAAGGTTGAATGGAAGGATGGGAATAACTCTCCTAAATCAACTCTAATTTAAGACAACTGTGGCAAGGATGTTTTTGGTATGTCTTGAAATGAAAGAGTTTAGTCATTAATGGTAGTGTAACAATACATAAAATCTCTCAAATTTCTCTGCATTCTGAAATCTTTTGATCAGAGCATTAGAAAAAACAGATCAAAGTGATTTAAAGATGTTCTTGAAACTACTAAATTTCCCAATATATTTTTTCAAGCATACAAGTATATACTTAATAACTTGGGGGTGGGAAGGGTTTCCTAATAGAAGAAACCTCTGAGAGAGCTGGGAGAGCCACCACAATCCCACAGGGACAGGACCAGTAGCAGCCAATCTTGTAATGCACAAAGGAAGCCCTTGGGGAGCATTGGTGGTCAGGAGAACCACACATGGGGGTGGCAATCAGCCAGGGCCCTGCACAGCACTTTGTGTGGTAATTCACAGAGGAAGGGAGCTGGAGCCCTGCCAGCCCAACCAGGTTGTGGTGTGGCACCCAATCAGCAGAAAACCATATCCTCTCTAAGCTCTGCCCCCAGCAGGGCTGACACAGCGTCCAGAAAGAGCTCCACTGGGGACATGCTGCCAACCCTGGTGTCAGCTTCAGACTATGCCCTGCTCTTAGGCCAGCACGGGACTGCAGCAGTGAGCACCCTGGGGAAGGTGTGTCTGGGTACAGGAGCTCCTCTGCTCAGTGGCCGAGCTCTGGAAGGCAGTGGGTAGGTGACAGTCTCAGCTAGTACGAGAGAGATACAGACAACTGTAGTCATGGCCTGGCTTCCTTGGGACAGGCCCAACAGCTGACTCAAATATATGGTATTGAGGGTTCTAGATCATCTCCCCGGCAGCCAAAACACTGTGACTTGGGACAGGTGGCAGCAGTGATGACTTCCTGCTGGTCAACCAGCACATCTCCTCTGTGACTATCCCATGTTTCCAGGTGCCTTTGCATATGGAGTACAAGGTCCTGTTAATATTGTTAATTGTTAGCAATAATTAAGATGATGACTCCCAACAGCCCCACGTAATGCTGTGGTCTTGGGGCAGAGTGCCTGAACATGAGCCAGTAGTGTGTCCAGGTGGTCAAGACGTCCGATGGCATCCTGGCTTGTGTCAGGAATAGTGTGGCCAGCAGGACCAGGGAAAAAATTCTCCCCCTGTAGTTGGCTCTGGTGAGGCCACACCTTGAGTTCTGGGTCCAGATCTGGGCCACAGTTCAGGAAGGACATTGAGGTGCTGGTGCAGGTCCAGAGAAAGACAACACAGCTGTTGAAAGGGTCTGTTGAAAGACTAAGTCATATGAGGAACAGCTGAAAGAGATGGGATTGTTTAGCCTAGAAAAGAGGAGGCTCAGGGGACACCTTATCCCTCTCTACAACTCCCTGAGAGGAGGGTGTAGCCAGGTGAGGATCAGCCTCTTCTCACATCCAGCCAGTGACAGGACAAGAGGGCAGAGCTTCAAGATGCATCAGGGGAGGTTCAGGATGGACATAAGGAGGAATGCCTTCACAGAAAGGGTTGTTAAGTGTTGGAACAGGCTGCCCAGGGAGGTGCTGTAGTCACCATCCCTGGATGAGTTTAAGAAAGACTGTATATGTATAGGTATATGTATATGTATATATGTTCATCTAGCAGTTTTAACTACACATGAGGGTTAAAATACACTGTTATAAATTATGTTTTCACTTCAGTGGCAAACACTGGCAAAAGAAATACCAGAGCCATTCTACATCTGGATCTAACATATGCAGTATCTGCTTCATTAATATCTGGTCTCTCCCAGCTTTCATCAATAGCATTCGTACCTTTTTATAATCTTTATATGTTTCCTATTCAAACACTTCAGGGCTAGTACCATGAATTATTTTGTTTCTAAATTACTAATTCAGTCTACAATGAAAACATATTATTCATACAAGTTTATTATTAAATTTCAGAAAATGGGCATAAAATTTTAATGTAAGTTAAACTAAGCAAATATAAGATAAGTTCACAGAATATTTTTAGTTTTCAAACTGGCATACATATGGAACACAGACCTGAAAAGCCAACAAAAGTTAATGAGAATCCATATGTTTGACTCAAACTCCTTGGCTCAGACTGAACATGAGAGAGTCTATTGTTTATTTCCAGCTGCTTGACTATAGTGGCCAACAGCTAACTTTAGCTAGAAACATTGTATGCATTTCTGTTATTATTTTTCCATGTAAGCATTATTACCTTTTGCTACAGAAATACCAAGCAGTCATAAATAAGGGACAGATGATCACTACAATGAAAAAATAAAATTAATAGTCTGTGCAAAGGAGGATGTGATTTATTTTGTGATCTGAATGAAAAAAAATTATTATAAAATAATTATGATATTTGATACACTGAAAGATGGCATAAAGTAAGCAAAAAAGCTGTTTACAATGAAATTATACAGAATAATTTTCGTGCTTTGCTGCTTTGAAATCTCAGACTTTTTTTTCTTGATGAAACTCAATAGCCATTTTGAAGAGTATTCATAAGGTTTCTAATCTTTGTTGGGCTCTGAAGCACAAATACATAGTAACTCATTAATCTAGTGCATCTGCCCATGTGTATAATCTGAGCCTGAGCACAACGGACTCTATGTTGCTAGAGCCCTTTCCATGCTGATGTTATCTCAGTTTTACTGTCTGGCTATTCACTCATGCTTCCTACACAGCACACGTGTGCCTGGGGTAACTCTCCTAAGTGCACATACCTTTGAGAACAATTGCTAAACCTTTATTCTCTCATTTGTTTTTATAAAGAGTCTTGATGAATCTGATGTTTGCAGTGGCGGGGGAGCTCATCTCCATTTCTTCAAGTAAGAGCACATCTATATGCTGTCAAATAATAACTACTGCAGGATAATGAAGGTGAGGATTATAAAAGCAGTAAAACAATGTTACAGTATTGTTGACGCTATCATTGCTGAAGAAGTTCAGAGAGGTCAGATTGTCAAGAGAGGACCAGTTTTCATTAAAAAAATTACTGCTTTTAGAACACCCTAAAAGGGACTTGTGTGAAGGGAGGAGGACCATAGGTGTTCATGCCTGTGTGTTTTTCTGTTGGGTTGGTTTTATCTTTTTCTTAATTGTATCACTTATTCCAATTAATTATTACCACTCCCTCCAATCCTTGCACTTATGAATTTATGTTGGCCACACACATGGGCATGCTTATTTCCAACTGGCAACGCCTTTGCTCGTGTCAGATGAATCAAAGGAGATTAAAGCAATGGTACAAAAGCACTGGATGCAAAAGGCGTGGGAAATGGAAGGGGAGCAGTCATTTATAGAAAAGAAACAAGGTCTTCAACAATATCTATGCGGTTTGGGTTGGTTTTTTTTAAGGAAGCAAGTCATAACACCTACCTGTTCTAGTCACAGGGACTGACTGCAAGGGTAGACAATCAAGGGATTTGAAATTCAAAAGGACTCACTTATTTTATTGGTTTGTAAGACACCTGACTATTTTGCTATGTTACACTAATGGCCGTAAATACAGTCATAATTTCGACAGAGAAGGCTGAAATAAGGAGTTTTAAGGTAGAAATTTATAAACTGGTGTTAATAAATAGAGACTCTACTCTACATAATGTTGTAATTTTCATGTTGCAAACAGAACTATTTGCATTTAAATACTGAGCCAGGAAGAATTTGTAATCTTAAATACCAAAGTAAACCTTTTGTCTCATACTGCTCACTTACAAATTTGCCTCAAAACTTTGTGTTCTGTTTAGCTTTCTAGTACAAAATTAAAGAAATTACAGCTTGGTCATCTTCATAGGGAAAATTACGTAGCTAATCTCTGCCAAGAGACACAAGTCTGACTAAAAATCTTTGCCTCCAATATAGAAAAAATGCAGTAAAATTATTTTTAAATGCCATAGCACAAAAAATATCCCCTACTCATTTGTTAGCTATTGCATCATCACAAGTCCCTAAGCATGGTCTGAAGACAGTCCAGCTTCTACCTGAGCTTTCTTATTAAACAACATAGCTTTATTTTTTAAGGCAAACTGAACTAGAGTTCACTTCTGGAACTCTATTGTAGACAGGAAATGTAGGGATTTTTCTTTAAAATCTAATCAATGTGATCTGGAGCACAGGCAATTAATTGCTCTTCTTCTAACTAAAAGAAAATTGTTATTGCATATCACTGAAGTGTAGTGATGCAATTATTTGTGTACTTAATTTTTAAATTTCCACAGTTTCATATTAGGTATATTAGATGATTATAAGTGTAATACCAACTCCAGATGTCACCAGATTGTACATAAATGGGTAAATTACTGCCACTATCAGAATTTCTACCTTAAAACTCTGAGATTCTTTTGTTATAAATTTTTGCCTGAAAAATATACTCTTTATGGCTTAAAATGACAGTGAATTGTTAACTTTTGTTATTCAGATGTAAATCAGAATAGCTTTGCAATACAGAACTTTTATATCAGACCAGACTCAATAGATGGTTCATTCAATAAAGCTGTTTTACTAGTTCCACTATACAAATAAAGTCAAACACACAGAGAAATGTCCTTTATCAAAGCATTTTCATGCATATTTATTCCTTGACACTTATATCACTTGATCCAAGTGCAGATGAGGAAAATTAATGAAGAAAATAAACTACTTGGTTTAGGGTTTCTTTCCCCCTTCCAAAGAAGGGAATAACTATTAATATTATTCAGTAAAGAATCACTATTAAAAGAAAATATATTCTATTCCAAAAGAGACATATGAATATATGGCAATTTTACATCTATGTCGAGTTTGAATTCAGGCAGTTGCCTGAATGGAATTTCTATTGATGATTTTCCTCTGCTGGGAATTCCTCTTTCTCAAAAAATTTCTTAACTTCTTTTGGAAAAAAATTAAATTACTGAAAAAAAATTATTTGGAAATAATGAAACAATATAAAAAATCCAAAAGAAAAACATATAAATAAAGCAAATGGGGAGAATAGGAAAAATTTAAAAGGAAAATTAATAGTAAATTTTAACAGTACAGTTCAAACCAGTGAAGAATTTATTTTGATTTCAAATTTAAAACAGAAAAGATATTTTCTCAGTTCAGCTTTGTTGGTGTTGATGCTTGAAAAGCCTCTTAGGAAAAACAAAACCTCTTGCTAAAATTTCTGATAATATACTTGGAAAGGGATAATTTGTTTTTATAAGTCTATTTTAAATATTTTTATCAATACTGAAATACAGCTGTAATTTATTTCTTAATATTTATTTAATTTAGTATCTAGCATTGAAAATGATCAACAAATGCTTATTTTTGTTAACTGGATTTAAAGAAAAACCTCAAACTGGAAGACATTTAGTCCTATGTATAGTTTTCACCTCTGAAACAAACAGAGTAGTACTGAATGAAGTTATTTTTCTCTATTCTATCTCTGCAGAGCAGGAAATAAAGCTATTTTCTTCTTTGTTTTGTTGGGGGTTTTTTTTGGTTTTTTTGGGTTTTTTTTTTTTGATTGGTAGGGTTTTTTTGTTGCTGGTGGGTTTTTTGGAGATTTTTTGGTTGTGGGTTTGGTTTTGTTTTTTTTTTCCCTTTTAAGGGATGTTTTTGTGTCAGTGTCTGTATTTGTTTTCCCCTGGAATTTACACTGCTTTTCCAGGATGGCCACATCTTTCACACGTTCGTAGTACACTGTGAAGAGTACTAAAGCTATACTGTAAGAAGCTGACAGACCCCTTTTCTTTGTATCTACCCCAATCATGGCTTAATTGCAGAAATGTGAGGAAGATCAGGCTGCTAGCCCTTCTAGAGAGTATTTCCAATGAAAAATGGAAAGCAGGGGGAAAAGCAGGCACTGCCTGCTTTAAAGTTTCCCTATTACAGCCTTTGAGGACTGAGACCTCAGAGTACACTGCATGGTACTCTCATACAAAATTTTAAACAGGATTGTCTGAGTTTCTCTTGCTGTTGCAGCTGCTAAAAGTCACATTAAAGGAGAGAATGTGAAAGTACATAGAGGACATTTCAGCTGTTATCTTTGGAATACACTGGGCTTTTCACTGATAGGGATATTCAAAGTGTGCATTGGACACACTCCAGATTTGCTTGGTCTTTTGCTTTGAATGATATGGTAATCTTAAGATGAACATTAGTGACTTAGGTTCCTTTTTTCTTTTCATTTAGCATACTTCAGAAGTAATTTGAATACCTGCTGCTGGATGGGCAATGTGGTGGAGTACAACAATGCCACAGATTCCTGGAATGCACTGGGGACAATTGTTTGGCACAGAGGCTGGACAATCAGGACAGAACAATCAGAAAAATCAGAAGAGAGACTTTGCTGCTACACATAAATAGAGAAGACCTAATCAAGGATGTGACAGTCATTGTCAACCTTAATCTGACTGACTGACATTGAAGCAATACTGTTTAAGATCCTGAGCAAAGTGAGAAAACGCACAACTGCAATCAAGTCCTTAAGTTACAAAATTATATATTTTGGCTCATTCAGGAAAATTATAGGCAATATGAAAGAAGCAAGGCAAAGACTTAGAAAGTTTATGCCTCCTGGCCCTTGATCTGGCAAGGTCTGCTCTCAGGAATCCCAGCTCTCTGCACCCAGTAAGAGGTTCTGGGGAAGCACAGCAGAGGTGAGTTAGATATTGCTTAAGTGAAGTGGACATAAAGATGTGTAAGCTGTTGGAAATCCTCCGAGAATCCTGAAGGAGCTGACTGATGTTGAGAGGCTGCTCATGAATGTCTTTAAAGTGTTATGCAAAAAATTAATGAAAAAAACAGAAAAATATTAGCTACACTCATCTTCAAAAAGAGAAAGGTGGAGGATTTAATAACTACAAACTTGTAGGCCCAATGTGAGTACTCGGGAAAATTGTGAAGCAAATGCTCCTGAAATGTTTTGGAAACCAGAACAGAAAGGTTATTGGGAATGGCCATCTTGGCCTCACCAAAGGTAAATGGTTCTTGACCACAGTCACTGCCATTTATGAAGAAATTAAAAGCTCTGTGGGTAAGAGAAGAGGAATGGATTTTGTTAATATTGACTTTGATAAGTATTTCAGAATGAATCCCTTGTTTAAATGAGTAACATGAACTGTTATGTTATACTCCTCAGCATTCAGTGCTGTGGAACATTTCTATCAGTGGTGTAGATGTGAAATTATCTACTCCTACCTTACCAGGGACATGTCAAAGGGACCTCAAGCTGAAGCATTTGGCTGTAAGGAACTTCAGACATTTCAAAAAAGTAAAATGCAAAACCTTGCACATGGGATCAAACAGCCCAATGCAATGGTACAAGCTGAAGACTGACTCAAGTGGGGAAGCAACTCTGCTGAAAAAAACAAGAGGCTGCTTAGGTGGCTTCAAGACATCCCCTCCAGCCTAACTTATTCCATGTGTCTATGAATGGGTTAGCATGGAATGGCAGCTAATTTCATCTTGCATGACCTCAGTGAACTAGATTTTGTAGAGGGAAAAGAATTATTAAGATGAAATGCTTTCTCTCTTTTTCTCCTTTTCTCGTTTAAAGTCAGAATTATGGTTTGCTCTCTGTACAGTTCTTTTCAATTACTCTTTTTGCCTACAGAAACATAAAGTTAAAAGGATGATTTCAAATAGATGTACAAAAAGCCAAGCCTTTTAATTTCCTTTCTGTTGAAAGAAACAAAACCCTAGGAAGGCTTAAGAAGTGGTTTAGATAGGAATACTTTTTTTTTCCTGGAAGTTGTGATGTAAACAAAATTGAAATGAGCTTTCTCCTCTACCCCATTGAATTTGCATTTTTCAATCAGCTTCAATGACAATTAAATTTAAAAATGGGGAATTTAACCTTAAAAATAATATAAAACTCCACCAAACCTAAGAAAGTAACAAAAGAAAGAACTAGGCAAAATATTTGGGTGAAATGTCAGTAGTTTAACCAACAGAGGAGTTTTATATTAGTAATTGCTTTTTGAGCATAACACAGCTGAACATGCAAGGTTTAAGCTTAGTTTAAAGGACAAAGCTCTGTGCTATAGGTCGGATCACTACAAGTCAGCTCAAATTCTTAATGGGAAGAATTACATAAATTTATTACTGTTTCTGCAAATTTGTATTTCATGGATAGGAATTGAAGGAAAGTTATCCATTTTGAGGATGTTGGGAAACTGGAAAAAAATAGGGATAGTTTTATTGATAAATATCTATTGATGAAAACTTACACTGAATTTATTTCTAAGAAATTCCAAATCAAATTTTGAATAGGTTCATAACATAAGATGCTGAAGTGCTGAAAAAAATTCTCCTGTATTTTGCATTACCTCATACAGGAGAGGCTGGTTTATTAACTGCTTTGTCTTTAAAAGAGAATATTATTTTTTGAAGATGAGTAGATAGTCTTGAGTCAAACACAGTCCTATCAGAACAAAGGGCATTATTTTTTATTTATACAGAATAGTTAACAATCTTTGATTGATAAAATAATATCCAATCAAATAGTAAAAGTAAAAATCTTGTTTTGAAATGAGCTGTTACATATTTTCCCAAGACAAGGTCTGAGAGCCTGTGCCTTTATAAACTGGACTGTATGAAGGAGTGGAAAACAGATTCCCAAGAAAAGATATGCATTGGAAAAAATAGATGTGCACTGAGTATTAGCTGGACTGAGCTCAGAGGTTCTACATATTGCAACTTTGGGAATGTGCTGGCATAATGCCCCCACTACCAAACTCCTTAACATGCAGAGACCATATGGGATTTTGACAGAAGCAGCCTGACATCAGTTCAATTTCCTTTTTCTTCTAAATCTTAAAGTATTCATATATACAGAATACTGTTTACCTATCCAACTGAAAGTTAATTCTTTTAATACACAGAAAGAAGGTAAAATTATTTGTGGTGTATGAGTCTGTATAAAATATGACTTGATGTGAATTTTTTACATTGAAGAAATTATAAAGAATTAGGATGTTACAGAGACACAGGTAACTGCCTGCAATTACTTTGGGTAACTTTATAGTTACAAATTAGGAAACAAGGAAACATTTTCAACAAGAGTGGGAGAATTTGTGTTCTATGATAAATTTTGGAAACAAACATCTTAGTTTTAAAACAAGCCTAATAGTGTATAATTTCTGTTCTGTATTTTTAGAATGCTTTGAAGGTTTGACACACCTTATGAATTATCATGTGGGCCTGTAACAGCTGTAGTTTTGACAGTTATCCTCTTCATCAAAAGGCTTTTCTCTTAAAAAATACTCCTACAGTGAAGGTAGAAATAGACTGTGATGTACAAAGTAAACATCTATATGTTGCTCCTTGATAGCTCTCTAAAAGAAATTTTGCAAGTCCTTCTGATAAAATATGGCCATCTTTTTGATACAACTGGAATGAACATGTCACTGTCTGTCTTCTCACAATACAGTCTTTTAACTATCTTATAATAACTCTAACTTAAAGACATAAAGTAAAAAAAAAGGAAACTTAGCCCTTATCATATACAGTGTTGGTCATAATGTCTTTCATTCAGTCTCAGTGACAGCCCTAACATAAAACAATTTAAACTTCAGGACAGCAAGAACATCATATTTTATAACCACACTACAATTCCTCATGATAAAAGCAATTTCCCAGTGATCAGCATAAGAAAGCACAGTGAACTCCCAAAGGAAGTAAGGACCATCAGAGATATCTGGCTCCAAAGGCAATGTACAACCTTCTCTAATGTAAAAATTTACCAGATTGCTACAAAATATAAGTAATAAAATGTTAGGAAAAAACTCCAAACCAAGAACATAAAATGAATGATCTCCTTTGATAAAGCAACTTGCTTGGTGGATGTGGGAAAGGCTGTGGATGTTGTCTACCTAGACTTTAGTAAAGCCTTTGACACAGTTTTCCACAACATTCTCCTAGAAAAACTGACATTCCATGACATGGAATGGTGTGAAATTACTGGGTAAAAAACTGCATGGATGGCCAGACCCAGAGTGTGGGTGAATGGAGTTGCATCCAGCACCAAATCACAAGTGTGGTTCCCTAGGGCTCAGTGTTGGGCCCAGTCCTGTTCAATACTTTTGTCAATGATCAGGGATTGAATGCACCCTCAGTGAGTTTGCAGATGACACTGTGTTAGTTAGGAGTGTTGATTTGCAGGAGGGCAGGAAGGCTCTGCAGAGGGATCTGGACAGGCTGGATCCATGGTCGACTGTACGACCTTGCATGTTCAATAAGGCAAAGAGCTGGATCCCCTGCTTCCCCTGCAGTGCTACAGGCTGGGGGATGAGTCACTGGAAAGCACCTTAGAGGAAAAGGACATGGGAGTGCTGGCCAGCACAGCTGAACATGAGCCAGCAGTGTGCCCAGGTGGCCAAGAAGGCCAATGGCATCCTGGCCTGTATCAGAAATAGTGTGGCCAGCAGGACTGGGGCAGCGATCATCGCACGTGAGGCTGCACCTCGAGTACTCTGTTCAGTCTTGGAAACATATTGGGGCACTGAAGTCCAGAGAAGGGTAATGAGGCTGGTGGAGGGCCTGGAGTACAAGTCTTATGTGGAGTGGCTGAGGGAGCTGGGATTGTTTAACCTGCAGAAAAGGAGGTCCAAAGGGAAGCTTATTGCTCTCTACAGAACGTGAAATGAGGTTTTAGCCAGATGGGTGCAGCCTCTTCCCCTGGTTAACCAGTGACAGGATGAGAGGAAATTACTTCAACTTGCAGCAGGCAAGGAAATTTTAATAAAAATTGCTTCACAGAAAGGATGGACAAGCATTAAAACAGAGTGCCCAGTGAAGCAATGGAGTCACCCCCCTGGAATCATTCCAAAAGTGTGTGAACATGTCACTTCAGGGAATGATTTAGTGGTTAAAATGGTGGCGGTGCTGGATTGATGTTGGACTTGTTCTTTTCATCATTAATAATTCTGTGATCCTATGATTCTATAATTTAACGATAAAGTCAGTATACAAATTATGTACTATTGATCTTTACTGACCCACTTTTTCAAAGATAATATGAATTGTCTTTGTAAATGATGCAGTTTTAACACTTAAGCTTGAAATCTACCCAGTGATTTTAATACAATATTGTGCAAAGTACACTGTAATCTGTTTGCAAAAAATTCAGCCTTGAATTTTTTCAATAAACCAGACCTTGCATATTATTTAAATCAAAAGAGCTTTTCTTTTGGATTAAGTAGATAACTGTAAGGTCTATTTTTTTCAATCAATTATTAAGAAAAAATATTTAAAGGCTCTCACAAAGCTTATATACAAAAGTTTCCTAGCGTCCAGATGTGTAAGCACAGAATTATAATTTTGTATCATCTGTAATGATGATGTATCCATAACATATAGTGATGATATATGCTCTTAATAGCTTTGCATGGAGCTCTGTAGGTCTTAAAATATTTTCATAATTTGTTGTTCTTTCTTGTGATAATAATAGAGGACTTGTTAGCTGAAGCTGAATAGAACCTTAAAATTAGCAACCATAATAAAAAATATTTTTTTCCTGCAGCATACAAGATTACTACTATTTGATACCCCTCACACTACCAAAAAAGTTTCAGTAGACATTAAAGCTATTTGGTAAAAGTGTTTCCCACATAATTTTTTAATTTATAGCTAGAAATTATTTTTAGTCCTGGAAAGCAATTTTTCTATCCAGCTCAAATACAGATGGAGACAACTGCTGAAAAAACATGGAGATAATATACTTTCGGCATGGATAATTTCTTTAAAAACATTTAAATAATTTATAAATTACAAATTCAGCAAGTTCCTAAATTTTATATTATAGGACTGTAAAACAATATATTGTATTATAAGAGTAAAAGCATAGAAAGATGGAAAAGCAGATTTAATCAATCTTATTTTACTGATTCATTCCCTTGTATACAAACACAAAACTCATCAGGATATTTATGTACAAAATTTCCATTTCTCTTGGATATTATTTTCGTAAAATATGTGGTTTTTTTTTTTCTTAGAAGTTTTAATCAATTAATTTTTACAAGGCATAACTAATCACTTTTCCTATATTATTTTGAAATATTCTGAGGTTTCTTAGAAGTTCATAAAGGGGGAAAAAAGGCCCAAAAAACAAGGTGAAATTTTCATGTATACATACATTTTAAAATGTGCATTTGCCAGTTAATTCAGTGGCAGGCAACAGTATAAGAAAGGGGGAGAAGAGAAATTTTGGTGAACTGGATAAAATAATCAATCATTACCTCTTACAGGACAAAAAAATAGTAGTCTAGTTAAAATTCATTATGTACTTTGATAATAAGTATTTTTTTCCATTAAAAGACATTAGCATTAATATTTCTATCCATAGACAATGTAAATAAAAGCATTTGGGTGTGTGACAGCTGTGCCTGCTAGATAAGAGAAGCATTGTGAAACAGTGGAGAAGTAATTTTAGTGTGACTTATTTATATTCATCACTGCTATAAAAATGAAGGAGAGGGGAGGAAAATCAATCCCAGCATTGGATGGAAAAGCTAAATAATTATTTTGTGAACATTGTGATTTGGTGTGGTGACACCTTTATTCTGGTTCATTTCCCACATTTTTAAGATACTAATCAACACAGTGAAGAACTTCCACGGGGCTCTGAAATGTATTTCTTTCTTAGATTTCATGTGTTGTAGGACATCTGAGCAGATGCTAAAAGCTGTTCTGTGTCTGCTATGTCTGATGACACACAGAGGCCAAAAGGTTTTTTGACATATAGCTTGACTGAATTTCCCAAACATCTAATAATCTCCTGTCTGTCAAAGAGGGGGTCACTAGCTCCCTTTAGTAAATAAAAAAGTCTTGTTTCTATGGATATAGTGAGATGCACTGCCTCACACTTCTGAAACCTCCTCGAGGTTGTAGGTAGCTCTGCTAAAAAGTACTGCATATTTTACATATCAAAATATCAAATTGGGAATTCACTGGAACTTTGAGTTTCACCAAATATCTTATACTTCCCAAATCCTGTAGAGACCTACCAGTTATAAAAGAGAAAGAAAGGTCTTCATTTCAGTAACAATGCAGTGATGAAATATAAAATCATATCTTCTTCTGAAAGAGCATGGGCTTGATTTCTTAGGAATACCTTGTGCTGTATTCTTTATGTCTGAGAAACTGATACACAATTTGTTTTTAATGGTACAAAATTATTATTCTCAAAATTCAATTTTGCAAATGAATTTGCTATAATTTATCATTATGTCCTTGTGTACACTCCAGTGATCTCAACAAGAGTGTTTCACACCCTCTTAAATCCATGTACACAATTTGGGTTAGGAAAAATAATTGTGTGCTCTAAAAATTCACTATGGAGAAAAGTGAATTCTAGTGCTATCAGTAGAGATGAACTCCACCAACCGACCAAGTAATGTGGTCTGCAACCTTCTTGTCACCTGTTCAAAGCCCAGCTTAAAATATAATTCCTCCTATGAAGACAGGCTCAGAGAGCTGGGGTTGTTCAGCCTGGACAAGAGGAGGCTCCAGGGTGGCCTTACAGCAGCCTTCCAGGACCTAAAGGGGGCCTACGGGAAAGCTGGAGGGGACCTTTTATAGGGGCATGTAGAGACAGGGCAAGAGATAATGCCTTTAAATTGAAAGAGGGCCAGTTTAGATTTGATATACAGAAGAAATTATTTACTGTGAAGGTGGTGAGACACTGGAACAGGTTGTCCAGAGAAGTTGTGAATGTTCCATTCTTGGAAGTGTTCAAGGCTAGGTTGGATGGGGCTTCAAGAAACCTGGTCTATGAGAAGGTGTCACTGACCATGCCAGGGGTTGGAACTAGCTGATATTTAAGGTCCCTTCCAACCCAAACCATTCTGTGGATCTATGATGACTCTCAGGGAAGCAATTTATTGTCCTTTCAATTAAGAAAAGACTAGGGGCCATCTGAGGCTCTCAATATAAAGAATGAAAAAGAAAATATTGAGAGAAAGCAAAAAAAGTAGTAGATTCAACAAAAAATTGTCTCATGGGACTTTAAATAACAGTGTAGGAAGATGCTACTCAAAAATATTATCCTCTGCATTCCCAAATAGAGCTGATAATTTCAAAATAATATCCTTGAGGGCAAAAGCTGTCTTTAAATCACTATATGAACTGAAAATTATTTGCAAAGGTTCATATATAATGTTATTAGCCACTATGGATAACCACGTATTTTAAATCAAATGCCAAGTACACATTTTATGATTACCACATGGTCCATACCATAATCCAAATATTTTCTTCCCAGCTCTTTATTCTTCCCTTTTTTGATCCTCTTTCCCACTTGCTGGTGCTCAGTAGATCTTGTTGCCTGATCCAAGAAGCTTCCTCTGTCGTGAAGTCCCTGTTGCTCAGCTTTCATCCATAACCTGTGCATGGAACTCTTTATTTAATAACTCCCAAATAAACCCCCATCAGACCATTTCTCTCAGACTGTCCAGTCTCTCAGCTGTGCTGAAATTGCAGCAACTCCAGTGGGTCATCTAATCTACAATCTTCATGCTAACCTTCTGCCTGGGAGGGCAGGCTCTGAAGAGCTCTTCTCCCACTCTCTCAAATGCTCCTCTGTGTGTGTCTGCACACATATGTGTGCAAGCACACACACAGAGAAGAAACAGAAGTTCTGTATTAGGACTGTATTGCAATAAACAATTCTCTCAAACAACAAATACTGGCTTCTTTCCACCCCCACAAGCTTCCACTATTGGTAAGAGTAGCATGAAGCAAGCAGTTAAGGGGTGTGCACATAGTTTCCTGTCATTGATGACAGACTTTGAAAGTGGCATAAGCTGACAGATACGTGCACAGAACAAAACAAGATGTGCCACATAGTTTTGGTTCACCAAAGTTCAATTTATTTTCTTTTTCCTCTGTTGCGGAGAGAAGCTATTTTGAGATGCAAAAGAGAAGGCATATGTTTATGGGTGTTTTGTTTAGAAATTGTGACATACCCTAAGAATGTTTGTCGATTCTAACATGTTTTTCTCCCACATGCTGGTGATTGGTGGCTGTAGCTGAAGTAAATTTCCAGTCATGGTTGCTAAAATTGATACTCTGAGGACATACAGAGACTGTGGAAAAGTCAATGTGTACATTTTGGTGAGAATTTCTCCAACAGTAGGCTTATCAACATTTTATCTAGTTTATTTAAAGTCTGGGTTTGGTGTCACTGTGTCATTCCTGCCTACTCCCTCCCTCCTCCCTCTCTCCACCATCCCCTCCACCACTACTGAAGGTAGTTGCTCCTAAATGTGTGTGTAAAGCCATCTTTTGAAAAAAATGTATCTGCAAGCAGACAGCCTGCAGCACAAGTGAAGAAATGTATTCAGAAGTAAAGAAAATATTCAGATATTTTCACCATTTAACTGAGTGTAGAATATCTCAGAAAAAAAAAAATGTTTAGGTGAGATTAGAGTCATTCCACACTTAAAAAAATCTGAAATTATTTTGCAGGCCAGCCCTGCATGGTGTGCCTGTGATAAGCCCAGTAAGAACTAGGCAGCAAACTGATAGGTCAATAGATGGAATATGAAACTCTTTTACTGTTTATGGATGCTTCTTAGTTTCTCCAGAAGGCAGAGCTTTCAGACATGACATAACAGTACTGACTAATCAGTATCTCCATATGGTGCAGAAATTTAAAAGAAAAAAATGTTGATAGGAAAAGTAATTTGAAATGTGTATACATATGTATAAATGAGTATATGTAAGTATATATGCAAAGGAAAAAAGAGGTGTCTGGAAATTCTGGGAAAGATCTACATGCAGCAACTCATCAGATAGAAGTCTTTCACTTGAATTGGCAGCAGAACAAATGTCATCATGATATAGAATAAAGAAGCAATATTTTCTCTAAGTTTCTTTTTCAGCTGCATCTGGAACATCTTATCAAGTTAGGATATATGGACAAGAAGAATAGTCAAGTTGCTTGGAATTCAAAAATAGTAAGAATCAAAAAAGCAGGTAAATAAATGAAAAAATAGCTAGCCCTTTAGATGACAGCCCTGAAGTGATGTGCTGTCCTTGTAACTCCTTGTGTGAAGATGAATCCCCCATAAAAAAATGTTTGATTAACAAAAATGGTCAATTTTGCATCCCAATAATTATATTTTTAAGAACAATTTTTTTTTACTTGTGGATTACCACATACATTGAAATCACATATTGTTAGGCCATGTCTCAGGTGACAGCTCTTGGGGTTGTGAGGCAGTTAATGTGAGGAGAAGAGTGTGGTGTAAGATGTGTGCTTTTCCACTTTTTTAACTTCTATCTTACTGAATCTTTGGGAGATGTGAAAAGGTGTTTAACGCAAATCAAAACAAAGTAATTCCTAAATAAAAATTTTTAAATGCTTCCAGATTCATGACATGTCAAGAATAATAGCATTATTGTCTTTGTTTTTACAATTTCAGGAAGAACTAAGAGAACACATAATCAGTAAGTAAATATCAGATAAACCCAAGAATGCATCACTTTATGCTTAATGCTAACACTAAAGAGATATCAAGGCATACAAGAAGAAAAACTGTTCAGAAGACCTGTCTTCTCTTCATGTTCAAATTGAACTGAAATAAATCATAATATCTGCTTCAATATATGCTTTTTGTTAATGATTTATCAATATAAAAAAAGTAGTAGAAAATTATTAGACATTCATCAAAGTCTTTTTTTCTAAATTTAATGTCTAAACGCAAGACCATATATAGGTAAAAATGACCGATAAAAAATCTAAATACCAATTATCTTTGAACATCAAGCTAATTCAAATTAAACTATCAGTTAATGGCAGCTAACTTTGCAGAAATTAAAGTATTCTCATGTTGTTGCCACTGATTAAAAGTTGACAAGATAAAATGGCATGAAGATATAGTAGGGACTCCTTAGCCATAATGAACTGGGATTGTTGCATTGCATAAATAGCTTTTAAAATAAGTTAGTGTTATGCCTGCTCATCAGAGTTTAATTAAATCATGTGATACTATGAAGAAACTGGAGAGCATTTAATTTAATATAAAATGGACATACCAGTTTGAGAGGTAATTCCTGTTAAAAATTACAGCATATGTCAGTCACCATATTATGAGACACTAGACTGTGGTTGGAAGAGCATTTTGTTGAATGGGGAATTTCAGAGTATCTATGAATTTGTTATAGACGAAAACAGTGTTCAAACACACTATTTTCTCAAGTCATTCTTACCCAAAGCACCACCAAAAAAAACTGTTCTGTATCACAGGTGAGCTATTCAGACACAGTTATAAGAGGCATGGTTGTCACAGCCTGCTAAGAGCAGTATGGATAAGTTAATTACAAACTCCTGGCCAGAAATTAAAAAAAAATACTGCACTAGGTTATAGGGCTACAGTATGCTAGGGCAATCCTCTATAACTCTTCTATTTATGTGTATTTGTGTACATTCATATATTCATATTTATGTACAATAATTAGCTTCACCTCTGCTTACAGTGATACTCTTTTCCTGAAATATAAGTGTCAGAACAACCTGTATATTAAAAACAAAAAAGGAAGGGATCAAATGTATCTTGTTTTTTTGCGCACAGTAAAAAAGAATGGATAGTGATCAGTATTTTTTCCCCTGATATTGCACTAAAGAAAACAAAATTAAAAACAATGGAAGGGATTTTGTTGTGTACTTGTGAGTGTGAAACATTGTACACCTGATGACCACATGTGTAAAATTGAGTGGTGGTAAGTAAAACAGAGAATTTGACTTTCACCTTCCATGCTTCACTGTGATCCTTGTTAAACTTTTATTAGGAGGGAAGATGAGCTTTGTGGGGAAAATAATTCTTTGTATCTTACTGTTAAAAAAAACTGGAAAACTCTACTGGCAATGCATAAATTTAGAGAAAAGTGAAATTTCTAACTTTTGTTTCACGTTAAGAGCTTTCTCTAAACTGTAGCTGAATTCAGATTGCCTATTATCTTGCCACATTAAAAATCTAAGTAATTATATGTTCTTTTGTGTAACCATTTTATGAGCTTACTTTCATGACTTTTTCCAATAAACTGGCATAATCTCCCTGAAGAAAGAGAAAGTCACATGTAAATCTCTTTGTACTATTGCAAAAGGCACACACATCCCTACCTCCGCCCACTGTTCATTTAGGATTCAGCTTTCCTTAAAGGGCAGGAATATTTTTCTGTTGACTTCTGTTGACTTCCTGCATGCATGAAGCTCATAAAACCTCTGGCCTGGTTTATAATTGCATTTCAACTGTTATTCTGATTTTCAATCTTGCTTTGAAATACTTTTATCTTGGCAGAGATTTGTCGAACTTCCTGTCTGCTACTCAAGCTTGGTTTGGGAATTATATTAAATGTATAACCTTCAAAAAATGTATTGAGATTAACAAATGCTGCAAGTATTTAATAAATGTTCTCTTACTGCCATAAAGCATTGGGATTTTTTCAAGTTGTCAACCAGAGAGACAGTTATTACTATGAATAACAGATTGAGTTTTGAGATAATTTATATTAAAAAATAAATCCTACTTAGACTGTAAGACTTGTTGTAGAAAATGTCAAAACCAAATTAACTTAGTAGCACTCTATACTTGAAAATAACAGCTATTCAAAGAATATTTGTTAAATTATTTACTTGACAAGTTCTGCATTTTTTTCCCTTCAAAGAAACCTAGGATTTTGATTTCTGTCTACGTTCTCAAAACACTAAAGTTTCTGTCCTTGTTCTGGACAGGACAGGTTTCTGTTCAGCCAGGAGAGGGCATGACCAGGGCCCTGAGGTTATTCTATACCACCGCATGTCTTTGCCAGGGATGGATGTGGGAAAACTACTCTTTTCTGGGGAAAAGGGAGTCTTTCCATTCAAGAAAACATGGCAGAGGGAGCAGCCTGATATTGTTCATTGTTGTGGGTTTTTCATATAAATAGTTTCTTTTTTTCATACCTTTTATTATTCATATTATTTCTGTTATAGTTCTTTTTCTTATTGTTGTTTCAAGTAAATTGTTCTTTGTTTCAACCCATGATCTTTGCCTTTTGTACCTCCATTCAGAGAGGAGGAGAAGCAGCACCTGATTTTAGCGAGAGTACTAAAACTGAATGATACCATTCCTAAACCACTACAGTTTCCTCAGTATTAGAGACCATTATGTCTATTTAAATGTCTGGAGCAGTGGACATAAATGTGTTATTTGCACAAATAACAGAGCAAGATTAAAGCTGATTGCAGATACTCAGATAGCTAAATAAAGTTATTTAAAGAACATTTTATTTGACACAAAGAGAGACACAATAGGTACTGGGGAGAAGAAAGCAATTTGTTATGTTCATGCAGCATGTATCAGCTCCTGGCTCAAAAAGAAATGACAACAACCTCAGCATCTTTTGCCTTCACTACCATATATCTCATCTGAGGTCGTGCCCTTCAAATTTCATTGGTTATACAATTCTTTTGGACATGGAAGTCAGTATTAATCCCTTTTGACGTGAAAGTAGATTATTGAGAATCTTTAGAAACTTCCCTTAAGGAAAGATTTTTCTTTAAGAAAACTGTTTCTTAGAATTCTCAGACAAAGGGAATAATGAAAAATAGTTGATGAGCCTTTTGTAGATGGTGGAAACAAAATCTTCATATGCAATCTGTATGAGTATTATGAAATCACATGGGCATATTATATCACTTATGACAAGCTACGATTTGTTACAAATGCATTCCATGACTGAAGAGATTTGCTGGGAAATAATAGGAAAAACATAAAGGAAAGATAACAAAATTATTCTCTGTAATTTTAAGTATCCAGACATAGCAAATAAAGGTAACTGTTGAAAAGATGGAAAATACCTTGGAAAGAAACAAACAGAGGATAATGTTGAGAAGACAAGAAAACCAGAAAATAGTACAGAAAACTAAAGACTGAAGACAACAGAATACTTCACAGGAGATAATTCTGCTTAATGTATGCCAAATGGAGTATATCCATGCAATCATTTTTCAGTATTTCAGTATGGAAGGTTTCAACAAAGTGGCAGTTGTTCATAAGGATGGCCAAGTAAGGCTCCTTCCTAATGTGACATATTCTTAATTCAAAACCAGTTTATCTGACTTCAGGCATTTTCTAGTGATTGGAAGCAAGCTAGACATTTCATAATGTCAAAGAACTGCAGAACTTTTACAGAACAGAGCTCTATTTGAGTATATGAAAATAAGTTTGAAAGACTATATAACAATCTCTAGAAGACTGTGTTAGACTGACTTGTCAAAATAGTGCTGAGCAGTAAGGAACAAAATTTTGCCATAAGCAAAAAAAAAAAAAAAAAGAGTAATAACGTGCCTATTTTTGCACTCTAATTTTAAAATTAGCAGCATTATAGAATAAGTAGAATAAAATTTAGGATCTTAAAAGTCTTTTCCAACACAAATGATTTTATGATTTATATATAAGTATTTTTAAGTATGTATAGATGCACGCATCCACCTGAGTTTCTTTTTTTTTAGGTACTATCTGAAGGTTCAAAATAGATAGTGTAACCTGAATCTTTTTTTTTTTTTTCCTTTAAGTAATGTCAACAAAACTGTTTCAATATAATTATATGTATGGCTATTTTATACTTCTGATTGATAGGATGACAATAAAATATTATTCTAAAAAGGTATGTCTCTTGAGATTGTTCTTTTGGTGTCTCACAAAAGGTGAAAAATTGAATATATTATTTTAACTCCATGATCTTTAGGGCAACATTATGTCTCTTGGCACACTGCAACCTTTTTCACAAAGGATGCCCTCCAGAACTCAGGGATTAACAAATAATAGAAGGCATTTGAATGCTAGGAATCTGTTTTTTGACATACAGAAGGAAATACTAAAAGCATTACATAACATGCTCTTATATTTCGGGACTTCATATTGGGTCAGAGCAGCAAGCTTAAATGGAGGATTTTTTTCAGTGCAATTGGTAGTTTACACTCAAAGAAGCAAGAAATCCTTTTTACAGTCTACAGCTTCCTCATGAGGG
>WBNO01013023.1:0-25488 GCA_013400575.1 Peucedramus taeniatus | reverse complement strand
CCCCCCCAATCTCCATTAAATGTTTCCATGACTGAGAGAAGAACCTCATAATGATCAGGGAAAATGAGAAGAAATAATGAAACCTGTAACTTGGAGTGAATAGAAACAGAGAGACAGAACTTTCTGTGTGTCACTAGTTTTTAACAAAATGCTTTAAACAGATGTGAGTAGTTTCAACACTTTTCGTTCTTTCATAATGAAATAGGACCTTAACAGTGATAGGTGAAAACATGTAATCATATAACTAGGAATTGTTGGGAAGAGCATTAGTGATTCAGTTCTTAACATTTTTCCCTCTTAGCCAACACTGAAGAAAATTTACAGAGATGCTGTGTTATATTGTACTAAATTAGTTTATTTAGTTGTTGTTTTGCACTGGGTTGGGTTTGGTATTTTGCACTATATCACATGGTTTGTTCTTCTCCTCTCATGGGATTCCCTTCTCATATCACATGGTTTCTCCCCCATACACCCCTCTCCTCTAAGCCCCAGTAGCGATGGTCTCCCCCTCGTCAGTCCCTCCTCTCGCTCCCCCCTCCTCACTTGTATCCCATTGGCTGCGGTTCTTTTCTTCCGCCCTCCTCTCCCCTGTTTTTAAAAGTATCCCGCCATGAGGAATTCACCCTTTTTTTCCTCACCCTCTTGGAACCCCTGGGATGATTCTACAATAAAGCTGTAGTATTTTTGGTCCCGAGGAGAAGAGCGCCTCCCATCTTTTGTTTTTGTCCTTGAGGTAACAAAGCCCAAGGGGGTCCAGAGCTAGCCAAGCAGGACCCCCCAAAAGGCATTCTTACGTCAATGCTGGATGTGCCATCCTTCAGATGAAATTATCAGCAAAAAGTTCAGAGAGTCCTGTCTTTTAAACAGCTTACAGCACATTTTATAAAGGTTGGCATGCAGAAGAGCTTCCAGACTGGGTGATTCATCTGTTGAAACCCTGTTTGTTGCAATTTGTGGATGCTCTATATGGAAAATAATTGTTTAGAACTCAGAGACTCAGAAAAATATGTATTTGTTAACTGAGATGTGAAACAGGCCATTTTTTTTCCTTGATAGTGTAAGCTTCAGTGGTAGTTAGGGTGATTTTTGACTCAATAGTTTTTGAATAACATCAGTTTCTACATGCGCTATTGCAGTCAGCAGGTACCAGCAAACTTTGTTTCTAATTTGTATTTCTCTCCTCATGTTTTATGGTTTGCTTTTGGATCTAGAGAGTGGTCTCCAGCTTGCCTCAAAGCCTGTCTCATGCCTTTCACCACAGTAATCAGATGGATAGTGGAATGGGATCCACTGAAAGTACTTTGCATTCTCAGTTCTTCAGAAATGCACAGCCTTACAAATACAAGGTAATATAATTGCTTTGCCAGAATTTGCTTAGGACATATCAGGCTGATAATAATTTTATTGACAAATTTTTGACATGTTGATCAGGCTCTTAGTTTTTATAATTCTACTTAAATTGCAGTGGAAATAATGCTTTACTACTCACTGCTCACAAAGTACAAGTCTTGCAATTTTATTGGTGAAACCAAACTCAGACTCTATGATATTTTTTTAACTTTCATCCCTTAGTTTCTAAGGGCTTTAATTCACTGAAATGTAATATCACCAAAATTCTGAGTCTCAAGCAAGTGTGAAAACTCTTCTAAATGTGGAAGAAATATAGGAGTTCTCTGACTTTCCTAATGCTTTCTCATGACTGGCTTTTTAAAGTGCTGTAGTAAGACTGTTAAGAAGAGGTACATTCAGATAAAGAATGACAGAAGAGCAAAGATTGGCATTCATTCATATCTATCTATCTGTCTATCTATCTATCTGTCTATCTATCTATCTATCTATCTATCATCTATCTATCTGACAAAACATAAAGTAAAATGAATTTAAGTGGCTGTGTTGGAATTAGAGCCAAAATGAACCCATGATAGCGCTGTGACTTCCTCTCTTATATCAGTAAGACTCTTTTTCCTGTACCATTCAGCAAGAAATACCCAGATATGAATGTATAGCAAGTTTACGTTACAAGTGTGACAGACAATAAAAATAATCTTTAAGTATCTAGGGTGTTTAATTCAGTCTACTGTTTACTTTTTCTTCTATCATGACACATATAAAAAAGAGAGTAAAAGCATGGGATATTATGGAGTTTGGAGAGTGCCCAGCACTATGGAAAGAGAAGTTATGAAAGGCATGGATGCAGAGAGAGGTGTATTTTTCCTTCATTAATGTTACCAGCTTCTTAGCATTGGTAATCTGAACAAAGTCCTAGCTGCGGTTTATGACTTAAATGTATATAGCTATCAAAGTTTGCTACTTGCAATTCTGATTTGCATGCAGTTTTATTTTAATGAATTTGAACCTCAACCACTCCCTGGGATCTTCTTTTTTTTTCCCTTCTTTTGTTTTTTAACAAATTTATAGGAAAGATCCAGCCCTTTCCCAAAGTATAAGAAGAAATCAAAAGAGGATATAAACTACGCAGAGAATTATGAGTCAACTGGCTTCATCTACCCCTACAATGACCTCCTGGTTTGGGCAGTATTAATGAAGAGACAGAAGATGGCTATGTTCTTCTGGCAGCATGGAGAAGAAGCTATGGTCAAAGCTGTTGTTGCTTGTAAACTCTACAGAGCAATGGCACATGAAGCTAAACAGAGCAACATGGTGGATGACACTTCAGAGGAACTCAAGAAGTATTCAAGGTATGAGTTCTTCCTTCATTCTAGTTAAAGTTCTCTGGTGCTGAGAATGGTTAGAGCCCTAATCGACTAAGAGTTAGTAAAGTTAGTGATGCTGTGGATTATGGAGTATAAAAAGAGTACTTTCAGATTCTCACTATTGATACTATACAATGGATCTATGTACTGGTGTGTAGTGTGGTGGAGAGTTAAAGAAAAGCTATTTGCATATTACCTAGATGCATATTTGAAAATATAGATGAGTAATATATAGCTCACTATCTGCTAAATGGTCAAGTGAAAAGCTGAAATTTCCCTTGCAGCTTCTCTTCCAGCTCAGTTTATTAAAAAGCCATATGGTACATAGGTGCTGGACTGTTCAAATCTATAGCAAGTAGTAACGAGCAAACCAAAATCAGTGCTTAAATCCTGCTCTGTCTAAGACTAAGTGGAAAGTGAAATACTTAACTGAATGAAAAGGGAAGTAGGCCAAGAATTTTCTTTGGGTTTGTAATTTCCATTTCATGTTTTCTGGTAGTTTTCTTGTTAGTAATGTATTTTCTGCTTTGTAGATTTTATGCTTAAGATTCAGGTGCAATAAAATGTACTTTGTTCTTTTGTACACAGCTCCAGATCTTAATTTGATGGAGGGTATGTACCTTCCTTTAAGAGTCTTCTCCGCAGAGGTGTTTTAAAGTCAGTCCAAATAGAAGAGACTTGCTACTGGCTTCAATGTTTGCCCACAGTGGTGGTGAAACTGTTGGTTGAAGCAAATACAAAGAACTTTGTAGGGTCCATTTTGATCACTGAGTGAGATTAAGAACAAAACAAATAAAAAAATGACAAAACAGGATGGCCCTAAACCTTGTGATTAGGACTAAACAGTTAGGTTTACACCCCAAATTGTTTTTCACTAGGTATATTGATTAAGCAATGAGAAAAATGGGAGAAGGCATGCTTACTGAGATTGATAGCTGAACTTTAGTTACCAGAGTATTCACAGCAACCTCTTTCCAGCAGTAACTCTGAGTTTGGACTGATCCCTGTTATATTGTTAATTCCTTTCTGCTTTAGGGAATTTGGGCAGCTTGCCTTAGATGTGCTGGACAAAGCATTCAAACAAAATGAGCAGATGGCCATGAAGTTGCTGACCTATGAACTAAAAAACTGGAGCAACTCAACTTGCTTGAAGCTGGCAGTGTCTGTGGGGCTGCGGCCTTTTGTGTCCCACACGTGCACACAGATGCTGCTGACTGACATGTGGATGGGACGCCTGAAGATGCGGAAGAACTCCTGGTTTAAGGTAGCATTGGTCTGTTTTTTTTCTGACCATTTAGGCTCTCTTTAGATGCTTAATATATTTTTTTGGTTATGAACATGGCTAGTGCAGCTTCAGACAGCTGTGCTTAAGCGTATGTTGGAATGTAAACATCTGGGAAACAAAAGCAAGGGAGGGAGGGAAAACGGTACTTGCTTCTGTTATATTTCTTTGCAAAAGCATGTGCAGGATGACATTAGGACAAAGGATTTTTTTGTCGCTCTTCCCATTCTCTCAGCACTTCTCATTCCTTCTTCACCTGCTCTTGCTTCCCCACTTGCCTGTTCCCTGGCAGAGCTGCTGGTGGGAAGGATGCTTTCCAGACACAGGGAGCAGTATTGAAAGCATCACCAGATACAATGACACTTCAAAGCCACAAATCAGGCAACAGCAGCACAAATCTTCAGAGGCTGCCAAACTGTGATACAAATTCTCAGCACCAGTGACTCCTTCCCTAGACAGTGGAATTGCACTGGGTTTGTGCTGACACCAGACACAGCTGACTGTGGCCTTAGGTTTATGCTATCACTGCTTAATTAATCTTATGTCTCTCTTCTAGGTCATTATAAGTATTCTCCTGCCTCCCACCATCCTGATGCTGGAGTTTAAAAGCAAGGCAGAAATGTCTCATGTGCCTCAGTCTCAAGACTTCCACCAGTTATGGTATCATGGGGAACAGAGCCCAGTCAGCTCTAAAGATACTCTGGTTAGTCTGTGAGGATCAGTCATTTGTGTGCCAGAATCTGTTTACCACAGTGCAGTTCTGAGGAGTGAGAAGATGCTCATCAGGTGGAATGAAATAGCTGAAGGCCAGTTCTCTCCGGAAGTATGGGCTAGCTCCCTAGTTTGCTAGGGACTTAAGTGAGCTTGGTACAAGTTACTTCATCTGTCCTGGATGTCATTTCTGTGCTGACCATAATGAAAAAGTCCTTCCCAACCTCACACGTATTGCTAGTGCAGGAAGGGAGCAGCCCTACTTAAGACAGCTAAGAAAAATGCTCACACACCTTCTGCTAAATGTTAACTTTTAATTTTATCTATTAGTCTTTAGCAAAAGTCCAGGCTACTGATTTTCCTTAAATACTCTTACACAAAATGCTATAAAAAATATATAGACAGTGTGGCTGTGCCATATAGACCATCTTTCACAGAGTACGTGTTGATTATTGCAAATGAGATATTTGTAACCAGACAAAACCAAGCTACAGTAATGGTTGGTGTATTCAGAACTAAATTTAGACATTTGTGTCCGTCTTCCCCCTGAAACAACACTACCTTTGCAATTATAGATCATTGTTTTTTACTTTAAAAATGCTGTTTTCTTTTAAAGAAGGGTTATGATGTGGAAAAGGCTGTTCAGAAGTCGGATGAAAGCCAAGGAGACGGTGGACAAGGAAACCTGCCTGGAACTAGAAAAATCTATGAGTTCTACAACGCACCAATTGTCAAGTTCTGGTTTCACACGGTTAGTCATCAATCTAAAACTTGGATTGATAAACCTCTCCTTTGGTCCTTCAAATGCCACTTAATCCTGCTTTTACTTTTTCTAGCATGGATTTGAAGTCACTTTGTGATGGGTGTAGATGGAAAACTATTTGAATGTTTCTCTGACAATTAAGTGTAAAGATTGTTTGCTAAAATCATGCAACTGAACTAAAAAAAAGCCCCAAACTCAGAAAAACAATTATAAGGAGCTAAAGAAAAACTCAAACATAGGCTTTTACAGTGGTCAGTTGCAAAGGCTGAGATAGATTTGAAGGTGGCCTTCTGTACCTTTAATACTTCACTGATATTCATGTTCCTTTCTTTAAGAACTGTCTCTGGAAAAAGTGAATATTTATCTATAGGAGATAGTTTGCTATAGGAAATGTGCATTTATTAAATCAGTTTTAGTAACCCTGTGTCAGTAGAGCTCAGGATGTTTAAAATCACTCAGTTCAGCACAAAAACTTTTATTCTTTTAAGTAGATTTAAATGGTTTAAGTATGTTTAAGTAGTTTATAGGTTATAATCTATTACATTAGACACATTTATAGCATGTTCTTGTACATCTATAATATGTGTTTTCTACCTAATATTGTTATTGTGTTTTGGACTGCACTGATTAACCAGCAGTGATTTATTTAACTCTGAGAATTCTTACTTGTCCCTAGAGAAAGCTGGGATAAAAGCATAAGACTGCCCTTGCATTCAAGGAATGGTGTGCATATCACAGAATAGAATCACAGAATAGTTAGTGTTAGAAGGGACCTCTGGAGACCATCTAGTCCAACATCCAAGATGAATAATCTGTCTGTTTTATGGGGATGAGCATATGCTGCAATTGTTTATCTTCTGCTCCTATCTATTTTTTCAACATTAAAGTACCAATTTCTGATGATGTTTAAGGACATTCTCACAAAAACAAAGCAAAACAAAACAAAACTTTGGAGAACTGGAATAAAGATTCTGGGCTCAAAAATGTGGCAGTGTCCCAGTAGTTTGAGTACCTATAGTGAGGCCAATCAGCTGTTATTTTTACAGAAATTTGTTTGAGGTTTTTGTGTGTATGGATTATGCATCATGTGTTTTGCAGATGTCGTACTTGGCATTCCTCATGCTCTTTACTTACACTGTGTTGGTGAAGATGGAACCAAGACCAAGTGTGCAAGAGTGGCTTGTGATCATTTATATTTTCACTACTGCTATTGAAAAAGTCAGGGAGGTAACTTTTTCCATTCACACTTCTCATCTTTCTTATAAACCAGGGAATACCTCTCTGAAGAATGCTGAATCCTGCTTTAGTTTTACTGAGAATGATACAAAGTTATATTTATTGGAAGTCTTTTATTAGAAGACCAGTTCTTGGGCCTTTAAAATGCATCTTAAATTTTTGCCTTAATTCTCTACTTTTCTGTGTAGAGCTGGTTGGTAATGTGTAGACGACTGCTGAATTGAGATTTGGAACCTTGGTGTAGGCACTCGGTCTTTAATTTTCTTGAATAGACCATTAGACTTCTAGTAATAAAATTTGTCTTTAGATATTTAATCTGAGTGAGAACTTGTTATGAATTAATAGATATTTTACATAGAATAATCTATGGCTCTCTCNAAAAAACCACAATCAACTTTTAATGCTGGATTTATTGAGCACAAAAAAAAAATGATACTCCAATCAAAATGACTCCAATTACTTGCAGTTGATTAGATCCAAGCTTCTGAACACAGCTTGCACTCCAAACCTGAGTCAAGGGACAAATGCAGCTATGTATTTTTTCAAATATTGTGTCTGTTCTGGGATGCCTTTACTGCAGAATTAGCACACAGTAAATAATAGTAATGTGAATAGTCTTTTGTATGACTTGAAATGCTGTACTTTCAGAGGAATAAAGCTAGCCACAAAAAGCTAGCCACAGTTCCGAGCAAAGGATGCTGCTAATATAGATCACTCAGAAGACTGTGAAATCAGTATGAGAGAGGTGAAGGATTCCAATGGACAGTAAAAATACTGGGAATATATCAAAGCTTGGATGGACTTGCAAGTTCTGTCTCAGCATGAGATAGGACTGAAAAAATCTGAAAAAACAGCAGGATTTCCTAACTGAAAAAAATGTTAAATGTAAAATAGCAAGCACCTTTGAAATCACTGTTGTGCTCTTGCACCATCTTGATGCTGGGACAGCAGAAACAGCAACTCTTCTTTCTAGTATCATTGGTTGGACACTTTGAAATTGATGTCTTTACTTGATTTTCTTTTTCATGTTCTTAGTTCTGGTCTGTTGGCAAAGACTTTGTAGGACACTCTGTTTTAGCCATGCAGCTGCTTAACTGCTGAGGGCCTTGTTATATATAGCAAACCTCTGTTTCTCTAGATTGTATCAAGTAATTGTTGAAGCCTTAGGCCCTGCAACTAGTTACTCATGTGAGTTAGTCTAAATCACTTGTCTATGTTAATGTGTTCATATGCATAAATTCTTGCAAAATCAGGGCATAATGTTTCAAAATCTCTCCTTTGCTTAGTAGCTATCAGTGTGATCTCACATAGCGCTGCATAATTGGCCTCACTTGTGGCAATGTGCAAACGTTTTATTTGCCTCCTCCTAAGGATTCCACTTCACATGCTTGCTCAGTGAAGCTTAAAATCCCTCTGGGGCACCTTACAGTTCAAGGAGTGAACATTTCATTCTTTACCTTGTTAGTTGCCAGCACTCCTTTTTTTAACTTGTCCTTGGAAGAATACAAGGATCTTTCTTTATATTTTTGGTCTGAAATAAAGGACATTAGTTATTTTCCCAGTGGCAAGGTTAGGCTGGTACTTTCCATGACTCAGGGGTTAATGAAAAGGCCGTTGCAGGTCGTGACCATCCCTATAGAAAATGCTTGTTAATTTCTAATATGTGTGCATAACAATTCTTTACTGGCTACTCTCTTCTGCTGAAGTATGTGCCCTTTAGTGAATAGATTCAGGTTCAGGATCCATTTTTTTTCAGGAAGAGCTATCCCATTTGATGTGGCATACTTGAGCAATATGACACTGTAGATTAAGTCAAAACCTAAATTGATGGTGAATGGCAATATGCAGTAAATGGGCCTAAGACAAAAGAAAAAAAATAGAAGTGGGGGAAATGATACATTCCCAAATATCCCAATTTGATATTCCCAAATATGAAATAATTCAAACAGAAAAGGTTAAACAATGTATATGTGATTTTAATGGCATTTTATGGCATTTTTTCCCCAATTCTACCCAGGTATTTATCTCAGAACCTGGAAAATTCTGCCAAAAGGTGAAGGTGTGGATTTATGAATACTGGAATTTTACTGATTCTGTAGCTATCATCCTGTTTATGATTGGTTTTGGTTTGCGGTGGTCCAACCCCCCTGTTCTAACTGCAGGGAGGCTGTTTTACTGCTTGGATATCATATTTTGGTATACTCGGCTCCTTGATCTTTTTGCTGTGAATGAGCATGCTGGCCCATACCTGACAATGATTGGGAAAATGGTAAGTACTGTGCTTTGGAGCAATATTTCTGTAGTTAAGGCATCTACCTTCAGGAATATGTAAAGCTTAGCAGTGACAGAAAAGGAGAAGTGGTCTAATAATTCACAGTGAATGTTTTACTTGAAAATACCATGATTTTTTTGTGAGTTGGCCATAATCAGATTACACTTTTCTTTAATTTATTAATTACATGAATTTATTCACAAAATCCATTTTTACTTCATTCCTTAGAGAAGGGTTGCATTTGAGTTAGCTTGCCAATCTAGCTTGGTAACAGGAGAAAGAAGTCACTGCCTCTTGGAGATGGGCTCACTGTGACAGGTTATTCCCCTAACTCTTGGAAACCATTTCATTATTATTTTATTTTTTGATTCAAATAACTATATCCCAGTTTATCTATCAAAATTTTTGTGAAATCAAAGTTAATTTTGTTTATCTTTTGCTGTAAGAACTGTTGCTGAACTACTGTCTAGGCCTGGGAGACATGTGAAGATTCCTACTGTAAATTGCCTTGGTTGCAGAGAACTCTATTCTTAATACTTTTATATTCTGTCTTTCATGGTAATTGTTTAGGAGGCAAAATAATTTTCACTGCTGTTCCTTGCTCTCAGTTTGAAAGAAGCACCATTGAGCAAAACCACCATTGTAAGGTCTCCACATTTTTTAGATCATGCTTAAGAGATAAGAGGGACATGTGAAGCAAATAGGACTTGTGGCTTTTTTGGTCTAGGATGATTTTGACATCTATAAAATGCTCATGTAGTCCAGACCATAGAAACAAAATATTTTTATTTCGTCCAGCATGTTAGATTATTACCCCTTGTTTTATATTCCGATTTGTAAAAACAGTGATTGATACTCTTCCCTAAAATGAATGTCTCTCTTACATATAATTAACACAACTAATTATTTTACACAAACATGTCTTCCAGACAGGAAACATGTTCTATATTGTGATCATGATGGCCATAGTCCTGCTGAGTTTTGGGGTGTCACGAAAGGCTATTCTTTCACCAGAGGAGCCTCCTTCCTGGACACTGGCACGAGATATTGTATTTCAGCCCTACTGGATGATGTTTGGAGAGGTCTATGCTGGAGAAATAGATGGTAGGTGATTTTCATACTATAGCTCAGCAGCTTAAATTAAATATATGCAGAAGCATGTCTACTTTGGTCTCCTGAGTTTTGACTACCTACTGAGTCTGCTCTTCCTTAAACAATTCTGATTCCAGTATATGTATGTCCATAATGAGTAATACTGCATGAATGAAGTTGAAAATACGAGTTTCTTTTTGAAAAATAAATAGGTTTAAACTCTAAACCCTTCAAATTTAGTGTTTCAAATTAAATATACTGTAAATATCAGGGCATATAGGAAATAATACTAAGCTACTTCCTGGTCAGGGGATCTGTCAGTGAAACAAATTTCGAATTAAGTGAATCCAAAGCTGCTGATCTCTTGGCGAAAAGAGAAAAAACTGTCTTTAAGGAAGAAAGAATAAGCAAATAAGGGGAGAAATGAGTTACCTGGCATCATTCTTAAACAGATAAACCATGTGCACATAGGAGAAATAGAATCAATCAACGTAAAGAGGAAAAAATTGTGTATCTTGATTATGGCTTGTTTCAGTAAGAGAGAGGAACAAGGCACTCCAGAGATATTAAAGCATTACAGATGTAAGGCACTCTCCTGCTACTGACTGAAGGTATAAGTAAAACAGTCCCTAAAATAGAAAAGCAGTTATGCAAAGAGAAATATATATTTAAGCTACATAGTTCAGCATAGACCCATTCATTAAAATAATCTACCATTATGTATCCATGATTACTGCTGAAACAGTCACATGTATTTTGGTTATATAAATCAAAATTCTTTTAATGAAAGCACACTGTTAAGTTTCCCAGTTTAATCCATTTAATCACTTAATAATTCTAAACCTTTCGTGATGTGACACTACCCAAATAAAGCTATGATTTCTGTAGTGACTCTTTATCCTGCAGAATATGTCCTGAATTTAGGGCTCCTTCTTTATAAGTATGTTTCAAAGTTTCCTCAAAAGAGTTAAAATTGATTAGAAATTAAAAAGATTGGAAAGTATTTATTTTGATGCTTTAAAAACATCAAAAGGGATCCCCTAATTTCCACTTTTTGTTGCTTTACATCTGTGACGGTTCTGCCTTAAGGATCAAAGATTTAGATTTCAGCTTACAAGGGTAAAAGCCATCCCCCAAATACATTTCAGCTGTGTATTTCCCTTTAACAAAAAGTGGAATGACTTGCATAAGAACTGATATGTATGAAGTGGTGTCTGCATCTTCTGAACAGTGGTAACTAAGGTGGTAGTAGCATGAAGAGGTTTCAGTTCTCCTTTTGGTAGAGGTTGATCTTTAATTTGGAAATTTAGTTATGTATTACTGTGAAATTAGTGAGGACTATTCTGTTTCTTGCTGGGACAAATGAGAAGCACAGGCCATTGTGGTTTGTGTACTCTGGTTTGTGTGCTACCTATGTTCTGTATGTTCTTCATTTTCAGTTTGTGAAGCCAATGAAGACTGTCCTCCTGGCTCCTTTCTCACACCGTTTCTGCAAGCTGTCTACCTCTTTGTGCAGTATATCATCATGGTCAACTTGCTCATTGCATTCTTTAAGTAGGTACTTTGGTATATTGCTGCAAAAGCAACTAATGTATGTTGTTCCTTCACTTCTGGAAAGGTTTTCACCAAAAATGCCCCAGCAAGGGCATGTTGATGGTGGTGGTGGTACCCCATCAGCCATGGGGGTAAGCCAAATAAAGGAAAGAATGGTGCTAGCCAGATGGTGCAAGGAAAGAGATAGTGAGAAGACAGCTAAACTCTTTTGCCACTTAAAAAGAATGTGACTCTCTGAGAGTGGACAATTGCAGTTGGCAAAAAGCCCAGCATTAATTCATCTCTGAAGTAATTTTCCCTTCCTAAAAGTTGTATTTATTGTGCTAAGAGCCTATAAAACATTCATCATAGCGTAGGCCAAGTTTTAAACTGGCAGGTAAGTGGAAGGTGTTCAAGTGAGGAGGATAAAGTAGGAGTATGCTTTTCCTTTAGGATATAATTTGAAAATTCTTGCTTACTTTAAGCAATCTCATATGTTCTAGGCTGAAATCTAACTGTAGTGTTTCCAACAATTTGCCTTTTAATGTGTGCTGCCATGTGGGAAACAAGGACATCTCTCTTGCTGCTTTGGATGGGCTGAGACCCGGGCAGGGGGCTTGGAGGTCTTGGCACAGAGCCCAAGATCCTTCTGCCCTCGATCTTGAGCCATGGAAAAAGTTATCAACTTTATGTGAGGAGTTACAAACCAGGGAAAGTAGAATAAAATTAGTAGCTTATCACTGAGTAGAGAAATAGAATGTTAAGATTCATATGAGAAGTGTACGGGGGGGTCAAGAAGTGTACAGGGGGGTCAAGATGGAGGAATCTGGGCATGTACTGTCCTCCTTCCTTCTTCTTCATGGCCTCCATCTTCTTGGTGATGTTGGCACTTAGGGATTGGTTCAGAGTAGAAACTCACTGTCTAACATAGGTGATAGGTATTGGGAAATAACTGTAAATAATATCTACGTAGTTTATAGTATAAAAAGACAACACAGCCCCAGGGGCAGGCAGTGTGCCTTGAGCTGACCTGCTGAATGCATCGCGGCTGGTCAGGGAGAACATGTTATAGATAAGAAATAATAAACAACCTTGGGAGCAGAAGCCAAGCAGCTCTGACTCTTTCTTCAATCACTTGGCTGTGAAAAAGGACTCTTGGGAACATCCCAGGCAGGGGAATCCCGAGACTGCCACAGTAGAAAGAGTCTTTATAGTAATTCTGTAGTAATTCATAGTAATTTATTAGTGTATTTATAGTAATTCTAACCCTTCCTGTTTTAACATGAGCCCCTTGTAGTGGAGCAAGTTCTGTAAAATATTAGTAAGAAGCAGCCTAACCCAAGCAGTTATTTATTTTTTTCTTATAGTTCTAGCATTTCTGGGGAAGAAAAAGTCAGCTGTAGGTTAAAAAAAATAAAATTAATAAAAACTCATTAATTACACAAAAAACCTGAACTATCAAAACTCATTCTATTTCCATGTACAGTTAGAAATCCCTTTCCTGAAATTGTGTCAAGGAATCAAGCTATTGTTTTATACATTATGTATTATTTTATGTGTGAAATTGTTATCTGAATTATTTCCAGAATGAAACCTTTAGTAATGATGATATGGTAAATCTTCTGTGTAGTGATTTGATTGCACCAGAAGTGGGACCAGAAATGGATGGGTATGAGAAATATATTTAATTATGCTCTCAGAAGGAAAATTGATGTTTTTGTGATTATATGCTGGGTGTGTAGAATGACAGTGCATCTGAAATGACTAGAAAGGAAATGCTAGAAAACCACAACATTTTTTTCTTATGTTTGGGTCTATCATAGTAGATACAGAAAATTATTCAGTGCAGTCACATTTGATAATTTCGCAGCTCCAATGAGTATTCTGCAGAAGAATGGCTCATGTAGCTGCAAACTATTTTGTTAAAGTCATCCCTTAGCCTGACACCTACTTTTAATCCAGTCTGAAGAGGCAAACAATGCTGAATTCTCAGTCAGGGTATGTTTTAAAATTTAAATAGTATGACTGGGATTTCAAAGCCATGTCAGTGGCATCTTTTGCCCAGCTCCCATTAATGTGAATGGGAATTGGATCTCCAAATCTGTTAGGCAGCTTTGAAGATCTCATTCTAAGTGCACTAGCTGCAGGCACATGAGTTGTTAAGCTGATTTACCTCACTGGAGGAATGGGACCAGTGTCAGATTAGATTTGTAGAGAAGTGTCTTGTGCTATATTGGGAGTATTCCTCACATGCGTGTTTTACCCTCCTTCCCCTCTCTCTCTGTGGCTCTGTCCTCAGTAATGTTTATTTTGATTTGAAATCCATATCGAACAAGCTCTGGAAGTACAACCGTTACCGCTACATCATGACCTACCATGAGAAGCCATGGCTGCCTCCCCCATTCATCTTCCTGAGTCACATTGGGCTTCTGATAAAATGCATCTTCCATCACCAGCCCCCAAATGAGTTGGACCAAGAGGAAGGCGATGTTGGATTAAGTAAGCTGGGAACCAAAAGAAATAGTTCATTGTCACTCCCATCACTGTGGAGTTGAGTTCCAGAAAAAAAAAAAAAAAAGAAAAAAAAAAAGGGGGGGAATGCTTTGCTTTGTATTTGGTTGTTGCTGTGCTGCATATTGTACATCAGTCAAGATACCTCACAACTCTGAGCTGAAATAAAGGAACAGCGACTTATTCTGTAGGAATGAAATAATTTCTTATTTTAAAAGAAATTAAGCAATGCCAAAGGTATATATTTCTGTATACATGTCATGGAAAGACCAATAATTCCTTTATCATTACCTGGGGAGAGTAGCTGCAGAGACCAAGATAGAGGAGATCCAGTGATTGCAGATGCAGAGAGGCTTCCCACCTCCTTGCTGCTTCTGTCCCTTTGTGCACTGACTTATCACAGCACCTTAACTTCTTCACTTTTCCCAGCCTGGACTTCTTCATGCCAGATCTTTCCTAAGGTGATGCCAGTTCCCTGTCCCACTGTCACCAGCTCTGCCAGGAGTAGCCTGAGCTGTTGTGGGAAAGGGACCTCAAGATGCTGGGTTGGAAATGAATACTCAGTAGTGGGGCTTGGTGGTAGGTGTGAGGCAGGGAAATGGGGAAGAGGTGACTGTAAACATATCGAAAAAAAAAACACTAGGAAGCATTGGTATGTAATACTATACAGCCTCACCCTTTTTGATGCATTGTACACCCTTGATGTCCTATAATAGAGCTGGGCAGACCCTGTGTGGGTTATGCCTCACTGAGAATTTTCTCTGCTGAACATGAATCCCTGAAGATACCCGGCATGCTCACAAGTGGTTACAGAGCTTAAAAACAGGCTTACCTAATCAATGCTGAACTGCTGTATTGCTGTTCCCTAGTGCAGCTCCCCCATCATGACTGGATACACCAGTCTGACTTTGAAGAGCCACTGCTTATGTTATGTGCAAGCACAGCGTAAGTCAGTGGCATAGCATAGAGGGTATCTTGTAAGGAGCATTAGGCTGAAGGAAAACTGAAATCCTGCTTAGCACATCTAAAAATACTTGCACATAAGAGGGCTCATGCCTTCCTTACATTTCTCTCAGAAGGAGAATTTTCCTGTTTAGACACCTTTGGGTGCTTGATAGCTTTCTCTTACTTTAGTTTTGGTGGTGTTATAATTAACTGGTTTTCACAACAAAGTACCCAGGGCCACCCTGTGGAAAATCAATACCAAGATACAGAGTAAAATTTTGGAGGAAGGAACACAGGTCAAATAAGGGAGAATAGTGTCTGGAAGGTGATGAAGTCTCATTTGAAGTGAGAGGGGGAACCCCAGAACACTGTGGGGGTCTTCACTGCTGAGCTGTCTGTTGCAGCTGAGTACTACATCCTTGTAGCAAACACCACCTTGTTGCTTGGAACAGGCACCTCTCTAGCAAGTACAGTACAGGACTTAAAAAAGGACAGAAAAGAGAAGCTTGGAAAATGTGGAGATTGAACCAGAGAAGTGGCTTTCCACCATGTGCATTTCTTTGTACTGCCTTGTAATTGTAGCTCTTCTCTCAGAAATCTTGTTGTACTAGAAGAATAGCACCAGGAGCAGCCCAAGTTATGGAGTTTTAAGCTTCTGAATGCTTTTTTCCCCCCCACTAATCTTGGAGTAGAAGATCTTAATGTTTTATATGTATGAACTTTTATTAAGGGTATCTGAATGTTTTACAGATATGAGGATATGAGCATATTAACCAATTAAGTGAAAAAAAAAAAAACTAAAAAAGCTTTGCAGCTTTGAGCTCCTGAATGGACTGTAATTCTTGTAGGTGACTAGCTCTAAATGAATGCCTGGGCCAAACTGGAGCGACATTTTTGCAAGGTTTACATATTCATATCTAAGTCTTGTGAATAACACATGTATAACAAAGTACAGGAAAAGATTTTTGAGAAAATGCATCTTTGTGAGCAGCCATTCAGATATGTATTTTTAAAGCTTTAAAGGGGAGTGTACTGGAATTTTTGTCTTTGTGTTTTTGTTCCCTATGTAAGGAAAGACAAAATCCCACATTTTCATGAATTTGAGTCTTTATGCTCAAGCCCAAATTCATGCAGTTAGGCCTGATTCATTCAGTCAAGGGAGGGAGTGTAAACAAGTTTTTTGACTGGATTTTTTTCTTTTTTTTCCTCATGCTTACTTATAAATGTTTGTAATTATTAACGTGCTTTGTATTTATTCCTACCTTTGTTCAGAGCTCTACCTGAGTGATGAGGAGTTAAAGAGACTCCATGACTTTGAAGAACAGTGTGTAGAAGAATATTTTCTTGAAAAGAATGAAAACCTGAGTTCCAGTGGCAGTGAAAGGATCCGTTTGACCACAGAAAGGTGTGTTTTGATGCATATTTATGTTCTTTGTATAAATTCGTCATATAAAAAGAATTTGATAAGTTAAGGCTTTTGAAGCTGGTTATGGCCACTCTGAACATGCATAGGCCTTGTTAATTTGATGGAAATATTTCTGTATCTGCATCTGTTTGAGGTGTATGTCAGATCTGTCTGGGAAGCCTTGCTGACCGAATTGCATCCCCAGACCCATGCACATAGTTAAAGGGGTATAGTGAGGTGCTGCTCAGTTTCACTTGTGCAGATCAGGTAGCACTACAAAAGCAAGCCAGAGAACAGCATACATTATGTAATTTTATTTAAAAGCTTAGTAGTATAGGGACACTGAGAGTATTGTTTGTGATTGGGTATCATTGCTGTTTACAGAAACAACCTGAAAACCATTGTAGCATCATTTGCAATCTAGTGTCTTGGTTTACACAAAGCCAATACACAACTACCACCTCAGTTTCAAAACAGTCAGTATTGACCTAATTAAGCTCTTTTTTGAAATCAATGGTAAATCTACCATTAATTTTAGTGGTAATAGTTAAAAAAAATGAACACTATGAAAAGTCTTACTGAATGCCAACACTGATTTCATCTAACACATTTGTTTTGCCTAGAGAAAGTATAATATTATTTTCTGCTTGTTAAAATTAAACACAGAAGCAAAAGAAACATCCCCTCTAAAAGGAATAAGTAGCTTTGTTCAGAAGCTGCAGAATTGATTACTTCAAGAATGTTTCATTTACTGGATAAATATATATCTGAAAAGGATTTTTTCTCTGAGTGCAAGTGAAACAGTCTTCACAGCATTGCATGACATCAATATAAGAAATTAATCTAGATGAATAAAAAATTCTGGAACATTGGTCCTTGATTTTATACAGCAATGTCTTAATACTACGTATTTCAGTTACTCTGTGACAAAGGAAAGAAATGACTACTGCATATTGCCTGCAGCTAACTTATCATTGTCTTAGTGATAAAGTAACAGAGAGTATCTTCAGGAAGTATGAAGATAATGATTTGGTTAAAATTATTTAACTTCAGGCCAAGAAGTTCCTGCACTTTTCACTGGGGACTTGAGGATAATAAATAAGGCTTTGGTTTTTTGGGCAGTTGAATTTTACCTGAAGATAACCAACGCCATAAGTTGCATAGAGTCTGCTTCTGGAGGCCAAATATATACTTGGGAAGACCCGTTTCTCAACAGTCTCTAGTATTTGAAAAATGCAGGACTAAAGAGTACCTGGCAGTTTGTGTAAGCCTTATTCTTCTCATCCTTGCACAAGAAATGTAAAATGCAGGATGTCCAGCTGACAGGAAGTATACTTCATTTGCAGCCATAGCCAATGTAACCTGCCATCAATGTGTTAGTAGTTCTGTGGTAATGAATGGGTATTAGTAGGAAAACAACAATTTTTAAAATAGGTACTCCTTGAGCAAAATGTCTATTTCCTTAAGAAACCCACTGGCAGTTTGGCTGGGTTTTGTCAAATACGGATATTAATGGGAATGAAAGTCATCATTAAAAAAAAAAAAAAAGCCTGTTTGAAACACGGACTTTTTAAAATGTGCTAATAGTTTCTTTCAAACAGATGTAAAGATCTATTTTTGGTATTTTAGTTATGTTTTCTTTTTCTGCCTAGAGTGGAAGAGATGTTTCAACAACTTAAAGAAGTGCATGAGAAGGTATTTTATATCAAGGAGTCTTTACTCTCTCTGGACAGCCAGCTAGGACATTTGCAAGATCTGTCTGCCCTGACAGTGGACATCCTGAAAGTGCTTTCAGCTGTAGACACCTTGAAGGTGGAAGAAGCCTTACTGGCTGACACAAAACACCAAACCTGTAGGAAGCTGCCCCATAGCTGGAGCAATGCATTCTATTCCAAGACCTTGAGCAGCTTGGAGGGCTTGTATGTCAAGAAATACCACTATTACAGCATGCCACCCTCCCTCTTACAGAGCTTGGTAGGGACTCAGTCTCCATCAGAGTGCAAACTCTTGAAGTCTGAGAGTAACAAGGTGGTAGAAGATAGCTCTCAAAAGGCAGAAATAGAAACAGACACACTCACTTCAGGAGTATCCTCTGAGACTAAGTCAACTCCTAGATATGGTAATTTTTTGCTGGTGCCCCCTGACCATCAGGGAGGGTCTTTTTCTGAGGATGTCACCTTAAATTTGCCCTTTTTGAACAAGTACAGGTATGAAACATTCAGAGATGACCTGCAAAGTAGCATTGTGGTTCCACAAAACTTGCCAGGTATCAGCTTCCTTGGCAAAGGGACAGAAGGTTACCAATGGAGCCAGAGAGACTTTGTTATTCATTTGCCATCACAAAAGTCTAACACTGCAGAAGCTGCTCATCCTCTTGGTCTCCAGCTACCACTGGATATTGAAGAAAGTACAATATCCCCCTGTGATGACAGGGAAGAAACTGAAGGTGGTTATGTGAACTGGGGATTCTCTGAAGGTGATGAAAAAGGAGTTTTCATCTCAGATTCAAAGAAGAAAGCCCTGTACCTACCTTCCTCCTATGACAGGGACAACAATCGCCAGAATAATCCCACCAGGCATGTCCAGTTAAGTGATTCGAAGTCCTTCTCCTACAACTCTGTCAAGTCATGTCACAGCAGCAGCATCTCTCAGAACAGGTTGAAGCGAAGCATCTCCTTCTGGATCAGCCCTCTCTGGAGGGACTGGAGTTTCTGCAGAAGCAACAGCTTACCGTCCCCTAAGAAACAGAGATCAGGGAAAGTCTGCAAGGCTGTAGGCGGTAATTATAAAACATTAAACGTGTACAGTATCTTTTACTGGAGAGTCCAAGACATTACAAAAATGTTTCGTTTGCACCCAGAAGGTATTAGATGCAGTGGAGGATAGTAGCTGAGAGTCCAGAGTTACTCTTTCACTTCATTTGTGTGGGTCTGCCTGTTGGGAATATCTGAAGTGGGCCTGGTATCCAAGCTGCAACACACCTGTGTGTCAGCCACCCTGATCTACCCTATCTCATGGAATCTCCATGTCTGTGGCTACACAGCCAGGTGGCAGAAGGATTGTGCTCACTCTGGGGAAGTCTCTTGCCCTGGGGATGCAAAGACAGTTGCAGGAACCAAAATATATTACATGATCCCGTAGAGATACATTAGCAGTATCAGAGATGGGTGCATAGAGAATGAAAAGGCGTACATTTCTGTAGTCAGTTTAAATACCTCTCTGTCCACCATCAAGTTTGCTTACCAATATTAAAATACATCAGATTCCAGTTTTAATTATGAATAGTATGAGGTGATGGATGACATTAGTTGTTTTATGTCTTGTGATGGTGCACATCTTTGCACGGAACTGCTTGAGTATTGAATTTGGATATCACAGCTCTTTCTCAGATTGCTTTAGACATCTGCCAGTTCTCAGTCCTATCAGATTTTCCCTTAGTAAACAGAAACTCTGTAGCTTAAAGGTGTTTTTTGACTCTTTCCTGCAGAATCTTTAGGATCCTATGAGCTACACCACAGTGAGGCAACAAAAGCAAAACAGCAAAACAGAAAGTCTGGGAGAGGAAAGAACAATCAAAAACCTCTTCAGGTGCCGGTATGGACAGATGCAAGAGAATTGTGTATCTCAGAATTGTCTTTTTCATTACTTAAGAGCAGTTCTGCAGTGTGGTTTAATTGAAAATGTATGCATTTAAAATGCTGCACACAAACTGCAGCATCTCCTCTGTGTGTCTAGCTTTGGTTCAATTTTACTTTCTTTTTGGATGTGTGGGATTTCTGTTTTGAATTTGCTGGCATCCAGGGACTTTGGTATACCATGGTGATACTGATTTTGTGGTGATTCACAAGCCTAAATCAGTCCTTGCATTTCAGCTGCCAGGAGAACTTGTGAAGGCTTAATTTGATCTAGAATAGACTGAAGCAGTGGACCATATCCAGGGAGGGGGTAGACAACTGTACTCAGGCAAGATAGGCCTCATACTGTTGTCTCCTGCCTGCAAGAGACCCATAGACTTTTCTCTGAGTCCATCAAACATTTAGCACATTGCAGAAAATATATTGATTGTGTATATGTATGGGGCTACTTTTACAACTGTGTCTGTGTGTTCATAAATAAAAATCTATTTCTAGAGTCTATAAAGAAATTTCTAGGGTCTTCATCATCTGGAAATAATTATCACTGTTTAATGAAATGAATACTGAAGGCTGGTTTGTTTACATAAGATACACAGGTTAGCAAAGGATCTTTGACTTGAACTTTGAAATCTAGTATCTCTCAAGGTATTAGGTCTCAAAGTTCAAATACCTTCAGATAGTGTGAGACTGCAGTACTTGCTAGACAAAACCAACGTGTCTTCTGCAGTTTGTGACCAAACTGGGAAAGTCTGTTTCTCAGTTAGGAATGTATTCATTCATTCACTGGCATTTCAGAGATGCTCTGAAAGGCCACATCATATGCTGTCAGAGGAACTGTGGAGATGCTAGTCCCGTAAATTCAGTATTGTTTTGTCTGTGTCTTGGCAGCTGATTAGAGTGGATGATTGTCCCCAGAACACTCAAGTGAACTCAGAGCCTGCAGAAATCAATGTCTGGGATGAGCAAGAGAAACACAGCAAGAATTGGCTCACCGTGTCTAATTTCAGTCAGCTAAGTACGTTACATGTTACAAGTGAATTTCAGAACAGCTTTTAAAAAGAATCAGTAAATATAATTCAGAAAATCCAAGTGCTATCCACGATTTTCACCTTATGGCATAATTTTTATAGAATTAGACTTAGTTTGTCTTGGTTATTTGATGCAACATTGAAGAGGCAAAAGAGTCATAGATTGGATGGAAGATCAGGTGAATCTTTTTGGGACCACTGCCTGACTTCCATGGGAGATAGTTGAATGCTAATCCTCAGGAATAAGTAGGAAGCAAGGGCACCATTTGTTGTAGCCTAAATTGCTGCTAGTAAAGTCCAGGGTAAATAAGCAAGAAGGGCCTTTGCATAATATCTACAGATGTTTTATTCAGCCACACGGTGAGATGTTCAGAGTCTCAGACATACACCCCTCTCAGGTCCCGATGCTCTGACCCGAGAGCTCTGGGGTGACCCTGGTCTCAGGGCAGTACAAAGATGAGGGCCAATCAGGGAACAGGGAGGGAGCGGCTCAGGGACATAGGAACAGGGAAAGCCCCCCAGGGCCTCTACAGAGAATGATGTCTTTGTCTCCTCTCCTGAAGTGTCTTCTAAACTGACATCTTCTAAAGTGGCATCCTGGCTAATTACAACAAAGTAAACTCATTATTTTTCAGGACCTTTACCCTCACAGACAGTGCCATGATACTGTATTTGTTGGCAGATCCTCTGCCTGCATTTCATTTCTCATTGCTCAGAAATACATCCTCCAAAGCAAAGACATTAATTCTGTATTGTCCTTATTGGAGTGAAAAAGAATGGCATTCTGACTCTTAATTTAGTAATTCTCCATCTCTTTCATTCTCAGAAGTTCTATGCATCATTCATCTCATCTTTCAACTTTGCTGTGATGTGGCTCACTGGTTTCATCCTGCGAGCTGCTGGGAGAGTTACTAGACAGTGCTGTGGCTCAGTACCACTTGGTCTCAGGAGGACTGTACTCCAAAGTCTGCTGAAAAAAGTGGAAATAGTCTGTTTAGCCCTATGAAATTCTGCCATTGTTTTTTTAACCCATTACACATTTACTGGGACAATATGGTGTATAGGTGTTTATTTTATAACACTGTATAGCTACTTAGTTTATAGTAATAGAGTTGTTAATTTAGCCTCTAGAAATAGCTGACAACTTCTCTTTTGACTAGGTTTGGAACGTCTCCATTACAAGCACCAGAAAATTAAAAATCCAGATGTCAGTAGGCTTACCATACCATTCTGTGATTACCTGAGGCATTCTCGAGAGGTGAGACCTAGGATTACACATCCAAGTCCATAATTTTGGCTGGGATGAGCCCAGAGTAGCTCTACAGTCATCTCTGGATTTGCCAATGGAGTTTCTTTGTCATGACACACCTTTTTGAAAGATGAGAAACTTTGTTGTCTGCTAGCACAGTGTATGTGTGGAAGTAAATTAATTTAACAGCTGCTAGTGCTCTACCAAGATTATTGAAATAGGACATTCAATTATTGAATCTTAGAGGGATTCTGAATATGAGCTTAGTCAAAAATGACGTGTTGATGTTTCATCAGGCAATGAGTGAGCACACAACTTAGTCTTGAACTTATGGGCAGAATGGATTAGAAGAAAATTTTGGAGAGTTAGCTCCATAGCACTCATTTTACCACATAGTCATTTCTTGCAAAAGGGCAGATAAATATTGATAATAATTGCAAAGCATGTATTTTTAACCATTGTCTTATAAACATTGTATTTTATTATTTACCAGAATTAATCTGTAATCTAAAGGTTCTCTTCCAGTGTGAACTAATATAGGCACCTTGAATTAGTTGGAGCTAGACCAATCTATATTTCCTGAAGACTTGATCAGGAATCTGGATTGTGAAAGCTACTATCTGTTTTAAAATTATGTAGGTAATAGAAAAAATGGAATAGCTAATAGAAAAAAATGTACCATTAATTAAATTTTATAGGGATATCTCAGAGATATGAAAGAAAATTAGCAAAGAATAAAATAAGAAAAGGAAATGTGAGTGAATCCTTTCCTCTTTCTTTTCAAGAGCACCAAAGCACCCTTCCTTGTTGATTTTACTTATAGAACTTTTGGCTATTAAAATGGAGATCTTTCAAAGACTAGCTTGTTTTTCACTGAAAATGTAATAATTTTTCTGTTTTTTAGGAATAAAAATGAAACAAGTAATTTCAGTTACACTGTCCTGAACGTTGTAGAACTTGAATCCCAAATACTAGGAACAAGAGCTTTAATGTTTTAATTTTAAAGAATGGTGGGGTTTTGTATGAAAAAGTGATGAGAGAGAGAGAAAGATATAAATGTACTGATTTGGTGTTTTGGAAAACCAAACCTTGGACTCAAAATCAATAAATCTTTGAATTGTGAATCACAGGATCAGCCAGGCAAAATAAAGGTAAAGTCAGGAAAACTGTGTGAAATAACCAAGTTATCTGGTGTTTCAAAGCTTATATTAAGATATATTTGGATAAAACTCAAGTGTGATATTTTTTAAATTGTAAAAAATTCCATTCTGCTGATTAATAGCAGTATTGGAGTTATGCTGAAACCAGTTGTTTCTGAAACACCGACTTCAAATTATTTATTCTTCCAAGGTACAGCCTCCAATATCCACTGAACTGTTGTGTGTCTCTCTGGACTATGAAAACTTATATTTATCACTGAGATGTAACAAAGTTGCTGCATCCAACTGTTCCACTTGGAGAATTATGTATTTTAAAGATATGTATCTTTCTGAAAGTGAAGCTTCTCACTCATGTCATACCAGGGGTTCAGAAATCTCTCTTGATAGGAAGCAGGGAGCAGAGAAAGGGGATGTGTAGGAAGCTTTTGTTAAAGACTTTCTCCTCTTCAAAGCAAGCTATTTAAGAATTTAAGTTTCAGTTTAGATTAAAAGTTGAAATTTAGTGGATTAATCTTTAAACTTAGCTGTCCTTAAACTCTTTTTTGTGTGTGTGTGTGTGTCTGTGTGTATGTGTGTCTGTGTGTTTTGAGGATTGAAATTGGTCTGAATACTATTGAGAAGAAAAATTCCATTTCTTACTACCACATTAGGAGGACCTGGCTGGCCCATTTTTTCCTAATATGGCTTGAAGTTTAAAAGATATTTGAGTATTTATTTAAATATAAGGCCTGGAAAATATGTGATCTAAACGTCCCTGGAAAGCTACTCAGTGTGTTACATTCTTCTGTCCCAGGGCTTATTTTCCAGGTTATACGTACACTGGAATTTTCCAACCTAAAGAAAGTTCTCTAATATTGTGCTTATTAGAAGACCTTTAGCCAGCTTTGTGAGTGTATTGAGATATAGGTGGTGACCTGAGTATTTAATTCTGATGTCTGGAGACAATATGGAAAATGGCGATGTGAGCAAATTAGTTCCATTTTAGTGTAGGTATGGCAGTGCTATGATTCACCTGCCTGTCAGGGTCATTATTCATGTTAACAAAAATTGTATCAACAATTGTTCTCAGAATGGTACCTTCTTGCACTGTACAATGTATATGTGATTAAGATGTGCATATTCTAGCAGTAAATGTATCTTTCTTTTTTAGGATTTCAGTAATAGCGTATTTGGAAACATCAAGAAAAGTAATCTGAACAGGAACTCCTCGTATGTATCATTAGTGTGTTAAGATACTCATCACAGGTTTTCAGAAACAGATGTCTGTAGTGTCTGCAGGTTTCCATTTCAGTTCTGCAATATACTTAGGATGACAAATTCCTGAGACATGGAAAATTAAGGCCATTCAGTTTGTTTATTTCAAGGAAATCTTACTAATGGAGATAAAAGAGATGCATTTAAACAAACTGTATGATTTTAGGTGGAATAGACACCCTTTCTAATTCTAACAATAACTGAATTTTCTAATTCAGTCACTAAGATGACAGTTGGACCTGATGATTTACAAGGTATTTTCCAACTTTAATAATTCTGTGATTCTGTGGTGATTCCATGGTTCTATGACCATGCATCTTTAATTAGCCCTTTTTTCAATCTGGTCAGCATGAAAAGGTGTATTACATGTTTTAAATTTTAATAATTGCAATGCTACTATCTCATGAAAACTTCTCTCATTGACTGATTCATCTCTTTGTACATTTACTAAATATTTAGCTCAGTTTTCTTCATGCATTTTCAGAAGCTATTAGGCTTTGATTACATTTTGTGTAAGTATACAGGTTTCACAAATGGTTTCCATTTTCTTTTGAGGTTTCAAATTTTTTTCCCAGATTGATTAATCATTATCATAAGATTAGTAGTATTTTCACTGCATGCAACACTGTCTTTATGTTCCCTTTCCTTTTGTTTCCTATTTGCATCAATTTCTTCTAGATTTCTTTTTTTTCTTTTTT
>WBNO01013019.1:2291-22203 GCA_013400575.1 Peucedramus taeniatus | reverse complement strand
TCCGAATAATCAATACTGAAATCCAAGCCCCAGGCCCGCGGCCCAAGCGCGCCCTCTGCCGCCCGCACCGGGGAACTGCAGGCAAGGAAATCCAGGAAGATTCCTCCCCCCCCCGCCCCAAAAAACAGGATTTTTAAGGGATTTTTCAACCGAAATGCACAAAATCAGCCCATTTCCACTTCCCAAAGCCTGGCTGAGGCACACGGGGAAAGCAGAGCTTTGGAGTCACCTGAATCTCAACTCNGGAAGATTCCTCCCCCCCCCGCCCCAAAAAACAGGATTTTTAAGGGATTTTTCAACCGAAATGCACAAAATCAGCCCATTTCCACTTCCCAAAGCCTGGCTGAGGCACACGGGGAAAGCAGAGCTTTGGAGTCACCTGAATCTCAGCTCTTCGGGTGACCCAGGAGCAGCAACCCCTCATCATCCTCATCATCCTCATCACCCCAAATTCCTCCTGTCCCAAAGCCCCTGTGGGGAGCTCAAACCCCTCCCGAATCCAGGGAGGGCTCAGCCTCCTGCCCCTTGAATTCCCAAGGTTATTCCAGCAGGATCCAGCACTGCTGGAAACCCTGAGGAGGAGCCAGCCCTGGGACAGCACAGCCACAATTCCCAGCTCTGGTTTGTCACCTCCAAACAACCACAAACAACCCCAAACAACCCTGGAGCTTCCCATGGAACAGCAGCTCCCACACAGCTCCAGGTCCCCTCTGGAACGCAGAGATCTCCCTCCCTAATTAACGAGGTAATTGCTGGCACATAACGAGGCCCAATAACGAGCAGCACCCACAGTCGGCACTTCCAAATCCAAACCCATTCCAAACCCATTCCAAACCCACTCCAAACCCACTCCAAACCCACTCCAAACCCATTCCAAAGCCCTCACCCAGACGGTTTTCCAGATAAAATGAACCAATTAATGGGAAATCAATCAATAAGCAGACAAACCACGAGGCCTGTGCTCACCTTCCCACTGCAGAGCAGCCTCGTTCTCCGTCCCGGATCCGGGGGATTCCTGGATTTTTTTGGATTCCTCGACTGCTCCTGCCAAGGGAAATGGGGATTCAGCTCCAGCACCCCGAGCAGATGGAGCTGTGCCATTAATGGAGTTATAACTTGGGATATTTGCTCCACCATGGCGTTAATCAGTGCTGGTGAGGGACATCCCCTGGTTCCATCAATATCCAATTATTCAGTGCAAAATCAGGGCTGGCACTCACTGATCAATAATCAGGGAAGCCGTGCAATCTGCTCTCCTCTGCTTCCACCAAGCACAGCCACGGCCTGGGTGAGGCTCAGGGAAATATCTGGGTGTAAAGTGCATTTTTTGGGGGGGTTGAGGAGAGGGAGAGGGGTTTGCACCATTTTTGAGGGGGAAATGAAGAAGAGAAGGAGTTTGCATCATTCTTGAGGGGAATGAGGAGCTGGAAAGGTGCTTGCCTCATTTTTGGGGGGAATGTTAAGAATAGGAAGTGTTTCCCCATTTTAGGGGGGAATGAGGAGAGGGAGAGGTGTTTGCACCATTTTGGGGGGGAAATGAAAAAAAGGGATTTCCCCCACTTTAGAGGAGAATATGGAGCTGTTTGCACCACTTTTGGGAGGGAATGAGGAGGGGGAGAAGTGTTTGCACCATTTTTGGGGGAATAGGAAAAAGAGAAGGAATCTCCCCCACTTTAGAGGAGAATGTGAAGAACAGGAGCTGTCTGCCCCATTTTTGGGGGGAATGAGGTGAAGGAAAGGTGTTTGCCCCATATCAGAGGAGATGAAGACCAGGAGCTGTCTGCCCCATTTTTGGGAGGGAATGAGGGGAGGGAGAGGTGTTTGCCCCATTTTGGGGGGGGAACATGAAGAAGAGGAGGAGTTTGCCCCATTTCAGAGTAGAATGTGAAGAAGAGGAGGAGTTTGCATCATTTTTTGGGGGGGATATGAGAAAAGCAGCAGCTTTTGCATCACTCCAGGGACGCTCACAGAGCATTTCACCACAGAAAGCCCCGGCCTGCCCTGGCCAAGCACATCCTGGCAGGTTGAATTTCCAAGAAAACCTCGGTCCCAGGCTGCAGAACGAGCTGACCCCGGGAGAGCCCCCCCTGAGAAGCCCTCGTGCCTCACGTCCCCTTCCCAGTAAAACATTGCTCAACCCAGCTGGGGCCAGAGCCAGCCAGGGATGGATTCCAGGAATCCCTCGGAGCTGAAACCCAGCCCTGCTTGTTCTCCCCGAGCACAAACAGGGTTTTTTGTTTTGGTTTGGTTTTTCTAAAGGAGTCAAACCCACGTCAGTGACTCTGGGCTGGGGTTCAGGCCAGGGCTCCTTTCAGCTCCTCCTCCTGCAGATTGCACTGGACTCAGGGATGAGGAACGGCCAAAAAAAGCAGTTCAGACTTGTTTGGTTTTTTTCTTTTAGCAGGGATTTTTACAAATTTCACATTCCAAGGCCAGCTCTCCGTGGAAATAGGAAGGTGAGGACAGGGAAAAAAAGCTGAATTTGGAGCAGGTCAGGAGAGCAAAAAGGAGTTGGGGATAAAGGCACAAACACCTCCCACAGCTTTAGAAGTGGCCTGGGAATGGGCAGTCCCTGAGGATCACAGAATCATGGAATGGTTTGGGCTGGAAGAGCTTAAAGCTCCCCAGTTTCCCCTTCCCACTGCCCCAGGTTGCTCTGGAATTCCTCTGGAATTGGGCACTTCCAGCCATTCCCACTGCTCCAGGGAGGTTTTCCACAGCACCATCCACGAGTCCCTGGATTCTGGGGAGGCTTTAGCTGGATTTGGGATGGGGGAGATGGAAAGGAGCACCTGGATCATCAGGATCACTCCTCATTCCTGCTGGAGCAGTCCTGAATCCCTGCAGAATCCTGCAATTGGCCCAAAGGGACCCAAATTCCAGGGAATTCATCAACACAATGCAGCTGACAAACAAACAGGGGCCAGGAGCAGGATGTGGGGCAGACAAAATCCAGCAGCACCTGGGAGGTTCCACGGGCAGGGAAGGCCACCAGGAATTTTGGGAAAAGAGCCAACCTTCAGCTGCAATCCTGACTTCAGAGGGATTTTCCAAGCCAAAACATTCCATGGAGGTGAAGCTGCTGCTGGAATCAGCTCCACACTGCAGGAGGGCTCGACACAAACCAGCCCAAATCCCACCAGCCCAAATCCCACCTCCAAACCCATTCCAAACCCCTCAGCCAGGCTGTTGCCCAGGTAAAATGAGCCCATTAATGGCAGATTAATCAATAGCAGACAAATCCCCTCCCTTCAGAGGAAGGCAGCTGGAGCTGAGCTGCAGCCCTGCAGTGACAGCACAACTCCTGCCTTATTCCCATCAGCTTTCCCTGGAATTTTGGGCTGCTCTGGATTTCTCCTTTTGTGTTTTCCTTCCCAAAGCCACACAGGGGGTCCTGCACTAAAAAATGGTTAAATATGAGGTTTAGAGCTGCTCTCAGAGCCCTGCAGAGACCCCACTGGGACCTGGCAGCAGCCACACCACGGCCAAAGGGAAAAAACAACGGTGGAGCTTTCCAGAGGGACAGGATCCCATCCCTGGCTTTCCCCTTGTTTACAGCCCTGCAGGATCCCTGCTCCGGGAGGGAAAACAAGGCTGACCTCAGCTGGAACAAACTCTGCCCCCTCCTTCCTCCCAGCCCTGTCCCTGTGCAAAGGTTTGGAACTCGATATTCCACAGGCTCCTGTTTACGGAGCCCGCTCTGCTGCCAGCCCAGCTGGGGACACACACTGGGGACAGCCGGGGACACGGAGGCTTCCCTGTGCCCCAGCACTGCCAGTTCCTCCAGGAAACATCCCCTGGGCCTGGAGCGCTTGGAAAGGCTCTGCCCCCTCCCCAAAACCAGCAATTCCTGCTGGGAACGTCACACTGACAGCTGGGGCAAAATCCTGGCTGCAGCCAGGTTCTCCTGATTCTGTCCAGGTTCTCCTGCTTCTGTCCAGGTTCTCCTGATTCTATCCAGGTTCTCCTGGCTCTGTCCAGGTTCTCCTGCTTCTGTCCAGGTTCTCCTGGCTCTATCCAGGTTCTCCTGCTTCTGTCCAGGTTCTCCTGCTTCTGTCCAGGTTCTCCTGCCTCTATCCAGGTTCTCCTGGCTATATTCAGGTTCTCCTAATTCTATCCAGGTTCTCCTGCCTCTATCCAGGTTTCCCTGCCTCTATCCAGGTTCTCCTGGCTCTATTCAGGTTCTCCTGGCTCCATCCAGGTTCTCCTGGCTCTATTCAGGTTCTCCTGATTCTATCCAGGTTCTCCTGGCTCTATCCAGGTTTCCCTGGCTCTATCCAGGTTCTCCTGTTCTTCCTTCCTTCCCTCCCTGACCCTGCCATGGCAGAACTGTCCCTTTCAGAGATGCAGTGTGGGCAGCAGGAAGGGGAATTCCTTCCCCAGTTCCCTGGAAGCACCAACAGTTGGGAATGTGAAGCATCCTGGAGGGGCAGAGGCGGGAAGGAAACCGGATCCTGCAGCCCAGCCCAGCAGAATTCCCCCCTGGAGCTGGAATCCAGGGGGAAGGAGCAGGAGCCCTTCCAGGAGGAGCTCCCAGCTCAGCCCCCGCAGGAATTCCGTGCCCCTGGAACTCTGCAGCCCCTGAAACTCTGCAGCCCCTGGAACTCTGCAGCCCCTGGAACTCTGCAGCCCCTGGAACTCTGCAGCCCCTGGAACTCCATAGCCCTGGGTGTCTCTCTGGATGCTCAGCTCACTCCCAGGATTAAATCCCCTCCATGGAGCAGCACCACAGGTTCCATTCTGCCCCTCTGTGCCCCATAAACACCCCCAGATCTGGACCTGGCACATCCCTAAAAATATCCCCCTATAAATAGCAAATTCTCCAACAATGGCACCAGGGCAACCAGCCCAAAACATCCAGGGCAGAGCTTCAAATGTGAACTTTTCCCTGGGAGCTCCTCCAAGGGATGAGCAGATCCTTCTTTCCCTGTGCCCTTTTCCAGCTGGGTTTTTTGGGGTTTTTTGGGGTTTTTTTGGGAACAGCCAGCCAGCACTCATTTGCTGCTGGAAGCTCCTTGGGAAGTCTGTGCTGGCAACTGGACCTGGAATGTTGTTTTCAAGTCCTAAAAAGGGAAGAACTGGAGGAGAGGGAAGCAGAAAGGGTCTGCAGGATTGACACCCCCAGGGAGCTGAGCTCAGGAAATTGAGCACAGGACCTGAGTGACCACACTTGGCATTTTTAAATCTTTCCAAAGGCAAATCCTGCCCCTGGGAGGCTCAGGAATGTTGAGATTTTTGAGCATTTCACACACCTGTGCACAGGTGGATCTGTGAGGGGGGGTAAAGGTGAAATTCCAGACCACAGGGAATAAACCAGATTAATTCAGGAGTGGAGTTAAAGTGTGGAATGCCTCGTGGATCCAAGGAAAAGGAGCAGCACATTTCCCCACCTGGGATATTCCAAGGGGTTTTTCCAACCCCCTCAGGCATTCCTGCCCAGGAATTGCTTTTCCTCTGAGGAAAAGAGGAGAAAAAGTTCAAAAGAAACCCTGCAGGCAGCAGCATTCCAGCAGCAGGAGCTCATTCCTCACAGGAAATGTTTGGGGCTCCAGCTCTGCTCGGCAGAATCTCCTCAAACCCCTCCAGAGTCTCAGGGATCCTCAGGACAAGGGGCCATGGAAACAACAGGACTCATTTCAGAGCTATTTTTAAAAGATTTTTTTTTGCTTCTGGGATGCCAATTTCCAGGAGTTGTTTGGAAAATGAGATTTTAGAAATGTCCCCACGCTAACGGAACAAACTGTGCTGGAGCAGCAGCTCCCTCTGCTCGGGGTACTCCAGGGATGGCTTTGACTTTCCAGCTTCCTTTCATCCAAAAAACAACCAAAAAATCACCTTTTCCTCCTCTCAGAGGGCAAAATAGCAACAAGAAAAAGAAAAATTTGTATTTAAATCCTCCAGTTTTAGCAAATGCCTGCAGCTGTTCCAACCAGATCAAACCAGGGACAATCCCCTTCCCTGCTCCTGAGGTTTAATGGGATTATTTCAGCCCAAAGCCTCTGCCAGGATCCAAGGGGGATCTTTTCTGTCACTGACAACATCCCAAAAACGGCAGGAATTTTGAAATCCACACCAACAACATCCCAAAAACGGCAGGAATCTTAAAATCCACACCAGCTGTGGAAGGGGAAGAGGAGGTGAAAGGGGATCCAGCTGAGGGGAATTCCTGGCACTGGAAATACCAGATGGGATGCTGAGGTTTGGGATTCCTGGGGTGCCTTGGAAAAGGCAGCAGGAATTTGCTCTGCAGTTCTGACAGAGTTATTCCATAGATTGCTCCAACAATTTGGGAATTTCTCCAGTAAAATATTAAACATCAAGTTGTTTAAAATCCCTAAAAACACCCCACAAAAAGAATCCTGATAAACCAGCCCTGCTTCCAACTGAATCCAACACTCCCCAGGGAGGGGATCTTCCCCTTTTTCCTTCACCACAGAAATCAGGGAAAGGAGGAAAACACCAGAGGGAGGATCTGGAAAGGTTTAAATGGATCTGGTTTTGGGTTTAAATGTGTCTGTTTCACCTCAGAGCAACTTCTGAGGTTGTTTCAATGTGGTTCGTGTTACACAAGTGGCCTCAATCTTCCAAGATCAGCAACTTTATACAAGCAATTAGTGAGAAAATTAAATGTCTTAATGACCCCTGGGAAATGGGATCCATCCGTGATTCCTGAGCCAGGGCAGCTCCATTTCTGCAGGACAGAAATCCCAAAAAAGGGGATTTGTGCCACTTCAGGAATGGGGGGAGAATGGAGAGCAGGAAAAGCTGCTCCTAAAAACCAGAAAGGTGAGTGAGAGCCCTGACTGGCAGCACAAAGAGATTAAAAAAGGGGGAAATCAGGAGCACGGGATCACTGAGGCTGGAAAAGAGCTCTGGGATCACTGAGCCCCAGCTGGGCCTGACCCCACCCACAGCTCCTGGGACACCTCCAGGGATGGGGACCCCAAACCTCCCTGGGCAGCTCCTCCCAAGGTTTAACAACCCTTTCCAGGAGGAAATTCCTGCTGCTGTCCCACCTGGAGCCGTTCCCTCCTGGCCTGGTGTCCCCTCAAAGCAGAGCCCCTCCTGTCCCCTCCTGCTGGGGACTTCTGGACACTGGGAATGTCCCCCTGATCCTGCTTTTCTCCAGGCTGGGCCCATCCCAGCTCCCTCAGGAATTCTCCAGTTCCTCCCCTGGCCTGGCTCCAGCCCCTGGGTGTCTCTCTGGATGCTCAGCTCACTCCCAGGATTAAATCCCCTCCATGGAGCAGCACCACAGGTTCCATTCTGCCCCTCTGTGCCCCATAAACACCCCCAGATCTGGACCTGGCACATCCCTAAAAATATCCCCCTATAAACAGCAAATTCTCCAACAATGGCACCAGGACAACCAGCCCAAAACATCCAGGGCAGAGCTTCAAACTCTCCTGTCAGGTCCCTCCTGAGCACCCTGGAGCAATGAAATCCCCCCTCCCACACTTCCATAAAAATCTGTGAACAAAGATTTGCTCTGAGCTGCACACGAACATTTCCCACGAGAAATTCCAACAGGAACAACCTCCCTGAGTTCTCCTCTTTTTGTTTTTCCCTGCTTTCCTCCTGGTTTGGATGGAAGCTCTGACTCTCAGCCCTGCTCCCAGGGACCCCACATCCATCCCCTCCTGGAGGACACCCCAAGAGCACAAATCAGGCCAAGGTGACACGAGTGGGACAGGGAAGGAACATTTTTTTTTTGTTTTTTTTTTAGGAAAGTGAGGCAAGAGGAACCGCTGCCAGGGATGGAGGGAAAGGAGCAGCGGTCACATGAGGATGTCCAGCCCCCAAAGCAGCTGCTAATGAGTGTCTCAGTTAATTACTCGGCTCCCTGGGATGAGGAGCTCGGGGCTGGCAGCTCCTCCAGGGCTCCACTGCCAGGGACACAGTGCCCTCTCTTGGAGACTCCAAAGCCAGCCCAAAGCCGGCACTGAGGACACAGACCCGCTGGAATCTCCTAAACCGATGATTTCTGCCCGAGAAACAGCTCTGGCCTGGCTGGGGGAGCCTGGGAGGAACAGGGGACACCTCTGGAGCTGCTCCCGAGGCAGGTCAGTGACTCGCAGGGATGGGGACCCCAAGGATCTTCCTACCAAAACTCGGATCTTTTCTAAAAGTAAGAATTTGGAAGATGGGGGATACTGAAACACCTAAAGAGTGGTGACACTGTGGTGTCACAGAGGGGTTGGGGATGGAAGGGACCTGAAGGATCAGCTAATTCCAGGAAAAAAAAATGGAATTGTTTTATGAAGAACCACTGCAGCTAAAGGCAGCAGCTCCACATCAGATTCCTGTGTGTCCCCAGGGCCTTTTGAGGCACCTGGTCAGCACCTCTCAGTGCAGGACAGTCCCCAGTGCCCACCTGGCACAGGTGACATGGACAGCGTGGCTGCCCCATCCCAGGACCAGGCTGGACTGGGATGGAGGAAGGGAAGGGATTTAGGATCCTTCCCACCCAAATTCCGGGTGGGAAATGCCCTGATTTGGGGCTCAGGAAGTGTTTGGTCTCTGTGGGTGCTGCTGGCACCTACCTGGGCAGGTGTCCCCACCTCCTCTGGCACACAGGGCACTCGCTGCAGGGGGGAAAGGACAAATCTCCTAAAATAAAATAAAAAAAAATTGAAAGAATTTTCAGCTATTGGAAGGATCCTGCAGGGAATTCCAGCTCCTCTCAACACCAGGTTTGAGCCCACCAGCTGAAGCACCTCACACCTTTTCCCCATCTCCATCATCCCGTTTTTTCCCTGTGTTTTCTGTGTTTTTTCCCTGCTGAAAACTCGCCCGTTCCTGAACTATTCCTGAACTATTTAAAGCACCTCACACCTTTTCCCCATTTCCAGCAGCCCATTTTTTCCCTGTGTTTTCCCTGTTTCCTCTCCAGCCCACTCCACATCGATTTAAATCCACCCAGCCACACAAGGAGTGTCCTTTGGGGTGGTTTATTTACATTTCAATATGTTCAGCATCTGCCTCTGAGACTGTTTTGGTGGGGGGGTGGAATCCTAAAAGTCCTCACAGGAGAGGTTTAGTGAGGATGATGCAGGTGGCACCTGAGGCTTTCTCCATGCTCATCCATGGAATTTGGGACAAAAAACCCCAATTTGTATCAACTTAGACCCGGCTTTGAACACATCGATGCCAAAAGAGATTTTTTTGGTGGTGGGGAAAGCCTGGCAGCTCCCAGGGTGTCACCTGTGCAATTCCACACCTGAGTCTGGAGATGGCTCCATCAGAACGAGGGATGGCATCCATCATCCATCCATCATCCATCCATGGATCTATCCATCCATGGATCTATCCATCCATCCATCCATCATCCATCCATGGATCCATCCATCCATCCATCATCCATCCATGGATCCATCCATCCATCCATGGATCCATCCATCATCCATCCCTGGATCTATCCATCCATCCATCCATCCATCATCCATCCATGGATCCATCCATCCATCCATGGATCCATCCATCATCCATCCATGGATCCATCCATCCATCCATGGATCCATCCATCATCCATCCATGGATCCATCCATCCATGGATCTATCCATCCATGGATCTATCCATCAATCATCCATCCATCCATCCATGGATCTATCCATCATCCATCAATCCATCCCTGTGTCCGTCCATCCATGGATCCATCCATCCCTGGATCTATCCATCCATCCATCCATCATCCATCCATGGATCCATCCATCATCCATCCATCATCCATCCATCCATGGATCCATCCATCCATGGATCTATCCATCCATGGATCCATCCATCCATCCATCATCCATCCCTGTGTCCATCCATCCATCCATGGATCCATCCCTGTGTCCATCCATCCATGGATCCATCCATGGATCCATCCCTGTGTCCGTCCATCCCTGTGTCCATCCACCCCTGTGTCCATCCCTCCATCCCTCCCAAACCCAGCACAGCAGGAGTGGAGCAGCAATTCCCAGTTCCCTCCATCAGTGGCAGGGGATCTGTCCCAGGTGAAGGAGGCAGCCCCGTCCATGACATTCCTGAGGCTGCCACAGGGGAGCTCCAACAAAAGGAACCAGGGGAAAATAACCTGAGCGACTCATGGAAGTGAGAGACAAGGAGAGTGACAAAGATTTGAGGAAAGAAAGGGAAGAGGAAGGCAGAGCTGCAGCATTTCATCTTCTGTTCCTCCCCACAACGAGCCAATTAAAAAGCCCACACACTAAATTAATTCCAGTTCCAGGGGAGCTGGAAATACAGAGCCACTATTTAGGTTAGGGAAAATTGCTGCATTCTGTTCCTTTGTCAGGTGGCAGAGAATGACATCTGCAAAAGGAAAAAAAAAAGCAGAGTTTGGGCCCCAGCACAGCAGAAGCAAAGGGAATGGAGGGAATTCAGGGAAGGGTTTGAGGATCTGAGGAGTCTCATCCCCCTGGATATGGGGACAGGGCACAGATCTGTGCAAAGACCCCAACGCTTTCCCCACATCCCGGCTGCCTCACAGCTCTCACACCTCAGCAGTTCCTTGTTTTGTTTCAAACAAGTGGCCAGGACATGGTTTTTTCTCTGGTTCCCTAAAAACCTTCCCAGTGTTTAATTTATCCCTCAGAAAACACCTCTGCTAGAAGCCAGCCCCAGGACACCAGGCGAGGTTTGTGGCAGCTCCAGGGTAAATATCCCAGCCAGGTTTGTGCTCCCATCCTGCCCCAGACTGGGATTAACTCTGCACCTCCAGCAGAGAACCCCTCTGCTGTGGGCAGAGAAACCCCCAATTCCCGCTGGCATTTCAAGGGAATAAACCCCATGGGGAGCAGAGAACACAAATGATTATCCCAGCTTTTCTCCAGGGATGACAGAAACCAAGCAGGGGAGCAGGGCTGGAGCTGCAGGAGGCCCCGGGGCAGTGCCAGGCTGGGCTCTGCAGAGGGAACTGCTCCCTGTGTAATCATTAACAGCAAAACCCAGCCCAGATAAAAGCCAGGCAGCAGCACCTGGAGCAGGGATGCACTGGCAGCCAGGGATGGACTGGGCACCAGGAAGCTGGGGATGTTTGCCTGCTCCTGCTGTGGCTCTGCCCTGGGGACAGCAGGGAACAGCAGCAATGGCAATTGGGAAAACTCATCTGTTGGTTTGGGAACTGGGAAAGTTCATCCATCTGTTTGGGAACTGGGAAAGCTCATCCCAGGCCCTGGACCCAGCTGGCAGCAGGAGCTCCGTGCCAGGGATGTCCCTGCAGAGCCCCACGGTGCCACCAGGACCTGCTGGGGACAAGGACAAAACCCCAGGAGGGGGCACAGGGAGGGGAAGAGCTGGCCCCACACAGATCCACATGGAAATAATTCAGGAAAACGAGCTGGGATTACAAACAGCACAGGAAACCCAAATCCCCAAAATCCCACCTATCCCTGCCCTCCTGGAGCTGGCAAAGCAGCAAAATCTGTGTCCCTCAGGATGGACCAGCTCAGCAGCTTGGAGGGAAGCTCCTTCCACTCCTGGAACACCGAGTGTGGCTCCCATCCCACAGAGCAGAAATACCCCAGGATCCTGGCAGGAATGGGATCCCAGCTCTCCTTGTGTCATCCTCACTCCCAGCTCCACCTGCAAACCTTCACAGAGAGAAAAGCTCTGAATTCCAGAGAATCCTGCTCCTGACAGATCCCTGCTGGAGCCACCAGCCAGGAAGGCAAACTGGGAGTATTTATAGCCCTGGATTAGAGCAGGATCTGCTGGGAATGCAGGGAATGGAGCAAATTCCCATTCCCAGAGAGGTGACAGAGGTGACAGATTGATGAGCTCTCACTTCCCAATCCAGCTTTTTTTTCCCAGCCCGTTTCACTGAGTTTCTGCAGCTTTATCCAGCTCTGCTCCTGGAATTCTCCCTGGTTCCCATTTCCTGTGATGGGAATGCACACAGGCATCAGGGGCAGGTATTCATTAAATCCTGGAACTGCTCCTCCACTTCCTACTGCAACCACCAGCTCCACAACAACCCTTTAAACCAGGACAATGCTGTTATCCTGGAGGGAATGGATGAGGGACACTGCCAGCCCTCAGCATCCCCAATTTTATTTCCACAAAACCTGGCAAAAATGGCTTTTTCCTTGGATAATCCCCACTGAAATAACAAATTTTACAAGTCCTGGAATTTACAACCACCCAGAGCACGGAGGAGAAAATATCCCTGCTTGGATAAACCCGAGGAGAACATTCAGGAAAATGTGGATGTGGACAAAAGCTTTTCCAATCTGTTCTAGGATTAAATGGAAGGTGGCCAGGCCCACCCCTCTTCCCACCCAGCCATTCTGTGTTATTTCAATCAGCAGCCCCAAACCCCATGCATGGGCACCAGCACTTGGATCAGCTGGATACAATCAGTCCCAGCAGGAATCCAAACCCCTCATTACAGCAGCCTGCACGTGGCAAACACCAAGGAGGGAGGGCTCCTTTAGGCAGGGGACAGGAGTTTCGAGGATGAGAGGAATAAATCAGGGGAAAACGGTTAAAGAAACGGATTGGGGCAGCTTGGGGAAGAACAGCAGCTGCACCAGAGGCTCCCTGGCTTCTGAAATTGCAGGGAAAATGGAGAATTTGTACCTGGAGTGCCTCGGGAGTGCTGGAATTCAGGGAAGCAGCGCAGCCCCCTGCCTTGGCTGTGAACCCATTTCCTCCCCAGCTTTGTTCAGCCTCCCATAAAAACTTCCTGCCCCTGCACCGACCTTCCTGACCCTGGAGCCATTCCCACCTTCCCCAGGCTGCTCTGAGAATCCCTTTGGAACCCCAGCAAGCTTTTTCCTGGATTTACCTCCGAACCACCCAATTCTACCCAATCCCCTCTCCCAAAGGCAGCTCTGGGACTCTCCCAACTTTTCCAAACCGCTGGAAAACGTGGATTTGATTTTTTTTTTCCAGCAGGGATGCACACAATGCATCTCCTCTGGTGGCTGACAGCCCCTCTTCTATTTCGGGAATGCTCATCCGCAGGTGGAATTGGATTTCTGTTCCCATGACTGACAACACAACTCCATCCTGGCCTATGGCAGCTGCTGCTATTTTCAGCGCTCTGCCTCTCTCCAGTATTATTCCAAAGGTGAGAACTATTTCCAGAGAACACCAGAACAGCCTTTTTCACACCTTAACAGAAAAAAAAAGAATTGAAAAAAAAAAAAAAATCACGGAATTTTGAAAGTTTTGCCACAGGGCGAAGAACTCTCTGCAGCAAAGAGCATTAATGAGCTCGTGGAGTGGCTGGGAGTGTTAAAATGGAATTAAAGTCCCTGTTGGAATGGGGAAAACAGTCTTCAACTGGGCTGCCATGAAGATACTCCTCACCAGCAGGCAGGGAAGTGCTGATTCCCTCTATCCTGGCAATGCAGGAATGGAAATTATCCCTAGGGACGGCCATAAATAAAAAAAACAGCAAAACGGGATGGAACTGCGTTGGTTTCACAGGTACCCCTGAAAATGCTGAATGCAGACTGTGGAATTTGGGGTTGCACCACAAACAGGCACTGCTTAACCCAGTGTGAGAGTTAAGGCTCCTCTGGAGCCTCTGGAAAAGCCCAGGGTGGGATAATGAGGCAGGGAATGTTAACCAGCTAATTAGCAATCAGAGAGAGAGAGAGGAGAGCTGGGGTGGGGACTGACCCGCCCTGGGCTCATCCCGGCATTCCCAAATTCCCAACAACATTCCCGAGCCAGCCCTCCCTTATCCTGGCTCACTGTGCCCCCAGGGCTGCAGGGAGAGAATGGCTCCCTGAAGCCATGGGCCACTGTCCCGGGGTAGCTGTTGCCCCAGGCCACTGTCCCAGGGTAGCTGTTGCCATGGGCCACTGTCCCAGGGTAGCTGTTGCCCCAGGCCACTGTCCCAGGGTAGCTGTTGTCATGGGCCACTGTCCCAGGGTAGCTGTTGCCCCAGGCCACTGTCCCGGGGTAGCTGTTGCCAAGGGCCACTGTCCCGGGGTAGCTGTTGCCCCGTGATTGATCCCTGGCAGCCACCCAGATCCATCCACTTCCAGCAGCTCCTGCTGGATGAGGGGAATTCTGTGTTTCACCTCTGTGCAAACGCTGTGGGTAATCCTGGCCAGGGCCCTGCAAAGGGAAGGGGCTGCTTGGCACAGGCCAGGCCTAAAGCTCTGGGTCCTGGAATGCTGGTAAGGGAATTTGGATTGCGGCTCTGTTGGTGTAAATCCCCCAAAATCCTGGGATTTTGCTGCCTCTCCCAGAGCTGTGTTTGCAGCAAGGCCCTGTGGAGCACTGACAGGCATGGAATGGGCTGTGGGGTCACCAGACTGGAGGATTTGCACTGGGAAAGAGCTCTGGGATCACAGAGTCCCAGCTGTGCCCCGTGCCCACCTTGTCACCAGCCTGGAGCTCCGAGGGACACCTCCAGGGACTCCTGGGACACCTCCAGGGATGGGGACCCCAAACCTCCCTGGGCAGTTCCAAAGCCTGGCTGCCCTTTCCAGGGGGAAATTCCTGCTGCTGTCCCACCTGGAGCACCCTGGGGCCGTTCCCTCCTGGCCTGGTGTCCCCTCAGAGCAGAGCCCCTCCTGTCCCCTCCTGCTGGGGACTTGTGGACACTGGGAATGTCCCCCTGATCCTGCTTTTCTCCAGGCTGAGCCCATCCCAGCTCCCTCAGGAATTCTCCAACTCCTTCCCAACCCCTTCTCCCCTTTTTTAAGTGAACCAGTCCCGAGGGATTCACTCAGAGGAGCAGGAAGGCTCAGCTGGGGGATGCTGGAGCTCCAGGAGCCAGCTCAGCTCAGTGAAACAGGATAAACTTGGGGGAGATAAAGACATATCTGTGATCACGCTGCTGCCTGTGCCAGAACGTCTGCTGGGAATGTCTGGATCGTGGATTTGTTTCCCAAAAAAACCCCAGCGTGCTGCACAGCTCCAAGCTGATGGACAGACACCCCTGGTCTGGAAAATCGTGGAATTTGGGTAGGGAAAGTCCATCCAGTGCCACCCTCTGCCATGGCAGGGACACCTTCCCCTGTTCCCAACCTGGCCTGGGACAGCTCCAGGGCACACCTGGCACTGGTAGGGAAAGCAGCACCAGGATTGGAATTGGAAGGGAAAGCACTGAGAGAGCCAGATCATCCTAAAAGAGCCAAGGGATCAGGATTCCATACCCCAAACGATGGGAATGCCAAGGTTTAATTGGGATTAGAGCAATTAAACCTGCCTGACACCGTGCAGAATTCCATGGATGCTCCCACAGCACTCAGGGATGACAGGAAAAATGGTTCCCAATCTTCTCCCAGGAGCGTGGAGCTCCTTGGAAACGCTGCCAGCTCCTGTGGATCCCTGGAAATGCAGCACCTGGAGCTCCCTGCTCACCCACCTGGATCCTGCACCTCCCACAACTGCTGAGACCCCACCCAGGGACAGGACTCCCCAGCTGGAAACACAGCCAGCAGCTCTCAGCCCCACCAAAAGGTCTTGCTTTAATAGAAAAGAAATAAAGAGCCCCTCAGGCCTTGCTCCTCGCCCTGATGGAAAAGTTTGATGAGATTCCCAACATTTGTCTGGGAATTGCACCACAGCTGCTCGGGGGAGCAGCCGGGCCACGTCAGGATTTATGGAGCATAAACACCGAGCCCTTGCCAGCAAGAAAAAAAGAGAAGTAACTCAGAGTGGAGGAAATGAAAAAAACCCACAAAAAACCTCCCAAAAGCAGCTCCTGCAGCACATCCAGAGAAACCCTCCTGCAGCTCCCAGCTCGGGGGGAGCTTTGGAGGGGTTAAACCACACCAGAAACGTTTAAATCTGTGCATTTTTCTAACAGCAGATGAGGCAGAAATGGACAAAATGCCTCCAGGGCTGAAAAAACCCTTTCCAAACTATTCTATAGATTTAAAAATAGATTTCTTTTTTATTTCCAGAGGGGACAAGCTGGGAATAGAACAAAGAAGCTTTTTGGGGGGGCGTTAGCAGAGTGTCCATCCCTGGCTCTCACCTCCCTGCTGCCACCTGAGAGGGATCTGGAAGTGCCAAGGGGGGAATCTCCTTCCCTCTGGAATCAGGGCCTGTTTTCCTGCTCCCCCATTCCCATTAGGAGCGAGATGATTTTTCAAACAACTCTGTTTTCTCAAATATGAAAATCAAGCAGGAGCTGCCGAGGTTTCTCGGCTTTTGCAGCTTCTGAAAAGTCACTAAAGATCCACCTTTAAGTGGAAATTCAGGATTGTTTTCAGCTGCACAGACCCAACCCAGGCTGAAGTACTTTAAAACTCCTTCTTGTCTGTCAGGAGGGGGAAAAACACAGGATAAATGATGAAAAAGCACAACCCTTAACTAAATTTCCTGTTTTGTGTCTCGGCATTAACGGCGTGCCCAAATTTCCTCTTTTTTTTTGTCCTTAACGTCACAGCCAATCCCTACCCACCCATTCCACAAAAACCTAACCCTGAACTGCTGGAGAGTGCAGCCCTGCTGGAATGGGAACGATTCTGAGTCCAGAGCTCATTCCCAGCAAAAATCCAGCTCCTCACCCCCCTTAAAACAAAGATCAACCCTCCCTCAGAGCCCCCACCAATTCAACAAATCCATCCCCATGACCACCTCTGGCTGGGGCTTTTTTAAATTAATTGGTGGCTGCTCAGGTATTTTGGAGGAGGAAAAAGCTATTTTGGACCAGGATTGTGCAAGACACAACATTTCAGAGGCGTTTTTTGGGGGGAAGATTGAAACCGGAGAGCTTTGCCAGCGAGTTTCACTTTCAGAAGCTCCGGCCGCAGCGAGGCTCGGGGCACAAAGGCTCGTTTGTGCCCGGGTTCTCTTCCAGGCCCCTTCTGGCACGAGCAAGCAGCAGCAGATGATAACGGGGGGGACCAAAAGCGAGGCCTGGGCTCTGCCAATTCTCTGAATCCCAGCAATTTACTGTCAAGTACAAATTAAGTGGGTAAATCTCGGACTAATTAATATTTAAGACAAAGCTCTCTCTCCCAGCTTTGCATGCTTTGTTTTTTCTCCTTGTCTGAATGTGACAATGGGCAGGCAGGGAACTGCATTTATGCTTTTAGTTCTGTTCCCTTCCCAGTTTGTGGAAAAGCCAGAGGAGAGGAAGATAAAGCAAAAAATCACCTGGCAACAGGTGAGGAGGACAGAGACACCTGAGCAGAGAGCTCGGAGATGCTGCAGCTGGGAAATCCAGAATCCAGCTCTACACAGAAGAGTTCTGTGCCTAAACCACTGCAGGAGTCCCAGGATATTGGAATTAGAGGTTTCCACCACTCCAGGAGTCCCAGGATATTGGAATTAGAGGTTTCCACCACTCCAGGAGTCCCAGGATATTGGAATTAGAGGTTTCCACCCTCCAGGAGTCCCAGGATATTGGAATTAGAGGTTTCCACCCTCCAGGAGTCCCAGGATATTGGAGCAATCAGAGCTTTCCACCTCAAAACTCAACTGTGAGATCTTTACCTCAAGGCCAGGTTGGAATTCTGGGGCTTGGAGCAGCCTGGGATAGTGGAAGATGTTCCTGCCAAGGTCCCTCCAACCCAAACCATCCCAGGATTTTTGGTGACCTCAACTCCTCTGATTTCTCATAAAAATGAGGAAAACAACACTGGATCTACAACCCCAAGCAGGTCCCTCACTTATCTCACATCAGCACAGACACCAAATTCTATAAATCCCTTTTTCCCCTCACTCTTTTTCCAGGCACAAGAACCCCCAAACAATCACAAAATTCCCCCCTGCTTTTCCAGGTTTTTGGGTCATCCACCCCCTTTTTCCCCACCCCTCTGCCAACTCTGCTGCTCCCCAGAGCCTCTGGAAACTCTTCCAGAGCTGCACTGGGGGTCACAAATCCAACCAAACCACCCCGGATTTCCACCCTGAGCTCACTTTTAGTGCTGAAAAGGCATGAAATTTTTTTTTAAGTGCCAGCTCCAGCTCTGTGCCCGCCACCTCCTGCTGAGGGTGCCCAAACAGCTTCCCCCACCCGCTGGCCACTGGACAAGTGGCCACTTGGAGCCCTCCAGGAACCAGAGCGTTCCCAGGGCGATTATTCCGGAGCTGGAGCTCGGCCAGCCCCGGCTCTGACAGGGCAGGGACAGCCACGAACCCCTCACAGAGGGGAAACAACTGCCACAGCATCAGGGAACTGCAAATCAACCAGGGAACTGCCACAGCATCAACCAGGGAACTGCCACAAAATCAATCAGGGAACTGCCACAAAATCAGGGAACTGCCACAAAATCAACCAGGGAACTGCCACAGCATCAGGGAACTGCCACAGCATCAGGGAACTGCCACAAAATCAATCAGGGAACTGCCACAGAATCAGCCAGGGAACTGCCACAGAATCAGCCAGGGAACTGCCACAAAATCAACCAGGGAACTGCCACAGCATCAGGGAACTGCCACAAAATCAACCAGGGAACTGCCACAGCATCAGGGAACTGCCACAGCATCAACCAGGGAACTGCCACAGAATCAGGGAACTGCCACAGGATCAGGGAGCTGCCACAGAGTCAATCAGGGAACTGCCACAGAATCAGCTTTTCCAAGGGGCACAGTGTCCAGCTCCTCTGGAGCCAAGGGCAGGATGAGAAGCGGGGTTCCTCATTAGGCTAACGAGCTCCAGGGCCCGATGAGAGCCCCAGCAGGGCCCGGGCAGACGAGGAGCAGGGACAGAGCTCTGTGTCTCAGCAGGGCAGCTCGGGATGCATGAATTGCCCCCGGGGCGTTAAACACATCCAGGGATGAGATGGGAACAGCAGGAAAACGGGGATGGGCACCAGAACTGTGTCAAGCACGGCAGCCCCCCCAGCAGCCACACAAAAGAGCCATTTCCATTCGTGTCACAGCCACAGATGGCAGGAGAAAACCTCTGGGACAATCAGCTCCGTTTAACCCTACTGATCCAGCTTTTTTTGGGGGCGTTTCTCCCAGTTTTCCCCACAGAAGAACGGGATAGATGGTGGTTACAGAGTCACAAATTCCCATGAATTTGTTTTATGGTCGTGGGGCTGAGCTGGGAGCTGGAGGCTCGAGGATCTGCTCACCTGCCTGTGGATATCCCCCCCGGCAGGGAGACAAAGACCTGTGGAACCTCCCGGGGTGGAGGCCTGAGCTCAGCCCTGAGAAGCTGAAGAGAACCAAGCAATCACCCAAAAGGCCTCGAGTTTGCCTGGATTAATTCTGAGCTGCTGACTCCTGTGCTCTGTCACACACCAGAATTCCTCCTGGTAGGAATCGCCCCCATTGGATGCGTCCAGGGCAGCTCACAAAGCTGGAGGGTGCCAGTTTTCCCAAAAAAAAGCCCTATTTAGCCACAATAACTTCCTCCAAGCAGCAGCAGAGGTGGCTCAGAGCAGACACAGCCCCAGCCCAGCATGTTTGGCTATGGTTTGAGGCCACACCTGATGGCCACAGCCCAGGACGGAGGCAAAGGCCAGGTTTGTACCCACAGCTCCAATCCCTGCTCCCCTGCACTTCCCCAACTCCTGAAGGACGCCCAGCTTCCCCTTCCACACCTCCAGCTGGAAGTGAGGAGCAGGAGACAGATTTCTCTCTCTCTCTCTCTCTGCCTTTGTCTGCGGCACCCACCTGCCTCCCCTACACCTCGAGAACACAAAACCCAGATCCCGCAGCCACCCCTCCTTTATGTAACCCACACAATTCCCGAGCCCTGCCCGGATCAGGCGGGGTGCCACCGCTGGCCTGTGCCAGCCACCGGCTCCTGGCCACGCCAGCCCACCCCAACTCGCCGGCGGGAAACAAACAAGTAAATGATGTGATGTTGGATGCTCTGCCGAGCTCCCAGCCGCCTTTTTCACCCCAAAAACCGGGGCTGGTTCACCGTTAAGCCGCCCAACTTGCCGAGCAGCTGGCACTGAGCCCTGCCCCTCATCGCTTCCGACTGTCCCTTGTCACCTCATCCACCCCGAGCCGCCCCTCCCCATCCCCACC
>WBNO01013016.1:1810-37482 GCA_013400575.1 Peucedramus taeniatus | reverse complement strand
GGGGTTTAAAAAGGCACGGCGACAAACCTCTGAGTACCTCCCCATGGGAGGGAGAAAGCAGAGTCCTAGAGGAAAAGAGGTCAGGAGTGCAGGATGCCACAACATTTGGCTACTCGCCATGCCACTTCCAATTTCCCAAAATATCCACAGCACATTTAAAATTTCCAAAATGTGCAGGCTGCTCTGAAATGGAAGACCTGAGAGATGCTGAAAAGGGAAGGAATGTATTTGGAGCAATGCACAGTGTGCATTAGCTGTACTGGGATACTCATGCTTGGGTACTGCCAGGTTCTCTGCTCTGGAAATAGGCCTTGTAGGGTGGATAAGAAAAAGACCTCAAATACAGAGAAATTGGGTTATTAGAAAATACCTGCAAAGCTTTTGTGGACACAGGAAGGAGGAAGCTGGTACTTGCACGGAGTTTGGCCACACACACAAGGCTGCAGAGCTGGTGTCCAATCCAATCCTGCATTCCCTGGCTTCTCAGGCAGTTTTTTCTCAGCCATTAGATTGCACTTATGATCCATTTTTGGAAGACATTACTTCTAGGCTGCCTGTGTCTCCTTGCCCCAGTGGCACCACAAGGCAGCAGTTGCTCTACGGGATGCAACGTGCTATGGCTGGGTTGAGGCTTCCTGCCTGGCAGCCCATGTGCTCCCGTGCTCTTCCCAGAAGGTACTTCCTGCTATTTAGCAGCTCTGACAGAACTGGATATCGTAGCCATGGGATCACCAATGGCTTTGCTGTGCAGGAAGGGAGCTGATGGTGGCAGGGGCATTGCATTCAGGCAGCTACCACTGCGTGTTGCTATGGGCAGAGATGCAGAGGCAAAGCACAGGCTAAGCCATCATTTGATTTTCTATTCAAGCGACTCTTGAGTTCTAAAGGAATGGCCATCTGCCAGTGTTTGTAATGGAAGGTCAGTTTACACTGGCATTCAGCAAATTGGTGTTATATGCATTAGATCTGTGCTTTATGAGGTATTGCTCCATTTTGGAAATGGGAAAATTTACTGAAATCATAGCTAAATTTTAGAGGTGCCAATCTGCAGCTGCAAGTGCACTGACAGTGCCCAAATACCCAGGCAAAGCAGCAAGTCCAGCTATTTAAGACAGAAAAAGGTAAAGATAAGTGTGTATGTGTGCTGTGAAGTTGCCACCAGCAGCAAACCCAATGCTCCAGCTCACTGCTATCCCCAGGTGGGATCCTTCCCCTGGGGCAGTGCCCCCCACTCAGCTGATTGCAAGCACTGTGTGCTGGCAGCAGCTAGACATCTCTTGAAACTGGGCTCTTATAAAATGCCCTCTTCAGGGTTCCCTCCATCTGAGCCTGAGAGCCCCAAACTGAGTTACAGTCTCTCCTGCCTCCAGTACTTTCCCTGTGTTATGCAGAATGCAGGAAGACAGGAGAAGGAGCTTTCACCCCTTAGCAGAAATACAAAGTCCATGGTGGCCAACAATGAGTGAAGTTTTTTCCCAGAGTCAAGCTTTTCTCTGGGAGAGCCAGGCTGAAGCAATGCGGAGAATAAATAGACTCCACAACTAAGTTTAGTTATGAAGTCGGTATGTATTGGAGCTCCGGCACAAGTGAGATAGCTCTCATAAGGACTTGTGCCCCGAGCCTCGGGCTGTCCCACAGCTTTATTCACAAAGGTATTCCATATGTAAGAGATTGCACAACTTTTCCATGCATATTCAACCCCTGGCCCCGCCTGTCCTCGCCTCGTATGGTAATCAGGTCCACGCCCTTCTGGGCATGCGTTGTTGGCTGTGGTGGTCGCACGGGGGTCTCTGGGGGTCTCTGAGGCTGAAGATTTGTGGTCTTTCTCGAGGATGAACTTTTGAACCTTTTCTCCTCTCGCATGCGCTTCTTGGTCCCTCGGTCCTTATCTGGGTATTCCGTGGTCTTAATGAGCTTGGAGACAGAGGGGTTTCTTTATCTGGGCTTTTTGTATCTCTTGATCTCCTCTTGGTATTGTTTTCTATGCAAGAAACCTTAGAAATTTGCATTTTCCTATGTCCTTTGTACCATGGCAGGGGTTTTCTTAAGTAAAAAGGTTAAACTTCAACCCAGAGTTCTACAGACTATACTTTAAATGCTCAATTCATAATGTTATTTTAAGTAAACTCCAAAATCTCTATTTCAAGGCAAGCTGGGCTGAGGCAATGTGGTCCCAGCACAGGCAGGTGCTGTGACTGCATCCCATCATCCCTTCCCAGGCACAGCAGCAGTCTGCATCTGACTCCAAGCTCCAGTATGTGGAACAGCTACTTAGTGATCCACCTCCAGTGTTACACCCCATTAACTCAAAGTTAGCCATGATTACTGATTATCTTTCCTTATTTTGTATGCATGTGCCAGGTGAGCAGTAAGAAACTGAGAGGATTTCCTGCTTGCAGCCTTAGCAGGGTTTGGGGACATGGCTCTTTCACAGGATGAAAGAGAGCTGGCATGTGGCACAGAGAATATGGTTCTTTCCCAAAAGCTACCACAAAGATAAGTTTGAAAGGCACTGACGTGACACGAGTCAAGAGTTATGTTCGTCTGCCTTTCTCTCTCTACACCATGATGAATTGCATATTATTTCCTTCATTAGTTTTAGGCTTCAACCACTTTGCAGAGCAGACATGAATAAAAATACTGAGCGGTTCTAATCTGGTGACGATTTTATGCATTGGTGCTACATGTCAGATAATAGCTGTATTCCACTTCTTTGCTCTGTGAGCTTTTCAAATATTTCACAGGCTGAGTCGTTTATTAGGTATCCTCATACAAAGTCCTCTCCCTCTTCCTCTGAAAGGTAATTGTTTAAGTGGATTAGTAGCTTTCCCTGAAGATGCATAGGGAGTGGCATAAAAGAGCAACATGGCTGTGACACTCTTGTTCTGACCTTAGGAATATACCCAGAGAGTTGCTGAGATCATAGGCTGCTCCAATTATTGTCAAGGGAAATTAATATACCATTTTATTCCAGCTGATACTAATTGGTCAGGCCAGAGAATACACTGTGGTACAGAATATTCCTCCAAAACCAGAAAAACAAACCCTGATGAAAATCTTATGTTTTTAGTAGATTTACTATGCCAAGTCTTCTATTCTTTGGAGAAATATTTTTCGTGTGCTGTTTCATATCATGACTTCATATTAATTAAGCACTCACCTCACCTTGGGTGTCTGAAAGAGAGGTACAGTAGAAGAAGATGCAGCCCCTGTCTGAAAGAGCTTGCAGCTGTAATGGGGTAAATGCATTCAGCAGACAGAGTGAAAAATAAGATAGGAGCATTCAAAGGCAAGAGAAGGTAAAGATTTGGGAGTTGACACACTTGAGCTTCTCTGTGTGCTGCTTGTAGTGATTCTGGTAACATTTTCATATCCTCTCTAATACATCCTCTTGCTTCAAAACAAAAGACGGACTAAAGGCTGAGGCTGCTGGTTAGTAATGAAAAGGTAAAGACCAGCTGTTCTTCCTAAATATGATATTTTGCTCAGCAGTCATTCAGAAGGTTGTATGAGACTGTTAAAAAACAGATCAGGGTTTTAACCCTCCTATTCCCCATTGCTGGTAAGGTGTCATGCAGTGAAGAGCTGTGTAGACCTGAGCACCTCTGTGGTGTTTGTTGTTAGGCGCTTTAGGCTGGTTGGGAATGACAGTGCTGCAGAAGGAGCAGCTGCAGGGGAGAGGCATGTGAAAATGCCAGGGGGGAGTCAAATGAACAATAATCATCTGTGGAAGTTGATATTGCAGGTATTGCAATAAGTGACATTAATACAGATCGGTAAGAATTTTGTGTGTCTCAAAAGTGTTTGATATTGGTTATATTTTTCAGCTTAGAAATTTAAGAGGTCATTAGTATTTATTAAAAATTGATAGGGTGTCTATTTCTTGTTGTTAATGTTGGATGTTTAATATCTACTATTAGAATAGTGACATGTAAATGTCTTCCCATTTGGATTTTGAGCATAAGGCATGTGTTCACTCTCATCTCCTTTGCTGTGTTTATTCCCAGTATCATCTAGCCCTCACCATGCACAGATGTTCCTTTACCCAGGGCCCATTCACGTTTCACCAGGAACTTCAGAGATCAGCAGACTGTATTCATTTTCTCATTTCTCTCCCCCTACCCTCATCTTCTGCTCTTCCTCCTGATTCTGTGTGTCCCTGATTGCTTTCCTGCTGTACTCCTTGATCTGTCCTCTGTCCTGCAGCTCAGACATGAGTACAGCTGCCTGTGCCCTGTCCCCAGGTCAAAGGAAACATTTACATGGGCCCTAGTTCATGTGGAGCACCTTTCTGCTTTTCCTCTCTTTGTGTAGCCACAATTTGAGGAAAAAAAATTGTTTGTAGGTGAAAAGGTATTCTCTTTCCTCTAAGGAAGAGGGGAAAGGGGAAGGAACAACTGGTTCATGGCCAATCTCAGCAGGTGCTCTTGTCCTACAGATAAAACCACATTTTCCAGCCAGCCATAAAGGACAACCTGAGCATCCTGAGCATATGTACCTGCTCGCTGTCAGGGTGCAGCAAGTGAAGGGGGTGCTTTGAGTTGAGCAGCTCAGTTTCCCAGACTCTAGCTCAAAATCTGCACCTGGGGTGAAGCAGTAGCCCCCCCCTTATCCATGCTCCTTTTTGGGATAAGTGCACAGAATTGCTGGTGGGGTGCCTGTCATGCTGGTCTCTTTTCGGATGTTTTCTCTGCTAATATTATCCTGGCACTGCATTGAGCTCAGACAGCCCCAGAGCCCCAGAGTCTTCCAATCCCCCATGGGGCTGCTGCCTAATGCACTGCATTTAAAAGAGGTTGCAGAGGTGAAGCAGAGCTGTGAATATGAGTCTCTTTGCTGGAAACTGCAATGTACCCTTAGTTCCCCTGGTAGCTTATTCCAGCAGGTGCTTGTATGTGGTGTGGCCCCAGCTCTGCCAGGGGATCCACGTAGCGTTTCACTTGGGTCATCACCTTGCTGCTGGGCTGAGACCCTCCCTGCTCCATTTTTTTCCATGAGACCTGCTCAATTTTTTTTCCCTCCTGATGGTTTTGAATATGTCCCTTGGACTTTTGTGGTGCTTTTTTGAGTAGGACAGGCTGTGCTGAGGTTTCAGTCACACAAGGAAAGAGACGTAGCTTCCCCATACATCTCAGGGTGGACTGTGTGTTGAAGTGTATATTTATATGCATGGAGCTGGTGCTCTCTGTCTTTTATCAGAATTAATTGCATTAGTAATGCCAAACTCCAATTCCGGGGGGAATCAAAATGGCATTAATACTGTGGTGGTTTCATTGTGTCTTCAGGTTTTAAGCAGAACTTCCCATTCACGGCAACAGGGACTTTTATGGGTGGCACCATGCAGCCCATGGAAATTAATCTTGTATTCTTCTAAGTTTCCTGGACTACAAAAGGAGGATGGAGTGTCACCACTCCTGGTTGTTTGTGACACATGATTGTGTCCCTCACACAGGCATTGGCAGGTTGAGTGGTACAGAAAGCAGGGAAACCTAGCAGCATCTGCATAGATCACTGCTTATCAGGAATATACGCTGGCAGCCATACTGTATGGCAGCAGCAGAAAAACAAAGCAACAATCAAGGGAGCCCTTTGTGATGGATTAAAAGGGTTTAGAAATGTCTGAGCCATGCAATTTTCAAGCACTGAAACTGCCAATGACTTCTTGACTGAAAACTAGAAAATGTGCTTACTGAGTGCACAGCCTGAGTTTTGCTCGTTTTCCCAAAGCCTGCCTTTTGTTAAAGGCCATTTATCTGAACAAAGTTTAGACACAGTCACTTCATAAAGTGACCCTTTCCTTGAAATAAATCAGGATAATTATATTAGAGCACTGCAGCCTGTGAACTGAACCAAGGGTCTGTGTGTTTCTCTATTATTGGGGCATAATTTTTTTTTACAATCCACACTACTTCTCTCTTAGCCTCTGTGTGGCTCTCCTTTGTGTGCCTTGCACTGACTGCATGTTTTGGTCCCTGGTATGGGGCTGTGATGGGGAGACAGGGGATCCCGAGTAGGGACAGTCACTTGGGGGACCACCCTTCCCATTACTTGTCTCTTGACTGCTCAAAAAATTCATGCATTCAGCCAGTGTTGAAGCTTTAAAACCATCTTCATCATCATTTTAATTTTTTTTTCAGCCGGAGTTTACATCACTGAAGTATCTATAGCCTTTTAAGAGGGCAAAATAATCGAAGCAGGATGACTCACTGCTGGTACGATACAACTCTCCTTCCCTGAGGGGGTTGTCAATCAAGATGCTTTTCTCACTGTCTCTCCTAAATGCTGGCTGACACAGCAGGGAAAAGTGGGGCTGAGGGTGTGTGTTTAGGTCTTGGACCTCAACAAAACAGCTCTTGGTGGCTGTGACTTGTCAGAATGCAGCCAACAATGGCATCCTGCAAACAGAGAGGTCCCTGAGCCCCAGGTCACCAAAGACCCTCCGCAAGACTCAGGCCCACATTCAGGGAGTGCTCTACAGTGGCTCTGGGCATTCGGATTTTGGTGTTTAATTTCAAGAGAACTATGTGTGACCCAGAGAATCTGCTGCCTAGGGTTTCCTGCAAAACCAAGGGCCAGAAATGGTTGCAGCAGTGGTGATGAATGGTCTGAATATGGTCTGTGCCCTTCAACTTGACTCAGCATTTAGTCAGGAGCTAGAGGAATGACTAGAGAAGCAGGCATTTTGTGCTTGCAGTGACCCATGCTGCTGAGCTGGTCAGCTGCTGTGCTACAGACGTATTTTTGGCTTTTTCAGGGAAGCTCTTTTGTTATCACATCAAACTCTTCACTCAGCTGGCAGAAGGCATTCTAGCAGCTGTGAGTCTGGAAGAATCCAGCATACAAGAGATGACTGTAAAGTTTGTTGGGTTTTTTTTTTGTATTTTCTTCCCATTCCTGAAAGATTTGTATGTAGTTTGGCTTTTCTGTGTGTGTGTGTGTTTCATTTTGGGATTTTTTAAAGCACATGTTTGATATGTGCTTCTAAAATAAGTTAATTAGACAGCATTAATATAAATACTCACTATAAACTGACAAAATAATTAATTCTGCCACCAGATATTATTATTCATACAGCATAATTTTTTTTCAGAGAGAGAGCCCTTTCATTGAGCCAGGGGAGAAAAAAAAAAGAAAAACAATGTCTGGGGCTACAGGTGACAAAAGCAAAAATAGGTAAAGTAAATTTTCTGCTTTTAGTGCAAGTTTTACAAAATAGAGATTGTATTCTGAATAAGCTGGTTAGGCAGATCATATTCTAGCTGGTTAGGCCAGCAAAGTGCAGTCCATATAAACATACTGACTAAATTAAATTCAGTTTTAATTTCTATCAGAACATCTATCAGCTCTTTTTTGATAATGTGGGCAAAATAATGGTCCATTTCCTTGGGGATCTAAAGCACCAAGAACAAAGAAGACATGATTTCAATTATCTCTGAGATGGGCTGAGTTGGGCTTTTTAAACTTGGTACCTTGGGAACAAAACCAAGCTGGGATGGAAAGGAATGTGTCTGTCACTGCAAATTAATGGAGGGGCAATAAATTCATATTAATCCCTATATGGTTTCTACCACGGTTTGACTCAGAACAGTTTCAAAATAAAAGAATCCTTCTGTAATTTACACTTCTGTAAATGTTCTGTTTCACCACTTAAATAAGTAGGGATTGATCTGCACTGATGCTTATGCACCTCAAATCCGATGCCAGCCACCTGCATACCTTAAAGGCATACAGGAATATGTCTGACTTATGTAAACCTCTATCCCCTCTTTCCAAAATCCCTAAGACTTCTAACTTGTCTGGAGTCTGACACGCCTGCAGAGAAAACAACCATCTCTGCCCCTGCCTTAAATGCACTGGTTCTTCCAAGGATAAACTATAAAAAAGTTCAAGGCATGAATTAGTGATTCTCAATACCTTGCATGCCAGTCCCACCAAATGGCTAGGGAACTTGTGAGTCTAGGCAGAGGCATAGTCTGAAAGCTGCAGAGATATGTGTAATGAGGCCTTTAGCTGTAGACTTTCCCCAGAAAACTTTGTCTATCATGGGGACACAGATTCCTAGACAGTGTTACACACATGGTAGCCTTGGTGTGCATTGTCCAAAATCGCCTGATGGGAGGAGAGACACATCAGAATAAAACAAGATCGCAATGTAAGGTAACACTGCGTGTGCTGAAACAAATGTTTCTTGTCATATTTTGGACTGAAAGAGGATCACCTATTGGCAATTTCACATTGTAATTCCAACATCCATGCTTATGAGTATAGAACAACTTGTTTCCTTTTGTCTGGAAAAGGAGTATTATTTCACAAACCTGTACCTTTCCCCAGCTCACATTCCTTTGCTAAACTCTAAAGCACAAAGGTGCAACAGGTAGAACACTGATTACTGGACTTACAAGCTTTTCCAGACTCCACATGTGAATAAGAGTCTTCATCTTACAATAAAAAGGCAGTGAAGTAGAGTGCATTCTGGACATGGAGGTATTATCTGTGAAGACAGCAGGTTTCAGGCTAACCCTGAAGTCTAGGAGTCAAAGACTTCAGCAGGGTAAAGCTGCTGGAGGCCTTAGAAGCCACCACAGTTTAGTACATGAGTGACGTGACTTGTGCTCCCTTGGCATCAGGGTGGTGCAGGTGGTCTGTGCTGAAGGGGCAGATGAGCAGAGCATCAGGTGCCAGGGCTGTAAGCCAGGCTGGGGGGCTGCCAGCAGGGCTGGGGAGCCTCTGCTACTGCTGCTCCAAGGTTTCCTTTCCACCTGAATCAGGCATCACCGTCAGGAATCAGGTCATGGTCAAAAATGAAACTGTAAACATTGAGTTTAGATGTTTAAACATGATGAGCATCTGCAAGTTTGTTTTTAATGGTTAGATAATGGAAATGTTTCCAACCACTGTTCCAGCCCTCACCCTAGCCCCAACCACTCAAGACCCTTGCCCTTGTCAAAGGATGCCTGGGGAATATCAGCCCGAAAGCTGAATGCAGGAGCAATGTGGAAGCAGCTGAAAGTACATTGGTTGTCATAGTAAGTGCATGTACAAGAACCTGTGAAGAAAACCACAATGTATGTTTGCTTCTTTAAGCCTGATCAAATCTCAAGTAAGCAAGTATCAGTAACTGCCATCAACTTTGGAGAAATTTTCCTAGGAATCACTTGTTGAGGGGAAAATTCTGAATTTTTTCCCGAGATACTTATTCCTGTTCATTTCCACAGTTTCAAAAATCTTAACATACCTGTTTGGATGTCAGGTGAGACACTTAAGGAAGGTTCCCTTCTTATTGGTGCAACTCCTGGAAGGGTATATGGATGCAAGGACCTAAAATATTTCCAAGTGGTGGGGATGTGTTTAAGATGCCATCTGTGTGCATGTGTCTCTTTTTTAATAGACCCACCAAGTGCAATTCCTTTGACAGAATAATCCACAAGGCCCTCAAAACAAGGTTCCCACCTGCTCTTTGTACTGTCATTTGTTTGTATGTGCTTTTAGGTAATGCAGTGTCTCATTTTTTGTTATATGATCCAGAAAAAAAATTGGCATGATCTTAAAGGTCTTTCACAACTTTAATAATTCTGATTCTATGTATACTTACTGCAGGCTGCTTTTCCTGTCCCATATGTGAGCATGACCTCCAAAGCATCTGAGTAATCTCTAAACAACCTAAGAGAACAATGGGGTCTGAAGAATTCAGCTCCTGTATGATGGCTGAAGTTGCTCTGCAGAGACTGTAAAAATCAGTTCACCTTCTTTTTATCTTCTCTTTTGTCACCCATTCATACAAATAAAGAGAGGGCACACACACACACACATACCCAACCACTCTGCTGACAGTGAAATCACTTTAATGAACATCTCTCACAATGTATGTGTTTGCAGAGCGGTTCTGCTTCCACTGACATCTTGTATAAGGTTCTTATCAATTTAAATGTACAGAAGCACACGAGATCACCTGCAGTAACTCATTAGAATGAAACAGAAAATATTTATGTCTCCAAATTCCTTCAGGTGTTTGGATGTAAAATTTGGCAAGGAAATCGAATGGAAGCCCAAGTCCATTTTTCTTCTCTGACATGCACTCAGTGACCTCAGTTTAAGTGAGAGATGCTTAAATGTATGGATTCAGGGAAAGTCACTCCTTGGCCATGGGAAGATGTATACTCTGCTCAGATCTTACGGAAGCCTCAGTGTGTGTTGTGATTTTTGCTGGACATCACCACATGAGTGAATGTTACTTTTACAGACAAAGGAAGCATACCAGCTTCTTTTGAAGAGCAGAGCCCCACTGAGCTGCTGCAGGATTGCTTCTGCTATCACAACCCTGTCTGAATGTCTGAATGCAGCACTCCCCTTTTAACACACTCACATTAACCCTCACATAAGCACGTAGCTACAGTAACTGCTGAAAAGGCACCTGTGTTGCTTTACTTCACACAAGGGTTAAGGATAATCTAAGCATGGTTAACATATATGATGCACTCATTTTTCTGCCTCTGACTGGTTTATTTCACCACACGGCAGCTGCAGAAGTGGGGACAGACATCTGAAGTGTGGCGGTGCTCAGAGTAAGTTTTCCAATCTGGATTTGCAATCAGCAGAGAGAGTCCTGCTCAGTAATCTGCTTGTAAAGGCTGCCTCTCCACCTCCCCATCCCCAGTCCAGGAGCCTATTAAATTAATGAGACAGAAGTCAGCGCAACAGCAGTCAACATGTTATGTGTGTACAGCACTGGTGCTGTTAGAATGTGCCTGTTTTTTCTCCTGGGATGTTTAATTTCCGCTTCTCAAATGAGCTGCAAAGCTGTGAAGCCTGGCAGTGTTCTTTCTAGACACTCTGTGATGCAGATAATGAGGGTACTGATAGGTGCTTAGGAGACTGTGATGGCTCTAAGCACAGCTATGGTCTGATAATGCTTTATTCCAGTAGTGCCACGGTGGAACCACTATCATCCCTTAAGGAATGGTTCATCTTTATGTGTAATACAGCAGCTGTCACCTAAATGGCTAATGGGGAAGCAAAGTATAACCTTAGTGCTAGTAATCTTTGTCACTTAATAATTTTAAAGGTATCAGACTTCAATAGCTCCTGCAAGTTCCAATAAAAAGTATGCTTGCAATTTTTTTTCTTTTTATTTTGTTTGCCATGGATTAAATGTAAATTGAGAAATCCATGATGCAGCTCCGTGCAGATCTAATTTACTATAATTTGAATATCCAAGTAATTAAAATGTATTATAGGTCTATGATGCTGGGATGGTGGAGTGTTTGCATTTAAGAGGAAGATTTATTGGGCTCACTGCATCCAGGGTGAACCTTCTACAATTGTATTAGCCAACATCTGTTGGAAAATGTCAAGACACAGGGCATAAGACATATCCTCATGGAGTGTATGGCTGCACTAATTTCAACAACAGGCTAAGAATTTGTAGCAACATTTGCAAAAAAAAAGCTGCTTAGGAAGATGATGCTGTACTCAACTACATTAGAGCCTATACATGCAAAGAGCCTATACACGTGCCCACAAAATATATGCGTGTCTACACACATGCATGTAAGGTAGAGTAGGTTAGCAGGTGCATTTTGTGTTGTGGGAGCATGCAGGGAGAGAGGGAAAACATGCAAATACAGACGGATGCTTCTGTAGACCTTTTTCCAATTAATGCTGGTTTCCCACAGTGCTAGAACTGCAGTTGCATTCGATTTATGAAGACAGGTAATGATAATAGTTAATAGGGCAGTTGACACACATGATGTGAATATTGACATTGCACTATTAGTGTTTCCTAGAAGATTATTTTGTTTGTTTTTGCTTAAATGCTCAAGATTAGAGCCGATGATTTAGCAAGCTAGGGCACTGCCTTCTTGAGAGGAGCAGAGATCTTTTCAATCACACCTTCAGACAGCCTGATAATCTTTGGGGAGTTAACACACTTAGGCTGCTGAAGGTTAAGAGGAGAGAGGTACTGGGATGTGTATGTCCAGTAATTGTCCGGGGGATGAGTTACAGATCCAGACAGCCCACAATTCAATCTGTACCCAGTGCTGCAAATGCTGAGGGGATAAATCAAAGAGCATTTCCCTGGGTCTGGGGAAGGAAAGAGGGGCTGGATAACCATTTACTCAGTGCCAGCGAAATAGCAAGATTGCTACCAGAATGTCAGAAAAGCCCAGTGATAGGAGAGGGGTCATTACAACACAGATTGCTATGACCACCCTGAATATTTAAGGGAATGCACCGAGTGGAAAACATCAGCAGCTTGGAGCACTGTGGCAAGCAGGGAACTGAGTTTCCTGCCAGGCAGGCTGCTTGCTTGCACGTGCTGTTATCCTTTTGTCTCATGTGAGGGACCCACAGGTCAACTGCTCCAAGCTGGCCATGTGAGCCAGCACTGCTGGCAAAGGGGTGCCCAGCCCTTTGCTGTGGCTGCTCCCTCACTGGTGGCCTGGGCACTGGGGGAACCCTGTCATGTAAATATGGCAGAGGACTAAAAGAATGCAAGGCAGGGGATTTCCTGCAAAAAATCTGTGCTCAAGGTGTAAAGTACAAAGGACAAACAGAAACAATAATGCAGGCCTTACAATATAACCGTAGTTTTGGATTACCCTGAACACTGCCGCCCTTCCTCTGGACTGGGAGAAGGGCAAAAATATATAATTAAAATAATTAATTTACATGTTTGATTATAAATTAAAAAGTGCACCTAGAGTTTTCCAGAGGTAGATGATTGCCATGGTTATGATGGTTACCTTACAGAGAAAATGGGCACAAAACAGCAGAGTGACAGGACAACAAAGAATCAGAAAAAGCCATTATTAACACTTCTCCATAAATGACAAACAGGAGTATGTTTAGTTTTGTAAACACACCCTATGACAACCAACGATAGAGACAGGCCTTTTATTCCCCACTGCATAACAGTTTCCTCAAATTCCCTTCCCCAGGACCACTTTGAAGGAAGTATGTACAAGACCTGACTTGTCCCGTAAGTAGAAATTGAGAACACTCAGACAGCTTCTGTCTGAGGTGGAAGGACATCTGCACTTTTCTTTCGAGTGACACTGCTTCATCAGAAAGACGTTTAGGCAGGAGACCCTGCAGCCGGCCACTACACAGCTTCACACAGGTTCCACTAAAACTGCAGGTGCTGTTGGAAGGGAAACATGGCCTGGAGATGCCAGAGCCCTTATTCAGCAAAATAATAGGGTTTGTTTTTTTTTGCTTTTGTCACAGTTATGAGGGACAACACCAAGCCTCCAAACCTCCCAGTCAATGAGCTTCAAAGTCCTCCTTTGCCACTCAGCTCAGGAGATGTGCCTTGTGATATGTCCTTGACATTGGTGTTGGGATGCCCCTTCACACCTCTCTTGACAGAGATAGACAAAGGAAGTTAGAGGGCAGCAGTGTGCCTGGGAGAGGTGACCTCTAGACAAGGCTTGCTAAAATAGGAGGGACATCTTGACACCAGTATCAGTAACAGGCCACATCCTTCTCAGATAAAAAGATCTCCCTCCTAGTTTCTAAATCTTGCTGAGTACACCTTATGGCATCCCTCACAGCTGGACCACCTGATCCATGTGCTGCTGGGGCTGGGATCTTTATGCCATGTCCATTCTCCCAGACCTGTTATTCCATTCCTTTATTCCTTCTTTCTCAAAAAGAGTGAGTGTGCAGCCTCTGGGGAGTCACCAGCTCTATTTCCACCACGTGGCAGATAGGAGTACACTTAATTAGGATATTACAGTACATGCTTGTATTTCCTATTAAATTGGAGGTATGAATCCATATTTCCAAAATCACAGGGTAACTACGTGCTTGGGGCACATCTTCAGAAATGTGAGTCATTGCAGTCCTCTCTCCTGGATGTTTTTGTCTTCACATAGCAGGAAGCAGAGCAGGCAGAGGGAGGAACCTGGATTTCTCTCATCTGGACAATCACCACATCTGGATTTCAGTCCAGTCCACCCCAGCTTCTCTGTTTCAGCATCTTTGAAACAGAGATGATAATACTTTCCACCCTTCTAAAGTACGTGTACAAAGAGAGATTGAAAGGAAAGAGACTGTTTTATTAGAATGACCAATTTAACTAAAAAAAGTTTCAGGCACAGAGCCTTTCTTCAGGCGTGACATGGAAAGCCATTTGCAGCCTTTGATTCAAAACTGAAAAAGAGATTGTGTGCCCAAAACTTGTCCACTTTTTCCAGATGCATCTGCTTCTCTAATAAGAGACACTGCCCCTCCCAAAGATCCTTGCCTCACGTATACCCTTTGTCTGTTGTAGCTACACCAGCACTTCTGCAGCTGGAATTAGTGGAGCTCTGTCAGAGTTAAGTGCTATTGATGAGACAGTGGAAAATGCACATGCAAAGCTCACAATTAAGAACAGGGGAAAAACCAGTTCTAAGGAATACATCCCCCCTTCCCCTCATTTTTTCACATGTAAATCCTTGTTATTCACTGGAACATCATTAATCATGCTGAATTGTTGTGTAATGCCTACATATGTAAAGCATAAATTACTGATGAGTTCTTCTGTAATTCAGCATTAATTAATGTCCACTTAGTATAAAATGTGACATCATATTTTAGGTCATCTCTTAATTGTTATTGTAAACCACAAATATAAAGTGCAGAAAAAGCTTGGAGGATATTATTTTCCTGCAGTATCTCTTTGACAAGCTTACATGAAATATAAAGGTAATATATCACTGGACATCAGATTTTTTCCACTGTCTGTACTTTGCAGTATTGTGTAGTCTGTGTACTCTGCAGCACACACAGCTCTACAGTACTTGCAGGGCACCAATTTCAACAGCAGCATACACTTTGTGAGAAACTGCTACCTGCAATTCAATAAAGTATATTTAAAATGTTTCCATTGCATCAAAGATCAGCTGATGCACCTCTTATTAGTATAAATGGCATAGATTAGTGTCAAGCATTTTCAACAGTGAAGAAATTACTGAAGGCTGCATGGCTCATTAGGTTCTTGTTGCATGTTAAAGAGGGCCAGACCTTATTAATAAGAGAAAAAGGGGGGGAAAAGAGAGTATAATGGGAAAAGTATAAAATAGCTTTTTTTAAAAATAAAGCTTTCTGGTTTGGAGAACAACAAAGGCATGAATTAACCTCTTCCAGTGTCTGAACATTTTCTAAAGTCAGCTTAGCTTTGTTTCTACAGGACATGCAGATTACAGACAAAGACTTCAAGCAGAGAAAACCTGCTTGCAATCACATGGCACCACCAAGGAGGATTTTTGATCATTAAATGTTTAATACTGTTTATGTGGATCAGTGTCTACATCCTGCTTCAGGAAAGTATTACTGTTTAAGTTAGGATGTACACCCACATTTGAGTTGAAGCTGTTCCTTATATCCTGCTGAAGTGAATCTAATCTGAGCATTTGTTCCTGGTTTAGCACCTGGTGTAAGTACACACTGAGGTGAATACAGGATTCTAAATGCATTTGAGAGCTTACTGTAATTGGGGCCTCAATCACACAGGTCCTGAACCAGCAGAGACTGACACATCAGCTCTTCGCACACAATCTTATCAGCTTGTTCAGTCCCTTCCATCATCAGTGGACTGCATGTGATGAAAATACAGGTGTGAGCAGAATCACATCTCTGTGAGGTGGAGGCTGTGGCTCTTGCTGCTTCCCTGTGGTGCTGGGCAAGGGGCACTTTTCCTCACATTTATTCTCTCTTTTCCTGGGATTTGCTTAGCTACCTAAGATAGTATTGCTGCTGGTGTTGTTGCTTAGAAAGGAGTAAAGGGGATCATAGAATCACAGAATGGTTTTGAAGGGACCTTAAAAATCATCTAGTTCCAATCCCCCTGCCATGAAAAGGGACATCTTCAACTAGACCAGGCTGCTCAAAGCCCAATTCAGCCTGGCCTGGGACTGACCCACAGCTTCTGTGGGCCACACATTTCAGTGTCTCATTGCCCTCACAGAATTAGAATTAGAATTTCTCCCTAATATCCTATCCTCTTTCAGCTTAAAGACATTTCCCCGTCTTTCCCCCTATCACTACATGTTCATGCAAAAATTTCCTCTCCAGCCTTCCTATACGCCTCTTTAGGTACAAGCCGACTTCTATTATGTCTCCCTGAAACTTTTTCTTTTCAAGGCTGAACAGCCACAACTCTGCCAGCCTGTCTTCAAGGAAGAGATGCTCCAACCCTCAGATCATCCTAGTGGCCCTCCTTGAACTTGTTCCAGCAGGTCTATGTCTTTCTTGTGTTGGGGACCCCAGTGTTGGATGCAGTATTACAGGTGGAATTCCAGGATGTGGACGAGCTCCTCACAAAAATGGTAGTTAAAAGCCTGCTCTCCTGGGGGCAGTGAAGGAGACCTTGCCTCCTCCTCAATGCAACAAAATGCAGTCTTCCTCTTGGGTGCTGAAATACCCAGAACCTGTTGTGCTCCTTCTCTGCTCAACAGCAGGTGTTGCACAAGCAACATGACAGAGTCTGGTCACCTGCTGGTGCTGCATGAGCAGAGAGTATCCTGCTGTATGCTTAGGTTTGACTTTCTCTTCTAAGCCCACTTGCAATTTACCCTCATGGCTGCCAGAACACACACTCTCATGTCAGGCTTGTCCTACGGAGAGAGTATGTGGCAGCCACCATTTTGACAGAAAACAGGTAAATATAAATGTGTCTGAAAATCATAGATCTAGGCAAATAAAGCTAATATGCATTTTTTCTAGACTTTTTTTTTTTTTTGTCTGGGCCTCATGTGCCACATGATGCAAGCATAGAATACGAACATATTGTCCCCTTGGCTCAAGAGGTACAGGTTTTCAGGCACTGCGTTAGTGGGGTGCAATTGCTTCCAATTTGAAGCTTAATTCAGAGCTAAGTTAGTGAGTTACTTCCAATGCCAAGCACCACAGATCAGCATATTGAGTTTTTTACAATTTTTTCTCTGCATGATTAGCATTTTACTTGAGTCTGAGACATTAATCAATAAAAGCAACACCCTGTAAACAGAGTAAAATGAAAAAGCAAGTGCTGCATTTTAATAATATAAATAGAAGACTGTGTGGCATGAGGGGCTAAGGCATAGCCTACAATCTGAATACCATCAAAGGTAAAAGAATTGAAGGCAAAGGAAATTTTCAAGGCTGATTGCACATGGATGAAAAAAAAGGTAAAGAAAGATAAAATATTGAACACTGGTTAGTATGGAGGATGTGACTGTAATATTTTATTCTTCTGTTTTTAAAAAATTTTGTCCTTGCTGATGGTGATTTTAAGGGCAGAGAAAAGAGGGGAGGGAGAGCCCAACACGAACTCAATAAATTAAGTAGAACAACACAGAAAAATATTTCAAACGTTGTTAAAACAGGGTCAAGTTTTTAATAACATCTCCATTTCACAGTTTTTGTTCTTTAAAGAACACTTGTTATGGTTACTTAGAAAAAAAATTGGAATTTATCTCATTGTATATGGTACAAAATACCATGCTGGAAGCCTGAAAATAATAGTCAGCTGCTGTTCAGCGCTCTTCATCTACAGAGCTCAAGTGCTCTGGGAAGCTGGTGAGTATTGGCTTTTGGACAGAAAGTGCTGAGACTGTGCCCTGGTGCCAGGGAGGTCGGAAAGGAAGCCAGTGTGAAAGTTGAGACCACCTGCCAACTCATTTCATGTTGCATCCAACAGGTCACACTGCCACCAGGCAAAGCCATTCAATTTCCCAGCAGAGACCCCTAAAACCAGTGGCAGACCATCAGCATAGCATGGCCAGGCAGCTCAGCCACTGGGATCAGACTGGGGCATCACTAAGGGAAGCTGGGCTGTTCTTCCAGCCATTTCAGCATGCTGCAGCTGACTGAGCTCCCAGCAAGCCAGGATGCACCTCACAGTGTCTTACCCCATTGGAGTGGCACCCTGAACTTTTAAAACCATGATAGTGGCAGCAGGATTGCATTGCCCACAGCTAAGCCATACCACTTCACCAGGAACTTTCAACATGTCGTCTCAGGGCCCGCTTACTTTATGCACTTCATTTCTTACTGAGCGGAAGTTAACATTCATCTTATTGTTTACTTTCTTATTTTTGCCCTGTTTCCTTTTACTCCTCCCTCTTCCCATCCTTCATATTCTTAGTGGTGTTACCATAACTTGGGAAACAGCTTTTGTTCATGAACTGCTTTATTTATTAGCTTCTTTCAGAACTGCAGCAATAAGTGGGGAGAGTTTTCAACATTTTTCTCCTGTAGGCCCCACACAAAGACTTGCCAGTTGGTTATGCTTTTTCTTTGCAGGAAATGACTGGGTTTTGATTTAAGGAGAGATTGAGAACAAAAAGATGAGGAGAGAAATTAAGAGCTACATACAGCCCTTGGGGGATTTCCTCTAAAGAGGAAAGGGTCAGTGAGCCTCAAGTTCCTTCTACTGCAGCCTTGCTTCCAATGCTGCTTGAAGGTAGCTGCTACCTATCTTGCTTCTCCTCTCCTCACGTGGATTCTGGGATTACGACACTTTCTGTCACAGGTTTAAAGGCGTGGGTTTTTTTTTTTTTTCATATGAGATAACCTAGGCGGTTTTTAACTCTTTCTAATCTCTACACCCCTAAAAATACCAAAAGTGAGATGCTATTAGTTTGATCCTACAATGTGAGTGTAAGGCTGCAGCTGCAATGTTCAGACTGTGGGACTGAGGTAAAAAATATTAGCAGAGCATATGTGTTTCCCTGCACAGCATAGAATAAAAAGAAACATCTGGCCCTTGGCCCCTAAAGGATATTTCTCAGAAAGAAGAGTAAATTAAGGGTGCATTGAAGATGTATGGAATTAACTAAAGGGAACTGCTGCCTTAGTAACCATCTCTAACCCAGCTCCCAGTTTCTGATGCATAATGCCATTTAAAATATAGGGCAAAAATAATGGCATGCAAGATAAATGCAACCAAGTACAGACAGCAATGTATCCACAAAATACATGTTGCTCTCTTGTTCAAACAAATAAGTAAACAAACAAAGGAAATATTTTTAAACACTAAACATACGCCAGTTATATTGCTGCAGGATAAAACATGGGCTTTTTTAAAATCTATTGAGTCATAAATCTTCGTATTTCCCTTTGTGTTTGATCTCATATATTACTCAGAGTTTCTAAAATGATAACTAGGCATGCATTAAAATATTTCTCTTATTGTTACATTTCAAGCACGTTTACTGTTAGCTGCTTAGCTTCATTATGTATCATAGTCTGAATCTACAAATCAAGTATAATTAGACTTGGAGAACTGATTGGATTTCTAATTAAGCTACATTGGAGACAACAATGCACAATCAGTAAATATTCTGACTAGGTACATTTTAAAGAGCAACTCTTGGGCTTTTTGCTGATGACTAGACACCAGTGTCATTAAATTTGTTGGTGGCAAGCAAATTTTAGAGCTAAAATAGAGGCAATTAGTAAAGATCTTGAAATATTTAATCACGTTTGTCCAATTAGTGTGCAATTAGGCAATGGTGTGGCGTGGGACAAACATTCTGCTTCACTATTTGGTAGAGAAGGATCCCTTTGAAATTTTGCTATTTAGTTTATTGATATATAAAAAGGAAGTTATGGTTGTAATTTCCAATTTTAAAAAATACTGTGCAGATGGTCTGACTATATATTTAACAATGTTAAACAAAACTAAACAAGGGAAGCATGTTACCTGAAATTACACAGCTGTGATCAGTAAATAAGCTCCAGATCACATTAGATTACAGCTGTGCGTACCTTGATCACACAAAGTGCAGGTAGTTATGCTGGTAAAATCAAAGCTAAGTAAGCTGGTGTGTCACAGCTCAAGATGATATGATTATTTTGTCCTTGACCAAAATTATTTTTCTTTGAGCTTCGCCTGGCTGTTTTGCATTCCTTCCATCAAGCTTTACATTGGCAAGTTTGTTGCGGAAAGCCAAACGGTAGCTTTTCATGAATAAGCCACTTAAGTGTTATCTTGCCTTTGGCTTGGGGATTTGACTCCCTTTTGGGCAAATTTTAGACTCTCTTTTAAAAGCAATTGCTACATTTATTAGTTGATTTGCAAATCTTCAGCATAATGTTTGGGCCAGCATATGGGATGCTGTATTTCAACCCTGCACCATCATGTAGCTATTTATCAGTCGTTTGGTCTCTTTGGCCATGTGCAGATAGTCAAGGAAATGGTGCCCAGGAGCGTCCCCAGGTGCTGGAGCTCAGTTTTCCAGATTGTTACATTGCTAAGCAGTCCCTGGCATGGTGTTGACTTGGGTCAAGCATAACTCTCCCCAGCCATCCCTGGACCCAGCTCACAGTTAACACTTGCCAGGGACCATTCCCAACAAGTGTTTTAGAGGGAAGGAGGATTAGGAGAATGGGGCCATCTTGTGCCAGCTGTCCTCCTCATCAAAGTGCATTTAACCTTCTAGAGTCAGGGGTCGCTGTGGATTCAGAAAGAGGGAATTGGAGGGGAGGTGTACCACAGAACTAATTATGACACTGATGACGCAGACACCAGCCTGGCCCCCTGGCTTTTTTTCCACTGCAAAGACTGTCTTGGTTCCAACTCATATTTAATATGAACTGAGAAACAAGAAAAGACTTCTTCTTCCCCAAGTGGTCATAAAAGAAAGATAATTGGTTTAGCTGTTGTTCAGATTGATTGCCAGATTATTTTTTTCCAAAGGAAATAGGTGATCTAACTTTAAAATATCTTTCTATTTCTCATGAATGCTATAACTTCTGAAAAGCTGTTAAGCCATTGTGGGTTTAAACATTGTCAATTTTACTTTCATGTCTGAGAAATTTTTATTTGATTTTAGGACTGAAAAAAATGCTGAAATAAAGCAAGTAGTACTTCCTTGCAATGCTATGCTTTTTTTTTTTTTTTCCATTTTTTTTTTTTTTCTTTTTCTTCTCTTTGGTAGATACAGACCTGGAAATTCAAAGTAGAGAGCTTTGTCTTGCAACCAAGTTGGTGCTTGCAGAATTTTATGAACACAATTGCTTTTATTTCTTGAGCAACATCAAGTCAAAACAAAATATTTTTGAACTGAAAAAAAGAAATTATGCTAAGAGGCATAGTGTATGGGAGAGAAATGAAACAGGTAAAAAAGCAGATAATAGATAATTACACAGACATTCATCCATTCCAAAACCGTAGGCTTGAAAAAAATCACCTGGATTGAAGGCTAGATTTTAATTCTTCGATATTCAAATGTTAAAAGCAAAGTTTTCCAGGTTTGCTACTTCCCACATCTTAGGAGTACATCAGGTTTTCCTGGGACTTTCTCTCAGGCAGAAAAGAGACCAACAATCTCCTGGGGGGATAGGACTCCATCAGTCCTCTAGTGTCATACGAGCACTGCTTTAAACCCTCTGTAAACTGCAAGGGAGAGATTCTGAGCCCTGTTTTGAAGTGGACCTTGTGATACATTAACCACACAAGCTTTAAATTGTAACTGTATTGTAAATAAGAGTAATTGATGATGATAATGATAATACTTGCTAGTGTTTTATACATATGTACGTGATGTCCTTAATAACGTTTTTTGGTTTTCCTTAGTTTATAGATATGCCCTGATTCACAGAACAGTCAAATTTCTATAGCTGTAAAAAGTAAGAGCAGCAGGTCATCACTATGTTGGCAAATTGGCTGCCAAAACCCATATGGAAAAAAGATGTCAAAGTAGTATCTCATGGTCTCTGCCTCACCATATTTTTGTTCTAGAGATTAGGAAACAAAATCATTAGGATTGAGTAGCCAGCTGCAGACACAGTACAAGAGATGCACCTCTTACAGTTAATGTCTTATGAAAACCACACAGGTCCCATAGGGGTTAGTCAAACTTTTAGGGCAGTGGCTTACAATGCTCTTCAGTCCCTGGAAGAAACCAGCTTTCGAACATCTAAGAAAAAAAAAAAATAGAGAAACTGCAAGTTTCTGTAGTTGTAGAAAATTAGAGAACCTAGCTTTAAATTGCACTTCAGTGTGAGTACTTGTGTGTTTATATCCAGGATTGTGTGTTCAGCCTTCACAAACCATGACCTCTACCCTCAGGCATATATATAGCTAACAGAACTATATACATATGTGTGTCTATATATGTATATATACACATATACATGAGTACCCATGTATGTGTATACATACACTGTGCATCTATAGGAATCAAGAACTTCAAACAAGAAAATAATGTTTGGGAAATTCAGAAAAGGAAACCCCTGTTTATTTGATAATGGAAACAAAACCATCACTTCAATAGCAATTCATACACTGCTGTCAAAGCAAGCTCCGGGTGGATGTGCAGACCCGCAGGTTCTCTGCAGTTGCTGAATTCCTCACAGTGTTGCCTTTATCAAAGAGGTAAATGCAGATTCAAAAAAATTGCTTTGATGTGCAAGACATCACAGAACAGCAGCTCCATTCATTGCAGAGAGAGTCCATTATTTAAGTCTCTCAGGCAACTGTACAGATTCCCCATAAAGGGAAAAATAACAGGACTGGGGAAATAACCCTCCCAACAATAGGTATTCTGCCCACTTCTGGAGCCTTTCTCTCTGTTTTTGTGTCTTGATTCTGTTAAATGATATTAGGCTTGGGCTCATGCACTGACAGCTCAGATGGACTGTGACTCCTGACTGAAGCAATACCTGTATTCCTGACAGGCTCTCCTGTCCCCAGCTGCAAGGGTGAAGGGAGGCACTGCTGGGAGGCACTGAAGGCTTGTCACCTGCCTTTTGTCCTTGAGTCTTCCCCTTGGCTCACTTTAGCTTTTGCTCCAGTGCTTGCAGCAGATCTCAGGGCCTGCTGCAGCTCAAAGGGATGGGGCAGATCTGGCTCAATGCTACTGGGGAGCTGCAGGATGAGCCTGGCACATCCCCAAGGCAACATCCTCCACAGAGGTGGGTCATGCAGGGAGATGGGAAAGGCAGGTGGGAGCTGGGACGGAGGGAAAGGGGAAATCAAGCCCTGTCACCCCTACAAAGGCAGGACTGCTGTGAGACCAGCCAGGTGACACATCATCCAGGCACTCTCCTGTGACAGCAGGGGGAACAGAGTTTTCCCATCTTCCCTCTGTACTGTCATAAACCATGCCAATATGCAGAAAGGGTCTGTGAAATTAATTATACTGTGAGTGCTTGGTAACCAAATGAATTGTAAATTGTACATTATTAAAACAGCATCAGAGCACCGACTAATCTATTATTCTTTAGGGAAATGTATGAAGATAAGAGCTTTATATGCTTTAGGGGTCTTTCCAGCTACCACACAGCCAGCTTTGTAAGAAAAAATGTGGCAATATTTTGCTACTGCCTGAGTTGCAACTGACACAACACTGTATTGTTTATTTTTATTACTTTGTCTCATATTTAATATAGATGAGGTAGTACACAGTGCAAGTGACATACATGCCCAGTCTCCTTCTGTTTATCCTTTTTCAGATTGCACTTGGGATTAATCACCCTCACATTTGTGTAAAAAACCCCAACAAGATAACTGTAGGTGCAGAAAAGTGAAATAAATATTAAGAAGTATGTTCTTTTGCACAACTCATGTAACTAACAATATTCACAGCTATTGTTAGACAATAATTTTCCCTGCATGTTGCTCCTTGCCTACCTGTCTTTTAGCTTCTGAGAACTGTAAAAGGGCTGGGTGGGGAGCTGTATGTTCAGAAAAACCTATTAAATAACAACAGTAAAGAAAAAGACCATGGGTTTAGATGTGCATGTATGTTTTACTCCTTATCTTCCACAATGCACGCTCTGCTTCACCTTCCTCTCATGCAGTATCTGATGCCCAGGAAACTTGGACATCAGATACTGCATGAGAGGACATGCATTCTCATGCATGCATGGGCATCTTCGGAGTTAATACAAACCAAAACCTGCAAGTCCTCCTTCCTAGGGATGCTGGCTTGCTGTAGGACTACTTTCTGGGCAATCCCTCCTACACATCATGTAATGGTCCTTTTCACCCCTTGCTTCCAGCAGAAAAGTACATGTCTTTCTACAAGCAGGGGTGCCTGTGGGAGAAGGGGAGAGCTTTTCGTTTGTTTGTTTTTTTTTTTGTTTTAATGCCCCTATTGAAGAAATGGAGGCAGGAGTTACTCCAGAATAGCTTTTCCCACAAGGTCTCCTTTATAATCCCTCCTTGAAGGAAGATGCATGAAAAATACATCCTATCTATGCTTGTCAGAGAAGAGGAGAAACAGCTGGAGAAATATCCTCCTCCCTCCAGCTGGAGACACATCTCCTGACCAAGCTGTTCTAGGCAGTGACATGTTGGTTTCTACAAGCAACGCATCAGTGGTTCCATACCAGTGGGAAAGCTTTGGGGGTTGTCATACACTAGAGTGACCCCAAGTGTTTATTTTCTAGTGCAGAGGACCAGTGGCAGCCAGTCATGTCCTCTCTACTTCAGAGAAGGCCTAGCAGAAAAAAAGTTTTCCTTCGACTGCAAGATCTCCATGGGCATTCAGCAAAACTCACAACTGAAACTGTCAAAGAAATAACTTAAACTTGAGTGAAAGTAGTCCAAAGAATTTCAGGAGTTGGCCTCCTCTCTATGCAGGCATGGGAGACAATGACATTTTCCTGGCTAAGGTATTTCCATAATGGAATAAAGCATATTTGCTAGTTTTCTATTTTTTTCAGAAGAGAGAAACGTTATATTTTAGAGAATTTACATCCTTTGGAACAATTCCCTTAACCCTCTTTACTAGTCTAAAATACAGTGCTGCCTTTCTCAACACTCATCAGCCCTGCAGAAGTCACTAGCATCTTTCAGGAATGCTTTGCCTCCTGCTCCCCGGGCAGCCTCTGCCAGGAGGTGCACTGCGTCCTCAAATTCAAGAGAGGGCAGCATTTTCCTTAGGCTGAGCCAAAGGAAGGGGGCGATTCCCAAGTGTGTAAAAGAATGTCCGCAAGTGAAAATCGTCAGTCGCAAAATAGACGAATATTCTGAAAAATTAAATTTGATGGAAGACATGCAATATTCTTAGGAGTATATATATATATATATATCTGTATACTAAACCAAACCCAAACAAGCTCTTAATTGATTGATGATGTTAATGAATATATCCCATCTGTGTTCAAGGAATTCTTGCATAGGCTGTTGAGCAACTGTAATGCTGTTTCTGCAGCACACCACCATGACTTTGCCACCAATTTTTGCACTGCAATAGCCAATTAACAGACTGATGCACTCCAGAACAATACCATACATGACCAAAGTGCTAAGCTGTGCCTGAGGTAATTAAGAATCCACTGCCCTCTCATTAAAGTCCCCATTCAATTAAATTCTTCGAACTACGCCTAAAACACTATCAGGCTGTTACTTTTGATTACTTCAGTATTTGCTTAAAAACCAGCAAAACTAATCCAAAGCAAAGAATCAGACGTTTGTGATGCAAAAGTTGAAATATGCGTCTTCTAGTATAAAATAATCATGCCTGCAAAGAAAGATCAGAATGCTTGTTTTACTGCAGAAACCTGAACTCTTGTGATCAAGAGTACGCTTCTTTCAGCTGACTGTGACTTACCCACTGTTTGTGAAGAGCCCATCCAGTGTTTGCTCTGCTGGAACAGCAGCACAGCATTGACTTCTACAAGGAAATTCCAAGGATCAAGGTATATTTAAAGTACACATTGGATTGTAAAAGAACTAGAGGGCACCCAAGCATAATACAATACTTTTTAGTTTACCCCCTACTCAAGTTTTGGTGCAATTTTAGCCTCCTGAAATGACTGTACTGTCAGCACTGTCTCCAGCACATTCAGCCAGGTTGCCTGAATTACTTGAAGAGCCCAGGACAAGGCAAATACACATTTTCATTCTCTGTTTGCATCTAACAAATAACAGATGTTGCAATATTGAAGAAGCACACCTGATGTGACTAACAAGGGATTTCTAAAATATTTGCCCTAAGATGTCAGCCACCCTGCTATTAAGCATTCACTTAATGAAATGTGTACACAGGGAAATGCTGTAGCAATTCTCCTTAAGACAGAGCAAGCTGCTTGAAATAAAGGTTTCTTGTGTAACCTTGGGCTAAATCTGCATTACCAGAAGAATGCAGACCCAAGCTTGAGAATACTTGTTTCCTACCAGCCTTCAATACCCACTAAAGAATCCCTGCAGGAGCCTGTCGAACCCAGGACGTGGTGCCGCTGCCGTCACAGTCACTGGCCCCGCGTCCCCTCCGGCGACTGCCCCTGCCATGTGACTGTCCCCGCGGTCCCCGGGATGTGCCAGCTGAACCCTCTTGCATCCACTGGAGGGAATTTGGCACGGCACCTCTCGGCGAACCTGCCAGGAAGCAGGGTCAGCCCTCTGCAAATAAACCCTGCCTGATCTGAGTAACACAAATGGACGCCTGGAAGATTAATTCATCCCCTGTAATAATACAACTACTGTTTGCACAAGCCAGTGGCATACAATAGTGTCTTATTAAAATGCTCAGGATACGCATTAAGATATCTCTAAACAGAGTATGTCTTAAGGAGTGAAAAATTTCCTTGCTTAAAATTTGCCATTCTCCCATCAGATTTAATATAAAGCTATGAGCAGCACTGTAAATGGACCAACGAGTTGTCTAATTGTCTAGAACACCCTCATGTAATTTATATTGTCTCTTAATTTCTGTTTTGTAACCTCCATGGCTGTCTTCAGTGAATCATAGCATACAGCACTGCTTGGAGAGCACATCAGGGCATGATTTTTCCCTTTGTTTCCCACTTTCCCGCAATGGAAGCATGCAAATTTCAGCAAGGTATGTACCTACCGCGTTAATCCTTTCTAATGTGATTCCAGTTGTCTCCTTTAAAGCAGAATCTAAAAGATTATTTTTACTCTTTTCATTCTCTATTGTGGCACACAGTTTTCTTGATGAAAGGATATTCATCTAACTCTATACACACAGAGATGAATATACATTCGAATCACAGATACGTATCGATTTAACACACATCACAGACTGGAAATACATTATTAAGATTAACTACATTACAGAGAATAGATGTGTACACAAAACTGCTGAGGTACTCGACTCTCCCAATTCCACGGTGCCTTAACTCTTGCCGCAAACCTGCCATACCTTTGTAATGCAGTCCTGAGATGCTTAATCTGCTTTCTATATTTCCAAGACGTAAATCAGCAGCACAGTTGCCTGTGGAGGAGTGGAGTCTGGGGATAATTGTGGCCTGGTAGGTTATCTATCTGTAGCTGCGTGCACCAAATTTTTAGTGTGCATATTTTTTCGGGCTCTTTTCCAGCAGGGAGTTAGGAAGTGAGAAACAACAAAACTAGTTTAATGCACCAGGTAAATCAGACCAGCTTATTGTGAAACCCATTGCCACACATGATTGTTATGATAATACACATGGGTGAGCTCTGGTTATTACATGCACAGCCTTGTATTAACTGCTCCCTACAGCTTGCCTGTTCTTTCACTTTAGCAACACCCCACACACCTGTTCAAATAATATTACTATTACCTTGTGCTGACACCACATCCACCCTTTCCTTTCATATAATAAGAGCTCCTGGTGAACTGTAAATGGAAAGCTTGCGGTAGCAGAAGCCAATTGTTTACCTGTCTCCAGTTTGTTGCCACAGATACTTGGTTGGGAGAAGGGAACAAAGATCAATTTGACATCCTTGTTAAGCAGGATTTGCCCCCCACCTTACCCACAAAAGGTTACGAGTTGCTATTCAAGCCTGAGCTCCACAGGTGTGCCATCACACCTGCCTGAAAGAAAACAAAATACAATTTGTTTCAATATGACTATTGCCCTGGCAAAATAAAGAAGACCTTGCCCTGCAATACAGACATAAGCATTTGTTTTAATATTTCAATGAATCCAAGCAAATACTGACAGATAGCTCTGTTTATATTCAGCATACAAGCCAAATATGATGCAAGCTTCCCCAGCAACTGATGGCAGTGAGCATCTGACCCTGCCCACTAAACTAACTCATGGGCAAACTCATGGCAAAACTCAACTCAAAACCCATCTGGCAAATGGAAAAGAGAATTTTATAACTCTCAAGGTATTTCAGTGCCAGGTCGGATGGGGCTTTGAGCAACCTGTTCTAGTGTCCCTGCCTGTGGCAGAGGGGCTGGAACTGCATCTTTCAGGTCCCTTCCAACTCAAACCCTTCTATAATTTCGTGATTAACACAAGACAGTCCAAGATCAAGCCAGGGACAGGCTGAGCCTCACAATTTATTTCCTTCACTCCTGATGGAGCTGCTTCTGCTATTGAGTCACATGTAAGTCTTTGCATAAGAGCTGTTGTGGTTTTAGAATAGGGGAAAGTTAAAAGCTATGGGTCCTGGTGCTGTTCTGCTTTGTTGAAATCTACCCCCAACTTCTTATACCAGTGACAACAGTGTAGGTCTAGGGTAAATTGGCAAAAAATGGCAAAACCTACCTCCAAGTTGAGGCCTGGAGGAAGCAAAATGGGATTTTGTCCATGCAAAGCAGTGCACTACAGAGACCTAAATGTACCCATTCATTCATGTGAATTCGCCATTTGACATCTGCTGAAGGTGATGGAAAAATTTTGGTGGGCATTTGATCCAAGAGCTGAGTCACTGGAATTTCCAAAGCTTTAGGTAAAAACATTTCTCACCAAAAAGGGCTAATGAAAATCTTTTTCCCATTTTCCAGCTAAAGCAGTGCTCTATTTTTACTGCTTTATATTCTTATTAGAATCCTTATCCACATCTGCTTCCATCATGGTTTAAAGAGCATTGTTCAAAGTCACCTTGTTATGAAGGTGTCCCTGAATTAGAATAAGGAAGTGTGGTAGATGTGTAGCACCAGCTGGTGTGGAAGGAGCTTGTATACTGGGTTGCACCTTACACAGAGAAACGTCCTTGAGGCAGGGAGCATATTTTATTTATTGCTTTATTTATTGCATATGTCAAATAAAAGGAATCCCAAATTATGAAGATGCAAAACACAACATGAGTATTTATCAGCACTGAATGTTTTTATGTGCTCCAAAATAACTTGGGGTTTTCCAGCTGACTGTGAGCAGCTTGCTGGTTTTGAAGATCTAGCACCTTTGGAACTGAAGGGACATGCTGAATTTTAAGCACTTGGAAAGAGAATTAATTGCTTGGACAGCCCCATCTTTTTTTTTTTTTTTTGTGTATGCTCATCAATAGCAAATGATGAAGCCTCTGGGGGATATTAACACAAGTAAACTAAACACAAGAGTGGGACTGTTTAAACAAGGTGAGACAAAAGCCTTCATACTACAAGCAAATAATTTGATAGCAAATTTTTACGTTTCCACCTCTATTGTTGCAGATGTCTGCATTTAAATACGAACTTTATCTTTCTCTGCCCTGGTTCTCCTCCTTCATTAGCCTGCATGGAGGTCAGAGACCCTCTTATCTCATGGGCTACTCCTGCAAGGACCCAGGAGCTCACTGGGCTCCCCTTGCAGCTTTCTATTGAGGTGGTGATAGAACTTCTGCTTGCTCCCTCACCCTCTGAGAAAGGAAAGGATTTGCCCTGGCTAATAGCTGCAAAGGCATGAAGTTATCTGAGTCCATGCTTTTGCTTCCATGAGCACTGCACCTTCTCATCTGCCCCTGGCTCTGGCAGCTGTCTGGCACAGTGCCTCTATGCACCTCAAAACCACCACAACTCCCCAAAAAACCCTGGGGGCACTTGAAGCCCCGGGGGCAGCTCACAAGGCAGTGCTGGTAATATTGGCTCCTACTTACCTGGTGAGCCCGTCCTGCACAGGAACCAAGAAACCGCTTTCTTGTTAAAGCTGGAGAAGGAAATGTCCTTTTGCAAGATTGCTGCCCCAGTGCTGTGATGCTCCTGCCGGGATGGACCACCCCCCCCACCACCCCACCCCAGTCTCTGAACAGACACATCAGAAGTCAAGGGGAAATGTTGGCTTGTAGCACTGTGTCCACCTGCCCCTCTGAGTCCAGGCACTGCTACCCTCCCAAACCCTCCCAGGGATTCAATACCTGTACTGCAGCCCACATGTCACCTGCTTCTGGCCCTGCGTGTTTTCAGGGCTGCTGGAGAAGGTAAAAGGGAACAGAAGACAAAGTCTTTAAATAGTAATCCTAAACGGATGTATGTTTCAGTCTTATTAATTTGAAGTATTCCTTCCTGTTACTGTATTTTATGGGAATATTTTCAACCTGCTGCAAAGACTAAGAAATAATGATTTTTAAATATTCTATACAAGATATAGATGCTAGACTTCTACAAACATAGAATGAAAAGATAGCCTGTTGAATAAATAACACATATTTAAATATGTCTGAATAGGAACTTAAAGGATGATAAGAGCTTCAAAGAAGCCCATTGATCTATGGAATACACAATATTCATGTTAAAAATTATTGGAATACTTATTTACATGGCACATGGTTCAGAAGAAGCCATTATGGTACTTAAGCAAATTATACATGTGAAAATTGTCAAAGTGCTTCTTTTACCAGAAGAAAGTACATCCTATCACTTGATAAACACATCATGTTTGGGGGGAAAAAAAAACCCAAAAAAACAAAAAGAAGTAAACCCGAGGCTAAAAGAAGGTTAAAAGAGAAGACGTAAAAAAAAAAAGAGAATAAAATAAAATCCAACCTTTGTCCCATGTCAAAGTGTGTTTCATGCCCATCAAAGGAAGAAAAGCCCACACTGCCTTGCCCCTCATCCCGTGCAGTGTTGCTGTTGCACTTCGTGTGGGGAGGGAATGCTCCTGTCTCTGTGTGCCAAAGTCCGGGGTGCCAGCTCTTCTCCCTGCAGGCCAAGAAATTACAAATGGGGACTAATTCATTCCAGCCACTGCCATGTCTTCTACATTGAATTAAGCTGCCAAAAGAGTGCTCTGCTTTCCTGGCCTGTGCCCCTCTGAGTGACATGGGGGACAGGCAGGGAACCGCAACCCACTGGCATAATTTACACCTTTGTGTGCAGAGATGTGCTTTTCAGGACTATGCCTACAGGTCCTCAACTGCCTCAGCACTGCCAAGCACTGACTAAAAACAGTCTTGTGTGCCCCCTTATTCCTTCAAGAGGAACAAAACAGGGGGAAACACCGTCTTGCAGTCCTTAGTGTGCCCAGCAGTCAGGTCCATCACTCACCAGCATCTGGCTGTTGGACTTGTGCCTGGATGCAGCACTCGGGAGGGTTTGCACTGCTCCTTCCCCTGTGCTCCATGGGTGACATGGTTCTTCTCTGGCAGATGTTGTGCTAAGGAGAAGGGATGCCAACTTAGAAAATTCCTAGCACATGTCCATGTTGCTGTGATCACACTGCAGTTTATGCGATACCCTGGTCCCTGACAATTGTTTTGTTTTTTCAGGCTGTGAAGAGGAAAAAGGTGTTTGTCAAGAAGGAATGACCAGGATGTGGTGGCTCAGAGACTGCCTCTAATCTGCGGGATGCGGGCATATGGCTGGCAACTGCCTGCAGCCAAACTCTCAAGTGCTGCACAGCCCCAGGGTGCCCAGTCCCCAGATCAGCTCTGATGTGCTCCAAGGGCTGGTGGGTGCGTGCCTGCTTTGGACATTTGGGAAAGCAGGCTCTACTGGTAGGCAGAGCACGCAAGTTTTCTCTTACCCAGGAATGAGAGTAAAGGGTGGATTTTCTAATGCAAAAAAGCAAGCAGTTGTATGGGGGAATATATTTAGCCAGTGTTTTCAGATCACATGTTCTGGGACTGGAGAGCAGAATGTTTTCAATACGGTTTTGGAACCACACTATTCAGTATTGCAAACCTTACTATTGGAGAAACCAGTAAATAGTATTGCATCTAAAACAATTACTTGAAATTCTTGTACCGAGGTTTCTTCTTTCCAACCGTAAAGGTTTTACAGAAATGTGAGTTCTACAGCTACAAAGCCTTGAAAATACAAATAATAGTAAAGTGCTGCTTTGCATTTGCATAAACCTGTTTATCCTATACATGGTTTATTCATTAACTCTTGGAACAACCAGCAGGACACCTATGGCATTCCTTATGACTGCTTGCAGCTGAAAATGCAACTATTTAAAAGGAACACTATGGAAAGTGAAAATAAATACCATTCCCATGTGAAACAGCAGTAAAAATGCCACAGGAGCTGGAATTTGGCTTTTACGTGGAATGAACCTTTCCTGTCATTTGGAAATTTCAAAGGGGAGCCTCAGCACCTGCAAGGATTGGGACCTCCACACAGCTGCTCACGAAAACGGACATGCAGCATTAGCAGTGTCCATTGCTGTGCTCTGCAGACAGCATTCGAGTTAGGGACAGAAAATATCTGGCTCCCTCATCTATTCCTCCTAGATACTGTTTTCTAGTCCTTGACAATTTCAGTGTCCTATGAAAAGACCACCTCTACTTGCAATGTATTTCCCAATGAGCTCCTCCTTAGAAAAGCTCCTGGTAATCACCCCAGCTTTCCCCATGCTTCCTTTCTTACCCAAAACTTGCTCCGCTTTAGAAAGGTGTTAAAACAGGAATGCATTTTGCCTGTTTCATCTCCCTGCTTCTGTAAGATGAGTGCATGTTGCCACTGGTACAAGTGGAAAACTAGAAGTTTGTTTGACAGCCGGTGACTTGCTCAAGGTCACAAAAGAGCCTTAGCAGCAGAGCTGGGAACAGAATTTGGTATCCTAATTCCTAATCTGGCAGCCTCACCACAACTCTCATCATGCAACTCTCATCAAAAAGCTCCTTTTAAGGAATGCTTTTGTGACTAAGAGAAAATTCAAGGCATTAGAAGAAAGAGTCTTTTTAAATTGCCTTTGTTCAAACATTTATGCCTTTTGCTATATGGAAAACATGATTTAAACAAGATACGGGATTACAGTATGATAAAAGACTCTAAAATCTTTGAAAAACAGAAAATAATGATGGCTGCATTTAGGACTGCACTGATCCCAGGCATCAGGAAGGAATATCTAAGCAATTAGATATTCCTTTAGAGTTTTATGCACGGTATAAGGAATAAGTAAAGACGAGCATCTATTGTGAACTAGTCAGAGTGCTGTACACAGGCTTTTGCATTTCTGAAATACTACAAATAAGGAAAAATTTTCACAGCTGTTTATTAAGGCTTCATTTTCTAAAGGTCCTAACTTGTTGCACCACAAGCTTTTCAAAAAGCAAACCCAAACCCTTAAGCTGCTAAACTCAACAGGAGATTGCCCTGACCTGAAACAGGGTTTGGTACATTCTTCTTGAAGAGCAGCGCAGTAGTTTACCAGCTCTCCCAGGATACATCAACTTTGATATTTAGAAACTCTACAAGATAGTTTCATATTTTAGGACAGCACCTTTTGCTTGCTTCATCTCCTATGTAATGGAATACTGTAATTTGGCAACAGTGGATAGAAACAAATGAGTGTACTGAGAACCAGTGTTACTGAAAAATTGTATACTAAATAATCTGAGCTGTACAAGCTGAAGTAAGTAGAAAACTACAAATATTAATAGGATAAACAAAGAAAATCAATGTAAATTTAAACCAGTCCTTTGGAAAAAGACTTTTGCTTTCTCTCTTTTTTAACACAACAGAAAAATTCCCAAAGTGCAGGAAAAATCCTATTGATACCATTGCTACTGTCATGAAAGTATCTGGGAGAATGCAGGATAAGGTTTCTGACTTAATTTTATAAGAAAATGTATTTTGCTCATTAAATTAGCTAAAATTGCAACATCAGAGCTGGGGAAATACAATGCAGGGACCTACTCCCCATCCCTTAAGTCCCAGCTCAGCCTGTAAAATGCCCGTGCCTTTGAAGCATTTGCAGTGACAGGAGGCCTTGCGTTTGCAGATGTTAGCCATTTTTTGAATTGATCTTTACACAATTATTTTGATAAAGAAAATGTTCATCTTGTTGACACTATCACTGTAGTCAATACCTAATGGCCCCCATAGTCAATTTCCTCATAAATATTTAACTTAATAGAAGTCCTCCCTTGGGTTTTAGTACTTTTGACACTTGTATAATCTGAAACAAATCCTCTTTTTTAGTCAAACACACCATGTTAAACACACAGTTGGCTATTTACAAAGCACCCAATTAAATCCTACTTAATTCTCCCACTCTGACTATCCCATTTCACTAGTGCGCAGGCTTACTGATCACACAAGATGAGGCTCTTTCACTGAGCCTGGACAGAAGTTTACAGCCGGCAGGACTTAAAAATAATTCACCCGTCAAATGCTACTAACAAATAGTGAAGAGAATGTGCAAATTCAGAGGATTGAAGAAATAAGCTGAAGAATCACAGTAAAGACAGGTAAATCTAGTTTAATGTTCACATGTAGTAGTTACACATCACAGAGATTGAACAGGATTTTAACTGTAACATAGCTGCAGTGAAACGTAAGTAATTTTGTACTGGAAAAATAATCTTGACGCAGTTATCCGATTTTTGGTCTACTTAAGTTCATTTTAAGATGAATTTACATCACTGATCATAATGACTTTGCCCATGTGCCCTTCTGCAGTTTACGATTAATACTCTTTGGACGAAGGAAACAGCAATTGGTTTTGTTAATGGTTTGCCCTTTGGCTGCAAGCAGAGAATGGTCTTCAGTTTTTAAGCAACTAATAACCTGTAGGAACACAAATTTGCGATAAAACCTTTTGGTACTAAATGAAGTTCCCAAACAAATTTCTTGATCTAATTCAAGACCAGATTAAAAAAAAAAAACAACAACAAAACCCAAACTGATTAGAGACCTAAAGCATTGCCCCCGTAATGCAAAAAAACTAGATATAATTTTTTTCATCTCAGTAAAAAACACACCTTACTGCTACTTTTATAGAATGCACTAAAAACTCCTGTGCCTAAATGACAAAAGTGTAGTCTCGAAACGTATAATACACTTACAAAACATTTTTAGTCTAGATTGAGGAAAACACGTTGTATGGACTCCAAACAAGTTTATTTGCAATTAGACACCTCATGCAATCATGCAAGACCACTAGCTATAAGCTGCAACTTTCGAGTCTAAAGGACATTTGGGTACAAAAAAAAGTGGAAACATTTAAGATACTTCCATATCAGCAGCTCTGTACTTCAGCTGTGGTTTTCTAAAGAGATATTCCCACAGATTAAAAAAAAACATACACACCTTTATAATATTTACAAAAAATATTTAATTAAAAATATTTTATAATTACAGTAGTCTATTAAAGCATATACTTTTCTCACACTTATAGAACATCTCTATATATACACAGTATGAAATGTCACTCATTTGTCTATACAATATGTAACATTCCTGCAGGGAGAAGAAAGTTCCCTGGGCGCCAATAAAATCCATCTATTTTAAACAATAGATGTCAAATATATCTACAAATGCTCTGGGAGATTAGTAAAGCTTCAAGATTCGGCTGCTCGGTCCCTCAAGAAACAAGGTTTCTAAAGTCTGGTTTAGGCTCGGTCCTCTATCCCGGGGCAGAGTCGCAACTTTTCCCGCTACCACCGTGGGACACGCCGCCGCTCACAGCTGGCCGGGAACGACGAGAAGAGACGGAACCAGGGGGGAAAGGACACGGGGAGCTGGGGAGGGGGGGGACCGCTACGGACGTGCAAAATGGTGAAAAGGCTTGGCTTTGCCGGGGTGAAGCATGGGAACTGCTCGGGGGGTTGGATGGCTGCTTCCTGCGGTGCGGCGGGGCAGGGCCGGAGC
>WBNO01013009.1:34276-49851 GCA_013400575.1 Peucedramus taeniatus | reverse complement strand
TGTTGTCCTCTTAAAACATACTATGTGAAGTAGTGTGGAATCATATCTGCCTTGGAACTGCATGTTGGAGACAAAGCTAAGCAGTTACCCTGGTACATAACTGCAGTAGGTTATTTTTAGTTTTGGTGTTGGGTTTTTTTTCATCACAAACCCCTTGATTTTAAATTCTGTCCTCTAGCTCTGCTCCCTTGACTTTCTAGTCTGTCTGGCATCTTAGTTACTCTCTAGTGGATAGTAAAATCTAATACTGCTATGTTGGGTCCTTAGCCATCTTCTTTGGATTGTGTAGTCTGTAGTTGAAGCAAGCTGTGCTGATTTGGCTGAAGCTGTGAATATTACAGCCTATTAAGGGAAACTGAGACAGCCATATGGGAGTTAATGGAGTATAAATGGATCAAGAAATGGTTTAAACTGAGATACTTAATACATGCATAATAAATCTGGTTTTAGACCTAGGTAGTTAAAATATCATGACCTTTATATTAGACTTAGGAAAAAAAATAGATATTTTTACCCTGTTTTAGGATGAATTCTAGACTTCTAAATACAGAAATATTTAAGGAATTTCTCAGTCATCCTGGATTTAAAATTGAAGTTGTGTACTGCTGAGAAACTTCACATAGAAAGTTTCTAGAAAAAAGGAATGGTGTAAGTTGAAAGCTAATTTTGCGGTTTATATACAAATGAATGTAAAACATTTCTCTTCTTCTTTCATAGCGGTGGTGTTTGTTGTTGATAGCAGTCACAGAGACAGGGTCAGTGAAGCATACAGTGAACTTGCAAAATTATTAACAGAGAAGGAATTGCGGGATGCCTTGCTCTTGATCTTTGCTAATAAACAGGTACTTGTGATTGGTTTTACTCTCTTTTCCTCAGCTTGTCTATCAAATTCCAACCTTCTGAACCCTCTGCTGGGGGTAGAGAGTGCTAATGTGGAAAGCATAAAATGTAGATATTTTCCTTATGTATAATGCTGGTCAAGTAAATGTTAGTGCTAAGCATGCTTAGTAGACTGAACAACCACGGGTTTTTTTATGGTAACAAATAGTAAATGCTTAACTGTTTGATTTGTCTTTTGTGTTTGAAGAGCTGTTACATGATCTGTAGCTTCAGTCTAAGCTAGTAAAATGGCTTCAAATATAGTACAGAAGAATAATTGAGTCTTTGTATCTGATTCTCTGGCAGGATGTAGCAGGCGCTCTTCCAGTGGAAGAAATCACAGAACTGCTGAGTCTCCACAAACTCTGCTGTGGCCGTAGCTGGTATATTCAGGGTTGTGATGCCCGAAGTGGTACAGGACTTTATGAAGGATTGGACTGGCTTTCAAGGCAGCTAGTGGCTGCTGGTGTCCTGGATGTGGCTTAACTTCACATCAGCTGCAATTTATTGTTGTAGTTTATGGTTTTCTTTTGTTTGCATGATTTAGGGTGTTGTCACAGGTTTGCTCCCTGAAGAGGGGACTTTATCTAAGTTGGTGGTTACAAAAAAATATAAACCTTCATCCTAGATTGGATAATTGGTTCAGTAAACTTGTGTCCTTATAGTGATTTTGAAAGTTGATACATTTACATTTAGGGGAATGGAAGAGTGTTACAAGGATGCCTTGAAATTCTTTTTCGAGATATTGTTAAAATTTAAATTTTTTCCCTGATAAAATGTGCATTGGATTTCATGTAATAGTTATAATGAGGTTACAGTAGTTATTTGGTATTATAAAAATTGAGTAGTTTAGAAATACTTTCCCATGAAGTTACTCCAACATCCATCTCAAGTTTATTAGAATAGCCAGCTCCATTATTTAGAGATAAATGGTGCTACTCTTTAATATCAAAAGAATCATAAATATAAAGGTAGCATTGCAACTTACATGCAGCTACACCATGTAAAGAAAATGCTTCCCTTATTATTTATTAACCTCCTTGTTTGTTACAGGAAGGCAGCATAACTACACAAAGAAAATTCAGGATGGAGAAAAGTCTTGCAGAGCAAAGGGGCTGTGGCATTATTTAGCAGCTTGTTTTATATCTTGGGGGCAGGGGTTTTTAGTTTTAGTTGGATTTTTCACACGGAATTATTTATGGACGTACTATGGTGATACTGAGGTGAAAGTGTTTTGTGCATACTTGGGGACATAATCTGCCTTTAGAAATTAAGTTTAGTCCTGAAGAAGTCAAATTAAATTTAAAAAAACCAACTTCTTAAATAAGTAGTGTGGTTTAATATCAGTCCAGCTATGTGCTTTTATGTAGAAGTCATGATTCCAGATTACAGTAGTGGCCTTAAAATATTCAATAACACAATGTAAGACCAGTAAACACTTATTATAAGTCTTTAGAAGGGTAGATGGAAAAATGTCATATAAACCTTCCATAATTAGATTTTCAGTTTTTAATGTATCTTCTACATGGAATTGTCACCAATGTCTCTGTTTTTGAAGATTACTCATTCGCAAACCCATGAAATATGGGCGTAGTGCTGTTTAAATTTAGAGAAGGTTGAAATGACCTAGTGATATCTCTTTTTCTGCTGGACATGCAACTCCGCGAACAATTTTATCTGTCTGGTATGCACACCAGAATCTTCTTCCCTTTTCTCTAATTCCATGGCCTCTGCCAACTGAAGAAGCTCTGCTGCAGACCCTCTTCATGTTGGTAGAGGAGCTGCAACAACTCTGAGCAGTAGATCAAAACTCTGTATCATAAAATTTCTTGCTGGAGTAGAGGTGAATCAGGAGAACTAGATAGTGCAAATGAACAGTGTTTTTCACAGACGTGGAGATATTTTTGCCATGCTGTAAAGTGTTTACCTGAGAGCTCTGAACCTCACCTAGCAAAGAAAGGGTTTCCCATTATCTGTGGCTTTGCTTTCATTGTATTATTAGGAATTTTATGTTGTTTTCCTACTACATACCTTAGGTAAAGCCAAGAATGTATAAACAAATAATTTAGTACATTTGCACTTTTCTTCTAGAGGAAGCAGTTAATGTAACTACTTCCTTATAATGACACTTGCAGTATTCTTCTTACTTAAATTTCAGGTAAATTATGTTAAATGCAGCTTCAGATTCAGCAAGTCTAATGACGTGAATAATACCTGAAGGAACACTAAGCTTTAAAGCAGTTTAATGTTTGTGAAGTGGTCTTCAGTGCCTATACATGTACAGGTACTGAGACAGAATATTTACCCTTTCTTTAGACAACCTGATAAATTTGGAAATCGTTTATAATGGAGTGAAAGGTGGAATTTTTACACATACCAAACTTAAAATTGTTCATCCTTCCCAGCATGTAACTTCTTGCACAATACACAGTTGGTGGCTGTGATTTGGGCATCTGCTTAGCCTGTGATGCGGAGCAACCCCTGACCTAGTTAGGGCTGACTGTCTCTTCACAGCTCTTTTTGAAATACGAACAAGTTCTGCTAAGTACGGTAGATATCTTTTCCTGTAATATTTTTAACAGAAGACATGCATTCTTTAGGAGAATCCTGATTTCGTTTCATTTTAGCTGGCTTAGACTTCAGTTACACATGCTGCTCAGTATAGTTCTAATTCAAAATGTTCAAGGTGACTAGTTTGTATTTTTTGTAACATTAAATTTGAGGGGATAGGAAATATTCTCACTCATGCATATTTTCAAGTGCAAGTGATTGCTTGTGACACATGGAATGCTACCATGAAAGTGTTTTTAAATTGAATTTATTTAAGATGACTTGAAGTAAATGTGAAAGTGTTGCAGTTGTCTGTGAACTCTTCAGTGTAGAATACACTAAGAGGTTTATTCGTATTATACATTAATAAAACATATAAATGGCTTCAGTTATAAATTTAAGCTTGTTTCATCAGTTTTACTGAACTTTAGTTTTTAGTGTACTGACTTACAGAATATGTAATTGGAATATTTCTTCAACTAGAACTCACTAAAGCATTGCTAACTGTTTAGAAAGACTGAAATAACTTTTCAAAGGATTTTGATGTAATTCTGAAATTAAGCAAATGCAACATCCAGTGACTCTGTTGTGGCTTTATTTAAAGAACTCATCTCAAAAACAGTATGTCTGTGCTAAATGAAGAGTCATGTTTTATCACTGTTTCTGTATTCTGTCTTCAGAATTATTGTGGACTATGAGGGTCTGGTTCTGAGAGTATTGAGTAGATGTGGATCTTAGGTGAAGATTCCTTTAAAGAGCGAGCTCCTTTAGTAGAAAAAAATTTGTGAGCTTCTGCAATTTGCATTGCGCAGAAAATAATTTCTTTTCAATAAAATATGTAAAACCTTGAGAACTAATTTTAATAAACTTGCCTGTTTGTTTTGTTTTTTATGGTCCTCTCAGAATAGAGGTGGGCTACATTTAACTTCCTGTGGAATTTTTCCTACTGATCCTGTATCTCACTAAAGATAAACTTCTTGAAGGTAGCAGCAACTTTTGAGGAAATGTATTTGGTTATCATGCATTATATCTCAATTCATAAATGAAGTTACCAGAACTGTAAACTCCCAAGATTTTTATGAGTGCAGTGGTGTTAGGTGAACATAAACAGCCATGAGCAATGTTACTGTTTATAGAGTAAATTTAACTAAGCAGCGTAGTAACAGGACCCTATTGAACCAAATTCACAACAGTTTGAGAAGTTGTCTGAGCTTTCAATGTGAACCTGCTGTTTGTGAACAGACAAAAATGTGTGAGTGATGTGATGTTTGGAGGCTGCCTTGGGCAAAGTTATCACAAAAGGAGGTTTGATTCTTGGAGAAGTAAGGATAGGGGTCAGCAGCTCTGCCACCTTGGACTTTCAGAGGGAAGATGGAAGACCTGGGCTTGTTTAGGAAACTAGTTGAGAGGGTCCTGTAGGAGGTAGTCCTTAAGGGCAATGGAGTCCAGGAAGACAGAAGGAAATCCTAGCTAGGGGTGCAGGAGCAGGGTCTCCCCAGATGCTGAAAGAGAAGGTGGGAAAGGAGGTCAGCCTGGATCCACAGAGAACTCTGGCTGGAACATGGGGAGAGAGATTTTATAACCTCTGGAAGAGAGGGCAGGCAGCTCAGCAGGACTACAAGGATGCTATGAGGTTATGCAGGAGAAAATCAGAAGGGCCAAAGCCCAGCTAGAATTTGATCTGAATACTGCTGAAAAAGACAACAAAAGATGTTTTTGCAAATACATCAGCAACAAAATGGCCAGTGAGAATCTCTGTCCTTTATTGCATGCAGAGTGAAACAGTGACAAAGGATAAAGAAAAAGCTGAAGTATACTTAAAGCTTTTTTTGTATCAGTTTTTAACAGCAAGATCAGCTATCCTCAGACTATCAAGTCCCCTGAAGTGGAAGGCAGGGATGAGGAGCGAAATGAAGTGCTCATAATTCAGGAAGAAATGGCTAGTACTAGCAAGACCACTTAGCTGTGAGTTTGTGGGACCAGATGGGATCCACCAAGGTTACTGATGAAACTGGTTGGAAGAGCTTTAAATTATTTTAAGGCACGAAGAAGATGCTTCAAATAATTTACCAACAGTCCTGGCTGATGGGGGAGGTGACTACAAATTGGCAACTGTAACACCTATCTACTAGAAGGGTCAGAAGATGGATCTAGGGAACTACAGGTCAGCCTAACCTTGGTGCCAGAGAAGATCATGGAGCAGCTCATCCTGAGTGCCATCATGTGTAAAACAGTCAGAGTTTTGGGGCCCAGTCAGCATGGTTTTGTGAAATGCAGATCCTGCTTGACAAAACAGATCTCTTTCTATGGCAGTGAGACACACTTAGTGGATGAAGAAAGCCTGTGGATGTTGTCTGCTTGGACTTTACTAAAGCCTTTGATACTGTTCCCCAGTGCATTCCCCTGGAGAAACCAGCTGCTCGTGGCTTGGACAGGTGCACAGTTCATGGGTTAAAAACTGTCTGGATAGCTGGGCCCCAAGAGTGGTGGTGAATGGAGTTGCCTCCAGCTGGTGGCCGGTCACAAGTGGTGTTACCCAGAGCTCAGTGCTGGAACCAGCACTGTGTAGTACCACTGTGTAATTGCTTATCAGGTCCATCTTCAGTTAAGTTCATGCATGTCACCAGGCTGGGTGGGAGTGCTGATCTGCTGGAGGGCAGGAAGGCTCTGCAGAGGGATCTGGATCATGGGCTGAGGCCAATGGTGTGAGGTTTAACAAGGCCCAGTGCTGGGTCCTGCCCTTGGGTCACAACAACCCCAGGGAGTTCCACAGGCTGGGACAGAGTGGCTGGAAAGCACCTGGGGGTGCTGGTGACAGCAGCTGAACACGAGCCAGGGTGTGCCCAGGTGGCCAAGAAGGCCAATGGCATCCTGGCCTGGATCAGCAATGGTGTGGCCAGCAGGAGCAGGGCAGGGATTGTCCCTCTGTACTGGGCACTGGTGAGGCCACACCTCAAATGCTGTGCCACGTTCTGGGCCTCTCAATTCAGAAAGGACATTGAGGTGCTGGTGAAGGGTGTGGAGCACAAGTCCTGTGAGGAGCAGCTGAGAAGAAAAGGAGGCTCAGGAGAGACCTTATCAATCTCTACAACTGCCTAAAAGGAAGATGTAGCCAGGTGGGAGTTGGCCTCTTCTCCCAGCTAACTAATGACTGGCCAAGAGGTAATGGCCTCAGATTACTATTGGACATTAGGAAAAATTTCATCATTGAAATGGGATCAGGTATTGGAATAAGAGCGTCCAGTGAAGTGGTGGAGTCACCATCTCTGGAAGTGTTCAGAAAACATATGGATGTCATATGTAGGGACATGGTTTACTGGTAAAGATGCTGAGGTTGCTGGGTTAATGTTTGACTTAGTTTTTTTCAGCCTTAATTCCGCTTTGATTTTGTTCTATAACTCCATTGGAAACAGCTGATGCAAAGCTTAGTTCAGATGATTTCATAATTTAAAATAAATTAAGTATTTCAGTAGAAGCAGTAATGTTTGTAGGACGTTGGCTAAAAATGAAGCCAGAAAAAAAGACTCACTAGGCTGAAATAAAGAGAAAGCAAATATGAAAGAAAAAGAAATCATTGGAAAAACCAAACAAATTGCAAAGGACTTTATACACTGGCATTTTAAGAGTTGATCATTGCTCTTGGACAGATGTGTAGACAACTATTTTTAAAGGATAGAGGTAGATTACATTGTTTGCTTTTCATTGCCAACAGTCCCATAACTTAATCTAGTTTTTGATATATGTACAAAGGATTGAGAAGTTCACTCAACTTAGTACTTCTGACCTTTTCCTTTGTCAAAGATTTCAGTACTGTGAAACAAATTAATTAAATATTAAAAATACAAATAAACATGAAAAAGTTACAAACATATCATGGGACAGAGTGGGGGTTTTTATCTCTCATTTTGCATAGAAGAGACTCAAGAAAGACAGTAGACTTTGTAAGAAACATGTAGATGTTATTACTTTAAAATACAAAGTTACCAGAAATACAGAATTGGGGCACTTTAGGTACATCAAAAATAGTAGAACTGGTGATTGCTCTGTCCTGGTATTCGCTATATCTAGGAACAATCAAAAATGCTTGTTCTTCCTAGGTCCCGCATGCTCAGTTATTTTCTGCTTAAGCTGGAACCTTCAATGTAGCGGCGTGTGGCTACACCTACAGTGATGATGGTGTCCAGGGAGGCCACAGCCCGCAGCAGGGCAAACAGACGAGACCAGTCCTTTTGCTGTTCAGCACCAGACTCCCCTTTATTTCCCCCCCACACCTCGTGCCATGGTGGGGGGGGCAGGAGGCGGAGGCCCAGGGCCCCGAGCCAAGCCCAGAGAGCCGAGAGCAGAGAGAGAGGGCAGACCCAGGGCCGTGGGGTTTTATAGGGTATCACAGGGGTGGAGTTAGGGTTTGGGTCAAGGGAGGAGTTACTAGGAACACAAGAAGTGTAAGATCAAATTCCTGCCTCTTAGGAACAGGGGCATACCACACTTCAACACCTGCCTTACTTCACTGTTATATTAATGATGCTGATATCCTCATAGGGTTTGTCCGTTTTGGGATTGACTTTGACATTTGAGATTCTCTGAACAACTTCCATTCCTTTAGTCACCCGTCCAAACACACTGTGCTTGTTGTCGAGCCATGGCTGTTTGAAAGCACAGGAGAAAAAGAAAAGCATATTAAAATAGAAAGCAGCATGTAGGTTAGGTACCAAACCAAAAATAAACTGTATATGGATACACTTTGTGTGGTTCCAGACTATGGAACCTAACACCCTGTAAATATTAGCATGCAAGGAAATACCAGAATGCAGCTAACACATATTCATATTAATTTGAACTTACGTTTTCAATTGCTTTCTTAAAGTACTACAGAGGTCATGTTCTAGCAGTGCAGTAGCATTGTATAGTTTATTTTAAAGTGTATTCTCAGTTCACAGAAGTGTTGTTTTAGTCTCTCTATTTCATGTTATTTTCACAGAGGAATTTTAAGTGCCAGTACAGAAACAGAATACTACCCAATTCAATACTCATATATAGTATGCCCAATTTGAATATAGGCCCTCATATAACTTAATAAACCTCATAACCATGGTAGATAGGTGACAATCTAGGCAATACCTAGGTTTCCATCAAGTTTAAACCACTATTATTAACATAAGATACTCTAGTAATACATTAATTGCAAACATGCCTAGGAATTTTATACCACCCTCACTCCATTTAAAGGCAAAAGGCCTCTTGATCAGAAGTGATGGAAAAGTATTTCTGTCTTGTAAGGGAAAGTTTCAGTGAAGCCACGCCACACATCGTGTGCATCATTTATTTCTAAAGTAAGTACTATTCTGTTCTTTTTTCCATGAGAAAAAAGTTGGTATTTTACTATCTAGGTTGCCTCTCAGGCCTTAAATGGAGCTTTTAGTATTACTTACAGTTGGCACTACTGTTATAAAAAACTGGGATCCATTGGTATTTGGTCCTGCATTAGCCATGCTGAGTGTATATGGTCTGTCATGTCGTAAAGTTGAATGAAACTCGTCTTCAAATTCTCCTCCCCAAATACTTTCACCTCCCATTCCTGTACCAGTTGGGTCACCAGTCTGAATCATGAAACCCTGCACAGAAATTGTATGTTACCACATTATTGCATAGAATACATAACCATAAGTGTTATATGCTAGGTGACATTTTTAAAACTTATTTCAAACCTTTCAACAAAATGTGTTAAAATGTTGTGTGTAAGGGTGAAAGCATTTAAGGCTTTTTAAAGTGTCTATCCAGTACTTGTGAAAAAAGCAAGGTTACTCACTATTCCTCCTGGTGAAGTACAGAAACCTGACTATCTCAACCTTTTGCAAATTCTTAGGCTCTATCACTTGATTCTGGTACAACAGAAATAAGAAGCCTTACAAGAATGGCCTTCTGACATGAAGCAAAGTTTTAATTCAAGCAGGATAGCTGAACTAATATTTCAATTTTCAGTTTTCTGCTACCTTATCAGTTGCAGAACAGCTACTACAACTTTAGTAAGTTCAGAGCTGTTCAGAATTTACAAGGAACTCTAAAGCCTCTCCAACAATACTGTGTGCAAAAGGGAAATAGAAGTGTTAACAGAGGACTGACCACTAGAGTACAGTATGTAAATTAACAGAAAATTAACATGTTGCAAGTTACCTTGATGATACGATGAATTATGTGTCCATTGTAGTAACCATTCCTGCTGTGCACACAGAAGTTTTCCACTGTTTTGGGGCACCTAAAATCATGTAACAGAAAACACAGGTTACAATAATATTTGACTGGTGACAGGGCCATAAAGATTTCAGCTGGGACTAAGACCCCCTTGTGCTGTGCAGTGTTTCAGGACTCTCTAGGAAGTGATTTAGCCAAGTAAGGAAAAAACAAATCTCCAACTCCTCAAACCTAAGCTCAAAAAGAGCTGAAAGCAAAAAGCTTGAGAAGTACAAAGCTGCATGATTACACAGAAAGGCAGCAGCCGTGTTGACAGCACAGGGATGTTTTAGCTGTTGCTGAGCAGGGCACTGCAATGTGCCTTATGCACTGTCGAGGCCTTTTCTGCTCCTCATCCCACCCCATCAGTGAGGAGGCTGGGGCTGTAAGAGTTGAGAGGGGACTTAGCTGAGACAGCTGAACCCAGCTGACCACAGGGATGCTCCATTGCACACATGGCATCATGTTCAGCATGGGAAAAGCAGGGGACATGAAGAGTAATGGTGATTTGCCTTCCCAAGAACCCACTCCATGTGATGGAGCCATGTTTTCTAGGAGATAGTGGAACATCTGCCTGTCCACGTTCCCTGTTTTGCTTTGCTTGTGTGCATGCCTTTTGCTTTCCCTATTAAACTGTCTGTATCTCAACTCAAAAGTATTTTCACTCTTGTTCTTCCACTGCTTTCCCATTCCACCAAGGGAGATGTGCGTGAGTGGTTCTGGGGGGCTTAGTTGCTGGCTGGGGTTAAACCATGAGAGCCAGAAACCAAGTCTGTCTCCTGAAGGCCTAGTTTAAGGCACCACTGACTATGGGTTCCCTAGCTTTCTATCTGCACTCATTTTGTAGATAAACTATGTTTTCTCCATAAGCAGAAAGTTGTTCACTCTTTTGCCTCTACACTTCTTTTAACATGCCAAGGTGTTGAGTGTTGCATGCAAGAAGTAAAAAAGTAAAATTAAAATGTTTTATTACTATAGAACTTGCAGTCAGTAGAGTCAGTTACTCTTTAAAACTACTCACCAAACATTGTTTGGTGAAGAGATTGAATCTTAATGTTGGCAGAATAAAAAGGGCCAACCACTTGTCCTTTGTAATTTGATTTTTTACTTCTGAGATTTACTACCAAAGTGAATTTTTTTATGTCAGCTCTTCAGCTATTATAAAAATGATCAGCAGCCAGAGAAGATCTACACTTACAGGTTTACACAGTCACATGTTTTCCCAATAAGGAGAAAAATGGCCAAGTTGAGTCCACAGCTGTAGAGTTACTCTGCTCTAACTGTGAAAAGGAACATTAACTTGGGTTTTAGTGACACTCTAAGTTATCTTGTGAAAAAGAGCACCAACGGCATAACTAATGGAACAGACTAGATTATAGTCCCAGTTCTTGCTGAGCAGTACACAGTCATTCACAACTTTATTCCACAATGAAATGACGGAAGAATTCAAAGGCATACAGAGCCATATCCTATATGCTCTTCTTTAAAGTTTTAATCACGCTAAAGAGATCTTAATTTAAAGCTCAGCTGGGAGAAAATACTACAATAGGAAAGGATGAACCTAACAATAACCAACCCTAGTAATGCTGTATTTAAAAGTGCATACAGAACATTGCAGTGAAACACCTTGCAATACTGTGCATGCAGATAAGACAACATTAGCATGACAATAAAAAAAAAAAAGATAATTAATGTAGCTTGACCTGTCACTCAATGGCAAGAGCTGTACCATTACTGCAACCTATGTGCTATAATTATGAATTCCAGAAACTAGAGCCTGGAAACACCAGTGAAGACTGTAGTAAAAGTCTACTAGCCCTAGCGGGTAAAATTGAGGTTGCCCTACCTGTGCTTATGATCAAACATGAATTTGTTTTTGTAGAAGCATGGAGTACACCTACATAATTTAGGTTTCTATGTATAGCAATATATTATATAAATTACCTGTTAAATAACAGAATATTTGCAATTTTTGCATCATGAACGAGAGAGGATAACACACTGATTTTAGCAACTGTCACGCATAAAACTTTTCAATTCTGTGCCTGGTTTTGGATATACACAACACTAGTATTATATGCTGGTATTTGCAAACCGCACAATACAGAGCTTACACAGCAGAATATAATGACATGTCCAAGAACAAAAGTTAAGAAAGGAATACCCTCCCTGAATCAGTAACTAAATAAACCTAAATACAATTCCAAAAACTCCTGTGTCCCAGACTGTTATTTAGACCTATTTTTACCCTACTTTATTTCTGTTTGTTAAGAGTCACATTCCTATCTTGGCCTACTAAGAAACTGTCAGGAAACAATAACAGTAAAAAAGGGAAAGAAAATAATTATTTCTAGCATGAAGTAAGTCTTGGATACTGCAACCACAAGGGACAGAAGAAAGCAACAAAACCAAAACATCAGAAAAAATAACAAGTACATACTCAACAGGAAAAAGCTTGATATGAATATCTCCCATGCTTGTGTGGATGATGGCACTGTCTGACACTCTTTTGGGACCTTCTGCCTGAGTGGCTGCCATGACCTCTTCTTTAGAAGGTTTCTCATTAAATACATCTCTGTCAGAATCTGCACTCTTTGTGTCTTCTGGTTCACGTTTAGTAAACTGAAGCACAAAACAACAGAAGGTTAACTGCTTTTTTCTTTTCACCTTTTAACATACACACTGCTCTGCACCCAACACATCAATGTCACTATTCAACCTGATGAACATCCAATTCAATTTGAATTGTACAAAGACAATTCACAGACAGTCTATCCTTGGACTGTTGTGTTGTGTTACCAGCATTTCCACAGTCACTAATTCCAGTAAAACTACATGCAAATCCAAATAACTTTTAATAATATGTTATCTTTAAACTTTCCCCTTTACAACAGGAGTCTGAATTGGTTTAGCACCTTTTCTTTAAAATGAGGTGGAAAATACCAGGCTGTTCTGCTATATTCAGACAAAATTGGCAGGTTTTATGCCAAAAGGATTAGTTGTGCTTTGCAGTTATGCTACAAAGTTAAAATAAATCCTCTTATTCTAATACTGCATTAATATAAAACTATGGAAACCCATCCAATTTAAGGCATAATGGACAGTCCAATCTCAAACCTCTATGGCTATGACCTCTCAAATCAGCTACTAACCACTCTGAGATTGCTTGCCTGTTTGGTTCCATGTCACCTAAAAACCCTACTGTGACTCCTCCTTTCTTGGTTGCCTGTAATGTCCTTAGTGTTATCAAGCCCTGATTCTGGTCTGAAATTTTTTTCTATTATATTTTTTATGCATACATTTACTTATTGTTTCTTTATATAATCTGGTTAGTTTTTAAAATGTTATTACTTAGGTTTTTTTCCAACAAGAAAAAAAGGATATCATCTTCTTTGGGGAATAAAAATGTATGAAAAAATCACAGCTGTTTCTACTTAATGTACAGATAGTTCAAGATTAAAATTCTAAATGTACTTGCAATATAAAGAAACTCCTTTGTAAAAGCTGCATTTACAACTACAATAAGCACAAGAAAGGTGCAAAAAGAAAAACAAAAATAATGTAGAGAAATCAATACAAGAATAGAGCTATTTAAATAGAAACTGCACACACCATGTAAAACCTGTTTTTTTTAAAAGCTGTGCATATTACTGTTGGATCTGCCTGAATATTCTGGAGGACTGGATTTTCAGATGCCTTCATCTCAATAGTGATTGCCGCACGATGTTTCTTTGCTACTCCTTGGAACAAAGCCAGTTGCATCATTCTGATGTTCTCTTGTTTTCCCAAGATACGAATACACCTGAAGTACAAGATGTAGAGGTGTAATTTTCAGCTGCTCACAGACAACATCTCCTTTCTGACTGTTAGATTCAGAGCAAAATTTCAAAATCTTCTTAAAATCATTATTTACTAATCATTTTTATGTTTCTCTATTTAAACTTGCTACCTTAATTTACCAGTCAGCCTCCTAATGCAATAAAATTCCAACTAAATTATCCACCTTTACTTTACATTTACATTATCCCATCCAGTTAGACAGAGATTAATTGATTAATTACACATTTTAAATACACATGTGCTTGCCATTTGTCTAAGCTCTAATCTGTAATGACTCCTTACAGAGAATAGGAGTACAAAGAATGGGAGCCTTACAGTGTAATGTAAGACTCTCAAATAACAACATAAAAAGATCAGACACCTCCACAGTCATGTCAAGTCTTAAATATGCTCTAAATTTGACTGAATAAAGACTTTAAAACAGAAATTTATCTCAGCAGTGTCACTGGAACTTACCTGTTAGTCTCTACATTTATGACCTTAATGCCCAACATGGTTCCATAGAGAACAAAGTGTCCAGTTTCATCAAAAATTATATTAATTAACCTTACTGCATCCACTTTCTCCAGCTCACGCTCAACTGCCATTCGCCGGCCAAACTCCATGTCGGGCAGTTGTTGTCTCATCTGCTGAAGTTCAGTAAACATCTACAAAAAAACCCCAGCACTACTATATTAACATATTTTAAAATTTTATCCAGTAAAACACTGATCCACATGATTAGAAAATACTAAATTCAAGTGAGATTACTCCATTCAAGCTTAACTGAAGGATTTAGGTAAATACAAGTAATACTCTCTTTATTTTAATGATACAACAAGCATGTTGTAGGACTAGGCTTAAGCACATGAAAGTGTGCAGTTGTCTATCAAATTCCTTAGATGACAAATTTAATTAATTATCATGATGTTACTGGCAATGGGCATTTTCCACCATCTTCCACAATTGCTTTCTAGTTAAATGTAATCTAGCAGCATGAAAGCAGAAATGAAAATCAACAACTGTTTCACTATGTAGGTAACATAAACCAGTAAGAATTCATTTTGGGGCAAAGCAATCTAAGAGACAAGCAAGAGAACACAGAAGGCCTTTTTTGCAAGAAAAATATAGGAAGGAAGCTTGCCTATAGAAATGAATGATAACTTAGGTGAATGTGCTGGCAAACAAATTCAACTAAGTAGAGAAAACATTTCAAAGAACGAGAAACAAGACAAAACTCACACTCAGAGATTCATCAAAGACTCTCATGAGCTTTCCCGTCAGGAAACGAAAAATTCTAACTTTTCTGTCAGACCCAAGAGTGGCCATTTTCTTGCCATCAGGAGAAAAACTTATACTGGATGGGTAAGCCTTGCATTTAGCAAATTCATATAGATCGGTATCCGTTTTATACTCCCAGTTCACATTCTTGGGAAATTTATACTCATGAGGAGTACCAGTCCAGTACTCGATCATTCCAGACTTGTCAGAAGACACAACTACTTTGTAGACAGGGTTCAAGCGTATCTGAGTAAGCGGGGACATATGGAGTTTATCAAAAACATGAAGTGGCTGGTTATTTCCTCGTCCGTCATATATGAATATTTTTCCTGTGCTTTTCTCAGATGTTGCGACGGAAGATATAGCATCTCCAGGGCAATATACCCATTCACACTGGCCAGGGTGGTAGCTGCAACAAAGAGTAGAAAGGAAAAAAAATTAAAAATAAACTAGGAACGGTTTTAATTAGGTAAGAGTCGAGTTTTCTTGTAAACTTGAAATCAAACATCAGAAGCAAATGTTAAACTTTCTTGCTAATACTAAGCACATTACAGACAGGTTTTACCAAGAAATATCATTCAGTGAAGGACTGAATATCAATTTCTGTTCTTTCCATAATGTTTTGTAAAGAGGCTGTGACAGTCAAAGTTAAAAATGGGTAAAAAGGAGGAACTTGGACAGAAATCCAGAAAAAAAGCCCAAGTGGCATTAATAAATAGTACTCAACTTATAAAGTCAATATCATTTCTCGTCCATCTGTTAAGTGAGTAATAACTCGGTAGAAATGAAGACAACTGCACTTTTGCCATACACTTCTG
>WBNO01013009.1:21587-34239 GCA_013400575.1 Peucedramus taeniatus | reverse complement strand
ACCAAGAAGTGATACAAACAAAATTAAGACAATCCCTCTATATTCAATAAGGGCTATCAGTGCATTTAAGAAGGAACTCATTTCCTACTTGCAAAAGTGTAATCTACAAATAAGAGAAGTCAGAGATATAGCAATAATATAAGTTATGTCTGTTTTAAAGTATATAAGCAAAGATTCTGAAAACTAGAACTCAAACAAAATTGCAAACATCAAAAAATGATACAATGATACAATGATCTCCATAGGAAAGTCATGTTTAGTACCCTTTCACAAATTAAACTATTATAACATTAGGACAGACACCAGTAACTTGGATTTTCAATGTCTGTTGGTAAAGAGAAACAAACACTTCATCTCAAGTTCATTAGGAAGAAAAGGAGCAAATAAATAAATATGAAGTCTCTGCAGAAAAAGCCAATCTTCTCCAGATCACAAATGGAAGCACAAAGCATGGGGATTTGCACAGAGCCATGGTCCATAGATTAGTTAGAACTGGAAAGCTCTGAACATCAGGGGTGCTTTTTGAATATTATTTTCTTTTTTATATAATTTTAAGAATTATGTAGAAACAGTAGAAGCCTGCTATGTCAAAAATAACAACAAAACCAAAAAGATTAAGCCTATCTGGAATTTTTCTGAAACAGCCAAGAGAGAATCAATTCCTATAGGTGAAGTACATTATCTGGAGGCTGATACTAAAACTATAACAAAGAAAGCAGATAGCATATGCTTTTATTAGATGTTCCTATGTAAAAGCTTTTTGCCCATGACTTTATACTTCTATTCAGTTTCAAAATTAACCAACACATCATTGACTATGAAGAATATGTTTTCCAATTCTAAAAGGTTTGTGGAGAAACCAGTATTTCTACTGCTCTTGATGCAGCATTTATTGATTCTCCAGCCCTTCAAATCCACCCTTTTAATAGTGTGGGGCTTGTTTTTCTCTGGTATTGTTATTACAGTAACATCCATTACAGTAACATCCAAACATTCCTGTTTCTCCCAGATCCTTTAGGTATATACTGTGTAACTACAGAAATGCTACAAGACTAAAGAAAACAACAATCTTGCTTCTAGCAGAAAAAGGAAATTGTATCCCTATGACAACAAATGAGACGATACAGACAAACCAAATCCCTTCCCTACTGGAACTACTAATAGACTATAATTTTTTAATTCAGTGCCAAACAACAGAAAGAAATTATGCCTAGCTAAATATCTGAAGAAACCCCATATCTTTGCGTGTAATATTTAACACTGAGAAAGCTCCTTTTCTACTCCTCTCTTCTACTGCTGTAGTAGTAATTTTTCTATTCAGTCAGGCAGTCTCCAGCCATTGGATTCATTTCAGACAATGCAATTTACTCAACTTCATCTGACTGGGGCATAGGGGAAGGAGAAGAACTCAAGAACCCCAAATTACTGACTTATCTCTTAGCAAAACAACCCCCACTGATAATCTCAAATGAACGCTTCTGAGAACTAAGTAACTTACCCAAGTTTCAGCATGTTGATCATGTCAAAGTTGACTACATCAAACACCTTCATAGCTTTGTCATCTCCAACTGAACAGAATAATGCCCCCTCTGAACTAACAGCAATACTCTCAATAACACCTGTGAATGAATTTAAGATACTATTAAGAAATGGGAAAGGACATCCTTCATTTCAGTATTACATATGGAAAACCTACAGAGGCTTAAATATGTTTCCCAACTGTTCTGTCACCTTTTCCATTTAAAACTCTAACTGAATTCAATAAAATATTCTTTAAAAAAATAAAATTCACAAAACAGCACTTTATGGCCTATAAGTGTTTAGACTCAGGTATTTGACAAAGAACAATTTACCAAAAACATAGTAAAATATAATAGCAGTAAGTTTAGTTTAAAATGCTGATTTTATAAAATTGAGAACATTATGATGGGGTAAACATCATGTGCTCCTCAACATGCATCTCTCAACATGCAGCAGCAGAACTGTACAGACTATTACACCCATGATACTCAAAACTCCTCTGCAACTGAGCCTTCCATAAAGTTCTCACAATGCTGATTTTCACATGGTAGGTTCTGTTCACACATTTTCCTTCTATTTATAATATGAAGCTGATAGTTAAGATCAAAACCAGACTTCAGTATTTCTTGTAACTCTAAAAGGAAACTATGCTTTCACTACCTATTATTAAATATTTTTCTTACTGTAACATTCTGCATATCAAACTGGATTTTTTTTCCTTCAGGCATATCATAATTTCTAATACTGTTGAGAATATAACAGTCCAGACTATTTAATGCTTAGCATAGTGTTGAAAACCTTTGTGTACTTATTAGCTCAGAAAATTGGGTTGAAGTTTCTCTTAATTGCAATTCGCCTTATAATTACAACAGTAATGCAGAATTTACTCTAAAGTCACAGTATTCCAGATGAAAATAACTGTTTTTTTTCCACACTGCAAGGGAAAAAAAAAGACTGAAGTATCCTTATTTAAAGCAACATATTTTTAAAATTCTCTGAACTTCTATGAACACTTAAGTGTATCTTGTTCACTTATGTCCCAGATATTCTCCCCACAAGCAGGGCACAAGGCAATGCAAAGACTTCAGTTTTCATTTTCATGTTTAATTTTCATTGTATTCCTGCTACAGCTTGGCAGTAAAATTTAACAGGACACAGGAATAAGAGGAAGATCGGTAGATATCATTTAATCTCTGACTGCACTAAAGGAACCCCAGAATCTCTCTCTATTTGCACTCTAATCAAACAACAAAGAGCAAGGGAAAGGAAAAAGTAAAGTCCTTTAGATAAGAAAGAGCAATTTCTCACCCAAGTGACTTCGGAAGTGTTTAACAAACTCAATCCCTTCTTCTATCTTCTTCCAGAATTTTACATGTCCATCATGACTGGCTGTTATGATAAAATCTGTCCTACAATTAGAAAAGAAAAATAAAAACAAGAAAACAGATGCACACATTACGCACCTTCTCACTGGTCAGTAATTTGTACTAGAATTAACACTGTGCAGAGATTGAAATCTCAAGAAATTACTGTGACAGTCTGTCTGAATGGGTACTATAACTCCTAGGAAAACAAAACAGCTATTTTAGTACATTCTGGATTAATCTATAAAAAGTCATAGCCTAAACTGAAGAAAAATATAACACTTTCCTTTTTGAATATGTAAATATAATGCCTATTTTAAGTCTGGTGTCTTGGGTTGACAAGGAAGTGGGTTTTTTGGGAAGTTGTAGCCAAACCAATCGGTAGTCAGATTTGAATACTGGCACCTAGTATGGCTACTGAAGACATGGATATGCCTCTGAGAACACAGGGGTTAAAAGCAGAGAAGACTCTCTCTGGGTTCCAGTGGGGAGAAAGGGGAGGGGGAGGGGGCGGGGGTGCAGCGAGAAGGTGCCCAGCCCTGGGAGTTCTGGGCAGGCAGAGCCCAAGATCTTAACCCTTCTCTGGGACAATGAAAACTTTACAGAACACTAATTCTCCTTTATCTGAAAGAGAAGAGAGACAGACATGAAATAGAAGGAAATGGGCCAGTGTGGTTAAAGTCTGAGTAAGTGAAGGATGTCAGAAGAAGATGGAGAAGAATCCTAAGTGGGAGATTGATGGAGTGGCCTTTGGCTGGACTTTCTTCTTGTATAGCCATAGGCTGAGCCAATTTCCTGTAACACAGAGACTGCACTTAGGGGGAGGCAATGGCTTGAGCAAAGAGAGTGACCTGTTACAGTGACGCCATGTACAACCTGGTGAAGTGAACACAGAAGGATGAGGAGGGTGTGGTGGTGCCCTCTGTCTTGAGGGAAGATCTCTGTTCTCAAGACCCTGGGCCCCAGGGGAGTGAAAATGGGGGGGACCCTTGCCCCAAAAGTGAGAAACTTGCTTTTTTGGTACTTAGCAAAACATCTTTAAGCAGTTTTAGTCCATAGACAGTGGTGAAAGCACTGTGTATGGGAGGAGGCTGTAACAATGGCAGATCTTCTCTGAGTAGCGCCATGTGTGACATGGAAACACAAGAGGTTTCAACTGTGTTTCATGGGGAAGACTATGGTACAGGAGAAGAGACTTCTCTCTCCCTTGAGGAACTGAGAATTGATTATCTGAGGGGTGGTAACGACCTAAGAATTGATTATTTGAGAGGTGGTATCTTAATTTAGAATCCAAGGTTTTGTCTCACTGTGTTTGGTGGAAATTGGGTGGGGGGAGAAGGAATGTTTTAGGTTTTAATTTTGAATTTTGTATGTGTATTCTTATTATTATAAGTTAATAAAGCTTTTTTTTTTCTTTTTTCCTTTATTCCTAAGCTTAAGCCTGCTTAGCTCTGTTTCTAGTCACATCTCATGACAGTTATTTAAGAAAAATATATTTTCATGGGTACACTGGCATTGCACCAGCGTCAAACCATGACATTCTGGTTTCATGGTAGTTACTATGTGTGTATGTGTGATCTCTGCAATTCTGGTGAATGGTATTTTTTCAGAGGGAATAAGTTAATCTTATTCCTGTATTTCCTGCATATTTTAAAAAGGATTTTAAGACCTTCCTTTAGCCTATGAAAACAACTTGTACCTTACTTCTAGATAAACCATTTCGTTTTTAAAAAAAAAACCCATCACCCTTTAAAAACCACCTCAGGACACTGTAACTTTCCATTATAAAACTTCTACAGTGAGAATTTCTTAGGCCAACACAAAAATACACCCCAGACGAAGAAATACAATGGAAACAAAAACCACTTACTTGGTACATGCTACGTGTGTGATAACATCTCTGTGCATGTAACTGCGCTCATACATTGAGGCCGACGGTAGATTTTCAAGATAAACGTGTTCAAATTCCAGAACTACACAGAGTAAAAAGAAAAGTCAGGATTTTTTTTTTTTATGAAGTCACATCTACATTTCGTTCTCATTTACTCATCCTTTTATTGCTTACTCATATTTTAGTCAAAAAATATGCAGGATTTTGTGCAAACATAATTAAAGGGCTTTTAGCTCCAGATTTGCACTCAGACTTACAAGCTTCCTGTGGACTAAAGCCACTCAAATGCTGCTTTAACTCAACTTCCCTTTTAAAGCAACTGTTACTGTAACTGTCTTATTGTTTCAAAAAAACCAAGTCAATCAACAGTTTATAAGTTACTGCCAGAAAACAGAAGGTTACCTGAACCTCATTTCATTCTAAAACCACGTGTACCCCTGGTTTTTTATGAGATTTTTTTGTCCCACACACGTCCTGTAGTCTAAATTCTAAGTGCTAAGTATCCACCTATTTCACCGTTTAACTGGCTGACCTAAAATAATCTGATTTTGAATTTTGTTTCTGATTTTTAGATCCTACTTGTTAACACCTGTGCAACGGTATTTTTTACTAAACTTTAATACTTACATCTTTTCATTGTCTTCTTTACTTAAAGAAAACTTAAAAGTGATACCCATAGAGCTGGAATTTGATGCACACATCAACACCACATGCCAAAACACAGCCTAGAGGCTTCTCCTGCTGCTCCAACTTACGGCAATGATCTAAAAGATGGATTAACTCCACATACAGAAACAGCACAGCTTCAGCCTGCATAGCAGGGCTCTTAAAATGCTCTCCAGAGGAAGCAAAGTCTTAAAATTATAGAATGTAAAGGGGCTAGAATAAGCCTTAAATACCATAGTCCCAAGCTCCCTCCTACTAGACCAAGTTGCTTCAAGCCTTATTCAACCTGGTTTTGAACACTGACAGAGCTGGAGCACCAAAAAAACCTCCAGTACCTCACAGAAAAGATTTTTTCTTTATAGCTAAGCTGAATTTTCTCTCTTTCAATTTGCACCAATTAGTCTTGGTGCTATCACTGCAGTTCCTGTCCAAGAGTCCGTCTCCAGCTTCCTTACAAGTCCCTTTAGATACTCGAAGGTTGCTGAGGTCTCCATGTAACCTTCTCTTCTGCAGACTGAACGGCCACAACTTTCTCAGCACCTGGCACCCCCGCTCTATAATTCCGCACCCGAAGGTTTCCCCCAGCGTGCTCATTTCAAATACGAGACACAGCTTCAGGAGGCGGGCTCCCCACAGCTGCCCTCACTCACCCCGTGGCCCGGCGGGGCCCGGAGCCGATCCCACCACCCCGACCTCAGTCAGGGCAGAGCTTCACTCCTCCCTTTACCTCTCCTTTTCTTCGCCTGCGCGGCCTCCCCCGGGAGCGGCCCGACCCAGCGCTCCTCCTCATCCTCCTCCTCGTCCGCCGCCGCCGGCTCCCCGCCGCCTGCCTCCGCCACCTTTCGCTTGCGCTCGAGCTCGGCGGACGCCATGGTGTCGACGTCACTGCCCCGCGACTGCGGGGCGCTCTGCGAGTGACGTCAGCGCGCGGATCGGACGGCGGGAAGCGGCCATGGTAGTAACGGGCGAGAGCGGCGGCGGGAGCGGCNCGCGGCTGTGAGCGGGGCTGTCCGCCTCACGTCTTCCCGCCCTTGTGCTGCGAGGGTTCCGTCGGGGGCGCGGGGGCTCCCTGTCTCAGCGCTTTTGCGATGTTGCTTGTGCCCTGCCGATATTTTGCTTCCTGAGCTGCCTTCGTGTCTCTTTCACAGACCTTCTGTCGCTTTCCTCTCCCCTCCCTCACCGCCTCCCTGCAGTTGGTCGTTATGTGCTTAGTCACCTGACGCATTTCGCCTTCTTCATGTGAATGAGTGTATGAAGGGACAGTGCCCTTCCAAGAGAATGGATTCAGGCACTGCTCGTTGGTGCCCAGCAATAGGACAAGAAGCTATGGGAAGAAACTGGTGCACAAGGAGTTCCACCTGAACATGAGGAAGAACTTTAGTGTGGAGGTGACCACGCACTGGAACAGGTTGCCCAGAGAGGCTGTGGAGTCTTCCTCACTGGAAATCCTCAAGCACCATCTGGACACAATTCTGTGCCGTGTGCTCTGGGATGACCCTCTTTAAAAAAAAGGGAGGTTGGACAAGATGACCCTGTGGTCCCTTCCAACCTGACCCATTCTGTGATTTTTTTTGTAAAGCCTTGGCTAGCATAGAGCCTACACTTGGACATGTGTGTATTTCTTACCTAATTACATAGTACTAAAACAAAGTAAGAAGGAATAACATGTTGAAACTGGAAGACAATAGTATTAATGCCAAAAAAGCCTTCCGTTTTCAGGTATGGTGTGGAAATAGAAATGTAATTTAACCATACTGAAATAGAGAAAACTACAAGCTACAAGAAAATAACATCCAAAAGTGACACTTCAGTGTGTGTACTATGTAAAGTAGTTAAGAGCACAGCATTAAGGATGGCAAGTCACTTTGGCTTGTAAGAGCCCTGTCATGTCTCACATTTTGAAATGTTGTATGAAATGGATCTGGAAATTTAAAGTTAACAGCAGAATCATTTAATCATTTTTGTGTGATGGATATTTTCTGGCTTTGTCTTCAGAGTTTTATTCCATATAATGCTTTCATGGTCATGAATTATAGTATTGCAGGGGATACGGGCAGAATAGGTTTTTATCCCACCCGAAGACCCCTTTCAAATTTCCAAAGCATGGGGTTCTTTTTCTCCTGTTCCTTTTATTCTTCTCTCTCACCACTGTCCCCCCAGACCCTCTTTGTTTGTCTCCTTTTTTGTCTGAGAAAAAACTAAGACTGCGTACTTTCTTCCTTAGTTTCTTCCTTCTGGGCAGTCTTTGCTGGAGGCAGTTCAGAAGTCTGAATAAATTATAGGAACTGATTCTGTTTTATATTATGGAGACATTCCAAGACTCTTAGGAAGATAATGATCTTCCTTTACAAAATCTATCCTCATTAGTTCTTATAAGATCATGGTAACCTAGGTTTTGTAGTGTTTTGCTTTAAATGCAACAAATTTACCAGGAAGACTTAGTAGAAGTATTGGCTGTGTATGAGTTCTCTAGTGCAATTCAAGCATTCAGTGAGATGTTCTGATTTTCTTTCCTTGTCCACTTTGCTATGAGGTACTTGAACTTCCCAAGTACTAGTAGAATATTTCACTCCTTTTAAATAAGGTTTTCGACATAATTTTCTCTGATGCTGGGGTTTTGTTCTGAAAAATAACAAAATACTGAGTTACTAAGTTATGCTTCATTAAGAAGTAGTAATGATCTAGAAAAAACTAGATCATTATCTATTTTTAATGTTTCTATTTAATCTCTTTGTGTTTGGTGGGCTTAGTGACCCACTAAGGAATTTTTAAAGGCTTCCTGTATCTGGTACATCTAGTCTGTTGGTTAAAATTCTAGCCCTTCTTATTTTTCCCCTGTTAATTGCTCCTGTCATTTAGGTATCTCTTAAGTGAGAAACATACAAATTCATGAATTTAATTCTAGCTGTTTCTTTCTTACTCGACAGTTTCTCAGAGTTTTTAATTTAACTTGGGTTGATTTTTATTTTGGCTGTCCAGATGCCCTCTTTCCTTGGTTGTTTGTATATATTTTGAGTTCTTCTGTTTGTTGTTCTGGTAACTTTGAGGTTGCCTAATTTGTTAATAAAAAATATTCTGAATTAAAATAAAGGAGAAATAGATTACCATGCTTATTGACAGAGCAGAAGTAACTGCTTAAAAACTTTGCACATAAATGGAGGTAGAGTGTGGCTTTGTAGATATGAGATTCTCTTATTGTTTCTGTAATAAAGTTGTTGGAAAATAAATAAGCCGTTGCAGATAATCAAAGCAGTAATGAAAATTTAGAACTTTGTAATTCAGTTTTAAAAGTGAATTATTGGTGTCTTCTAATTTTGTTTAGTTATATAGTTAGCTGATTTTACTAAATGGCTAGGTGCTTTCTAAAACTATAGAGGAGTTAGCTAAAAGCTTTGGATTAAGGAAGTTTATTCTTTTACACAGTTGATCTGAAATGGCAGGTATGATTTAGTAATCATTTATTGTAGATGTACATGATAATGGTTCTGTTTTCTTGTTAATAGGCTGAATGTTTATCAGAAATCCCTGACACAGCTGTTCCTGTAGATGCCAAGGAAGAACTCTTGCGTGAGTGTGAGAGTATTTGGAAGCAGATGAAGGAGGTATGCAAATATAAATTATAGACTAGGTTTATTATAGAGTTTTTTTCAGAATTATTTTATTCACCACGTGCTTGCCCCACCCCTTCCAAAGAAACCACTTTGATCAAACCAAACCAACCAACCAAACAAACAAAATGACAAACAAACAGGGAAAAAAAAGAAATAATCTTTTCAGAAAGGTCCAGTGTAGAAGTGCTGGGAGGGGTGAAGAATGCCTTGTAGTGTCAATGTGCTGATGTTATGATTTAGTGTGGGAGCATATGTTAAAATTATGGGAAATGAAAAAATTTGTGTTGCAGTAGTACCAGCATTCAGAGACCCTTTTCTCTTTATCCTCACAAAAGATGGGATTCCATTTGACTGGTCCATTGGACCTGAGAGGAGAGAGAATAGGAGGGGAGAGAGGCAGAGGAGCACAATGATGTCTCCCCATGCCTACTCCCTTGCAAACTCACAGTTTCGTTGTCGTGGTTAAAATTTCTCTCTTGATACATGGTACAATATGTTAACAAATAACAGTTTAGGGCTGGTTATTTTTATTTTCAGTTTTCCCAGAAGAGATAAACTTCTATCAGTTCTTAAGAAATACTGTTCTTCCTTTAAGATTCTGCTGAATCTGATGAAAAATCGTATTCTAAATTATATTTTCAGTCTTAATTACTTTACTCAGTTTTCTGTTGTACATGCTATTTGCTTGAGTTCTGAATTGTAGGTTCAAAACAATAAAATACCAGAAACTGAAGTATTTTCAAACTTAAGGTAGAACAAAGTACAGACAACTCACAGTGCAATAATTTTCCGCAAGTTGATTTAAAAAGACTAATGGGATTTATTTCTTGTTGAGTGTTCAGAGAAGTTCGCATGTAACAAGTGGCACGGAATTTTGTGTCTCAGTTTCTGAACTTTTGTTTGGAGGACCTGAACTTTCTTTGACATTCTCAAATTAGAAGGGAAATCTGAATCTTTACTATTCTGAATTTAATTGAAAATATTTGATGTCTTGTATCTCATCCCCAGCATGCCCAAAATAATACAAGATGTGATGTGTTATTTTTGCAAGTTGATGAAAATAGTAGTATTTTTATTATTTGGATTTTGCATCCTGGATGCAAAATGTTTGTGTTTCGGCAAAACATTTAAACTAATAGTCATTTAATTAGTTCCTAGGGTATATGGTTACATGTAATGTTCCAGTGATTGTGTGTCATCATGAACCGTTTTTGTGGGAGAAATCCTATACAGTGTTCTGGTATCCGAACATTAACAGCAAGGTTTCCAAAGTACTGTTTAGTAGTTCTGTTGGAGAATACATCCTGCCCCATTATGGGCAGGTTGCATTGGTGACAGTTAGAGAAAAAGAGAGGTTAGCGGGTGTCACCTGTTTATGCCTTGGATATTTGTGGTGGCCTGAATTTCAGATTGCATATATGCCCCACTGCAGTCATGAGAGCTGATGTAGTATTCTCTCAAAAATCAGACCACTTCTGAACTGCACAGTCCACTGCCTGAAATGACTTAAAACTAAAAATATGTTTTATAACATGATTGCTCTGTTTGGAGAGACAGAAGTGTAGCAGAAAATGTGTTAACTTCTCAGCAGCTTCCCTGTTCAGCCTTGTCCATGAATCTCTTCCCAGTTTCTCATGTTCTTCATCTTTTCAATGCCTTTCCCCGTATGAACTTTTCCCTCATAACTTGCCTTTTTACTCAAAGAATAAGTTTCTTCAGCTTTCTTTAGCTGCTACTTTTCTCCTTCAGAGTTAATTAAGTTCTACTTTACTGTGCTGTTATTTCAAAACATTTCTTAATTTGCTCTTCTTGGTGAGGATATAAGGGATGTGGAAGGATCCAAGTTAAAATTCTTTTATTTCTATATTTAAGAAGTTGTGTTTAAATTTCTAAGAATTGTATTTTGTTCTTACAAAAGAGAAGAGTAAACAAATTTTATTTCTCTTTTTTTTCTACCAAGTGTCAGAGCAAGCTAATGCTTTCAGGAACAGAGACACTGCTACCATCAGATGCCAAGGTAAGACGGTGGGTTTCAAAAATACTTCATTTTCTGTTTAGACCGTAGAATCACAGAATGTCCTGGGTTAGAAAGTACCTTAGATCTAGTTCTAACCCAGGTGTAGGCAGGGACACCTTCAGCTAAATCAGGTTGCTTTAAGCCCCATCCAGCCTGGCCTGGAACCCTTTTAGGGATGTGACATCTGCAGCTTCTCTGGGCAACCTATTCCAGTGTCTCTGTGCTTACACAATAAAGAATTTCTTCCTAGTATCTAATCTAAACCTGCCCTCTGTCATCTTAAGGCCATTTCCCCTTGTCCTATCACTACATGCACTTGTAAACAGTCTCTCTTCTTTCTTTTAGGCTCCATGCAGATACTGGAAGGTCCTATAGTGTTTCCCTGGAGCCTTCTCCAGGCTAAACAACCTCAACTCCCCTCACCTGTCTTTATAGGAGAGGTATTCCAGCCTTCCAATCACCTTTGTGGTTCTCCTCCAGACTTACTTAAGCAAGTTCACATCCTTCTTATGTTGGGGACCCCAGAGCTGGGGGCAGCACTCAAGGTGGGGTCTCACCAGAGTAGAGCAGAGAGGCAGAGTCACCTACCTTCACCTGCTGGCCATGCTGCATTTGATGCAGAGGTTATGACTGGCTTTCTGGACTGCAAGTGCATGTGTCCAGCTTTTCATCCACCAGGATCCCCAGGTCTTTCTTCACAGAGCTGCTCTCAGTCAGCCTGTATTGATACTGGGGGTTGCCCTGACCCAGGTATAGGACCTTGTGCTTGGTCTTGTTGAAGTTTGTAAGTTTCTTACTAGTGCAGCTCTCAAGCCTTTCCAGATCCCTCTGGATGCCATACCTTCTCTGCAGTGTGTCAACTGCCCCACAAGGTCTGGTGCTGTCAGTGGACTTGCTGAAGGTGCCCTCATCCTAGAAAAGCTGCAGACTGTATAGATGAAGCTTACCAGATTAAATACCAGAAAGATGGTCTCTTTAACATTCAGGGAAAACTGAACATTCTCCAATAGGGATGTAACAGATTCAGAGGAGAAGAAGGAAAGCAAAGGCTGAAAAGCCTCATCCCCTGCTCCTCCTCTAACAAGCTCGGTGCATAACCATAGCCATGAACCATTCATACCTGGAACAGACCCCAACGCCTTTATAAATTTCCTACAAATCATTACCATCAAGCCCAGCAGGATAGCTATTCTAGTCACTGCCCCTCTGCTGTAAAATCTACATATTAGGGACAATACTAGAGCTATTTCTGGATAAGAAAATAAACCCAGGGACCATAGAGGTATTAAGATCTCAAAAAACCCTAGGGACCAGAAATACATGCAAGCCTTCACCCCAAAAGACATGATTAATTCAAAAAATAAAGCTATTAACTTTTTTGTACCAGCACGGAGTAATGACATGCAGTCAGAACAATTTTTTTCCACTCTCTCGTGCCACACATTGGGCTCCAATATTTGTCCTAGTTTAGGGCAAATTTGGGAGAAAACCCCCAAAGGGGTCTCTTCAGAAAAGCAACCCACACAGCCCCTCCCCCCAACCAGGGTTCAGAACAAAATTCCTCAGAGAGAAGTGGAAAGAA
>WBNO01013009.1:2844-21463 GCA_013400575.1 Peucedramus taeniatus | reverse complement strand
AACAGTCCAGGAAAAAATTCAGATTGCATAGCTAAACTAGCTAACAAGAAGCAAAAGCAAGAGAGAAAAGCAGAAGCCAGAGCAAAGCAAGGACAAAAGCGGAAGAGAGCAAAAAAACCAAAAGCAGCCCTATGTACAGACTGTGTCTCACCATCTGTGTGGGAGTGAGCAGGCTGATAACAAAACAAACTTCGTTTTTCAGAGCCAGTCTTGAAGGTACAGAGCATAATATCCAGCATAACAGAACAGACGATTGGGGATACACGCATCATAACATCACCCTAGGACATTTAGTGACAAGGATGTTGTTCCAAACAGTGTCAGATGCTTTGCACATCTCCCAAATAGCTGACATCGGTAGCTCTTCCCTTATGCACCAATGCCCTAATCCTGTTATAGAAAGCCACCAAATTTGTCAGGCATGATTTGCCCTTAAAGTCATGTTGCTTAACACCAGTTGCCTTTTAATATTCCACATGCCTTTGCGTAACTTCAAGGAGGATCTACTCTTTGGTCTTGCTGGGCAAAGAAGTGAGACTGATCAATCTGTAGTTTCCAGATTTTTCTTTTTTTAATACTATGGGTTGTGTGTCTCCTTTTCCAGTCAGTGGGATCTTCACCAGACTGCCATGACTTTTCAAATATGATGGATAGTGGCTTTACCACTTCACCTGCCAGTTCCCTGTGGTGGGTTGAATCCTATCTGGCCAGCTTAGCTGTTCATCTCTCCCCTCCTCATCTGGACAGGGGAGAGGAAATATAACTGAAGCCTCAGGTATCAAGATAAGGACAGATTTTCTCTTACTAACTTTGAAAAATGCATCCAGTAAATGACTAACATAGGCAGCAAAATGAGAGGAGAAGGTGGTGTAACTTCAATACCTATTTGGACTTTTTCCTAATCGGTGTGTATGTAATTTCTTGTTAAATGTCATTGTTATGCTGTCCCTCACAGCATCCTTCGGACATCTGTGCAGCTGTGGGATGAGCTGGTTCACAGTGTGCTGGGTGAAGACCTGGCTGAAGCGCAGAGCTCAGCGGGGTGCAGTGACTGGAGCTGTATCTGGCTGGTGACTGCCACCAGCAGTGTTCCTCAGGGTGCTGCTCAGTTCTGTTCCACGTGTTTCAGTGATCTGGGTAAAGGATTGGAATGCACCATGAGCAAACTGGCTGATGACTCCAAACTGGATGATGCCGTTGGCACTCTGGAGGGACCAGAGGCCTTGCAGAGGGATCTAGCTAGCTTAGAACATGGGGCAGTCCTCAGTGGTATGACATTTAATAACAGCAAAAACAGCAGGAAAGGAGTGGCCGTTGGGCAGCCCTGCAGGAAGGGATCTGAGTGTTGACAGCGGCTCAGGGGCAGTCTGCAGCGTGCTCTGGCAGCCCAGAGGGCAAATGGCATCCTGGGAGCCTTGAGCATGGCACTGCCAGCCACAGGAGAGGGGATTATCCCTGTATTCAGGGCTGTGCAGCCTCCCTCGGAGTGCTCAGTGCAGTTCTATGCCCCACTATTTAAGAAGGTTGTGAAGGTCCTTGAGTGCATCCAGAGGAGGGCAACAAAGCTGGTGAGAGGGCTGGAAGGCAGGTCCTGTGAGGAACTGCTGAAGACTTTGGGCTTCTACTTTGTAGAGAAGGAGCTGAGGGGTACCCTGATTCCTCTCTACATCTTCCTCAGGGAAGTGGAGGGGGAGATGCTGATATCTTCTCCCTGATGACCAGTGATATTATGTGTGGGAATGGTTCAAAGATGCAAAGGGAGGTTCAGAAATGACATTAGAAAGCATTTCTTTACCTGTATGAACCTTCCTCTGAAGGGCCTTCACAAATCTGCCAACTCTGACTTCTTCTCATTTTCCCCTTTTGAAAAAATAATAAAAACATTCCTGGATCCCTGTGAATTACTGTAAAATATTTTGAAGAAACTAGTGTGCTATTGTAATAGATGCTCCTTTGTTTTCTCCTGTATCAACTTAGCAATTTCATTTCTATCCTGTTCTACCTCATTTTATGCCAATGCAACTCAAAACACTTCAAGAGATGCTTCTTTTTCTTCTTGTTACACAGCTTTCCTTGTTAATGCTGCAATGGAAAGCTTTAACAGTAGATTCTCGTCAGTGGCAAGCAAGAAATCCTGAACGTAAGTAACTGTTTTCTTGTAAAGAATGCATAATATAAACTTCTGCAAAGTTTCTTTCATCTAGGCCATGAGTATATTGAATGTCTACTGATTGTATTTTCATTCCACCACTATTTAAAAATTAAAATAATGCTACTTCAAAAAGTAGCATGTATATTTAATTTTTTCATTATTTTTGCACTTCAGTTCTAAGTCAACTTGAAATTAAAAGTGAATTCCACTATAACTTAATCCTATGATTCTGGACAAATAAGTTCATGATTCATACCACCATTCATCAGTCAGTTAAATGGAAAAACAACTATTAGCAGATCTCCTAACCAAATAAGAAAAGCTCATTATCCTGTTAACCTCCTTCATATTCTTTTCTGTGTGATTGTTTTTTCTCCATAATTTATTTGTATTTCATTTTTAGAACAGAAATACTTTGGCAAATAATATTTTCTTAATTTTGTCTTCTAAGAAGCTGATACATTAACCATACATCTTCTGATTATTTTTTTGATTAAAAATGTGTAGTATTATGATGTGATAGTTGAAGCTTTGAAATAGATCTTTAGTGCTAAGCCCTTTACACTGCAGTAAAATACCTATTTTGAATTAACAGGGATTGGAGATTTCAAGTCAAAATAAAGTGGTAAGGGACATTAGAATTTTTAAACAACACAGGAATCCAAAACACTTACTCATCCTGAGAAGCACAAACCACTGAGACTAGTGGTAGTTCTTTGTTAGGCATTTTCAGTCAAAAGGTATCAATTCCTCAGTTCTTCAAAGTTCTCTTTGTACGTAAACACCACTGCTGACAGATTTCACCCTCTTGCAAGGCTGATGTTGCCAGACACTGGACATAAAAGCATTCAGGATCTAAGTGTGAGTAAAGTAATCTTTGTTTTCATATGTCTCATATAGACATTCCTAAAACAGTTCACACTACACTATCATTAATATTCTTATATTAGTGCATGGTTATGTCTCCCATCAAGGACCTGTTAGCACCTGTCAATCCAGTAAAACCTCTAGTTAATCTTTAAATTAATATATTGACTCATTTGAATATTTTTATGCCAGTAGAGGCTTGGTTTTGGAGTATTTGCAAAATCATAGGAATGCATAGACAGCATGTGGTGATTTCCAGTGTTTTGTCATTTAGCCAAATGGAAATGCCTTTTCAGATCAACATTAGAGGCAGTTCTCTAACTTTTTTCAAATTAACATATTTGCTGCATCTCATCACTATATAAGAGAAGCTGGGATTTTTTTTTTTTAATAAACAGATACTGTTGCTGTATTAGAATAAATTCATAGTTCAATGTTGTAAGCCTCACTCCAAGAACTGTCAGCCTCCAGTGCTTCTGAGGTATGTAGACCAAAGGCATGTCATTGAATGAATTTGGAACATACTGGTTCCTGGCTGCTGTTCATGAATAAGTTGCTGGCTTAAAGCAAATTAATTGAAAGAACTTCGTTTTTATCTGGGTAAAATACCTGAGGCTGTTAGATTTCCGTACTAAAATATGTATATTAAACTTCAAGCTATTGGCTTAAAAATATCCTTGGCCTATTTTTTTGGCTTGCTGACTTGCTTTGTTCAACCGTTCTTATTTCTTCCCAGATGATAATATTTCTTACTAGAAATCCTCATTTTTTAATAGAGAATTATCTATAATTAATACTTTACAACCAAATCTCTGTCTTTTCTGGCTCCCTTTCCAGTGGAAGAAAAAAGTTCCTGCTAAGAATTTGAATAGAGTTATGTGCTTGTATGAAAATGAGGAGTCCACTTTGCTTACTTCTCTGTCTTGGCTTCTTTCTACCAACTATTTGTTTTGAAGGAGGAATTACTTAATTCAAAACATTGTCTGATTTTATCTAAATAGAAATAGCAGAAATACTGATTTAATACAATTTACTAATAGAGCATGAATGTCAGGCTGTCTTGTTTCTTTGGTTTTTGATTTTAGTAGTGGCCAGTTCATTTCCTGTAAATGAGGACCTGTCAGCATTTCAATCTTAAACCTTATTTTTAGAGGTTATAGCTTGGCAGTTGTACATTTTTTGGAGCACAATATTCAAGGCACACAATAATTCAAACAGCCTTGAATTCACAATGCAAATTTTACTTTTGCAAAGCTTTTACTTAAGTGTCTTTTTCTTTCTCAATTTCTGATATTATTTATGTACCTCTAGATCTGCTAAATCAGCTGAATTAAAACTTCTAAAAAAGCTTTTGGCTTATAAAAATAAAATTTAACTTTTACCTTGGCAAAATCAGGAAGTGAAAGCAACCATATTTTAAACCATTTCGAACAGTTGTGGTCTCCACATAATTTCTGTTTTTCTTTGCAAAATAGCAGTATTCTGCCAAATACCTTTTCTGTTTTATTTTAATATGAGTTTCTGTATAAACATGTGCATAGTAGTTGCTTTTACATTCCTAGCATCTGCTTGTATTTTTCTTAGTAATTGTACTTTGTATCACTAGGCAATTCTCTCTGACATTTGATTTTTGCAAGTGTAGTGATTCAACAAAACTGTAAAAGATTTAATTGATTGTGGATTGAGCAACCAGTGAATTTACAGCAGCAGCTGGCATAAGTGTGTTGTCCCAGTGTTTTAGATCTGTATTGTTCCTTCACTAAATTATGGCTAGTGATTTCTTTCCCAGGAACACAGAGCCTTCTATTCTGATATTCACACAGTATAAACAGTGAATGGCAAGCATGAGCTCAGGATTATGTATCTGGAAATAAAGAAATGTTATGAGGCAGTTGTAAAAATTTATAATAATTGGTAAGGGAAGGCTTATAAAGATCATGTTATCAGGAAGTGGCGGGGGAGAATTGTATGGGTTTTTTTCATATATGCCAGTGAATGTGAATAAAAGCTCACTGATGAATTTCATCACAGGTAGGTAGGATATTCGTGTAAATAAAGAAATCTTTAATTTAATAAAACACAGACCACTGTCTCCTGCAGCTCTTAAGCTTAATTGGAAGCAGAGTACTCAAACTTTGCATCAAGATTTAGAAACAGTAATTTTCCAATTAAAAGGAGCTTTATTGAAGCATTTAATTTAATGTATTTTTTGATGCATCAGTAGTTTTTCTGATTTTCATCTCAGAAAAAACAGTGCTTTTAAAACTACTAACCTAAAGCTTCTTAAAATTTTTTGAGGTAAGTACTATAACATTACCAAAGAAAGTACTTTTCTGAATTTATTAAATAGACTGTGTGTAATTAGGAGATGTTTAATGCTATCATGAGAGGGTTAAGGATTTCCTTTTTGTTAAAGGAATTTTTATTTAAGTAATTATTTGTAAGATTAGAGATTTCAAGCCCAAACTTGCACAAAAAATCTTTCTTATAAAGATTTTAATCTGTTAGAGTAGCTTTTGTTTCTCTTGTTAATGTATTGACATAGTTCAAAAAAGTCATATGTTTATGCAGAAGCTGCAAGTTGACATGGATCTGAGAATTGACTGAAGTCTGTTGAATGCTGTAAAAAACAAGAATTCAGTTTTTATTCTGAATGAGTCATAAATCACTGCATGTTGTAGAAGCATTCTGGAGAAAAATTTCCATCTTCTTGAATTGTACTTTGCTTTTGCTTAGGTATTGTCGTTGCTCAGTGTTTGAGTTAGGATATTGGTGTTGCTGGCCATTCATCTCACGACTGTTCTTGTGAACAGTAAGGATGGTGACATGCTTCTAAAGTTATTAAAACTAGGCTGTATAGTCCTGATCAAGCATTTGGGAGGCTATTTAACAAGGAATTGGAGGTCTGGAAAAATTTGATTGTCCACATTGGTAATGTTGATTGAATGCCTTCTGCTCAAAAAATCATGCTTGGTTGTCTTGAAGTATATAGAAATGTGCTGTTCATTCATTATGCACATACACCAATGTACTTGGAGCTAGTTCAGGTATAAAAAATAACACACAAACATTAACACTGCACTTTTTTCAATCTAATTGAATTTTCTGAATAGTGATGTAGGTTAGCCCAGCAGGACACCAGAGCATGTGGTTAAACTGCTACTGAGAGCCAAACTGTTTTTCAGAAGCGACACAAATTTCTCTCTAGCCAAGCTGCTTTTCAGTATAAGTCTTTATCATCCAATGCAAAAAATAAACAATTCATTTTATTTTTCAGTAATTCCTACCAATCCAGATGTACTCTTTGAATTAGGAAAAGAAGAGGTAAGTAATAAAATTTTGTTGAGAAAAAAAGAAAAACAACATATGCAATTGCTGCATTTTCCTATGATTGTTCCGAGGGTGGAATACTGCTAGAATGCTGTGTATTTTCCTTCAGCCATTTATGTTGTTCTAATGCTTTTTTCCCCCTCTAGTATAACTAGTAAAATTTCCTAATTGTAATGAGTGAGGTTTTAAACTGACTTATTGCACAAGTCACTGAGTAATGCACAATAAACAGTATTTTGCCTCTGGACATACCATCTAATCACAGTAGCTCAACAAACTTAGCTGCATGCAATGAAAATGATGTGATAATCGACATCCCTGCTCCATTAATGCTCCAAGGCCTCACTTAGGATTGAGCCCCATTGTACTGGGTGCCACCAGGAGACAGAAATCTCGTGCCAAGGAGACTGATGACCATGCCTTGCAAAGATTTAGCCATCATCTTTAACGTCATGCAGCAGGGTCCATTTCTAGGGCTGAAACCTACACTCAGTACTTTTCAAGATTACTTTCATTTAACATTATGCAAGTGCTTGGGCAAGAAGATCCATTCAGAATTGTGTTGTCAAGATGATCTGTGGCTGAATTTTTAATTGCTAAGTGGAATTTGTCACAGAATGGCTGGAGTTAGTAGGGACCTCTGGAGATAGAATCATAGCATGGTTTAGGTTGCAAAGAACCTCTGAGATGATCGAGTCCTACCATCCAAATCCACCACTAAACCCTGCCCCTAAGGGGGATGCTAATCCTGCCTCACAGGATTGTGTCGAGGTGGCTTTTGAATATCTTCGAAGAAGGACACTCCTCTCTGGGCAACCTGTTCCAATGCTCAGTCACCCTCCAGCAAAGCAGTTTTCCTAATTTTCAGATGGAAATTCCTGTGTTTGAGTTTGTGCCTGTTGCCCCTTGTCTGTAACTTTGCACCACTGAAAACAGTCTGACCCTCTCCTCTGACACCTGCCCTTAAGATATTTGCATGTGTTTTTTTAAACAAAATGTTATAATATATTGCATTTCATACTTAATAGAAAGTTATGTAATATTATGTATTGCACACATATTATTATGTGTGCATTATATGTTACACACATAATATTATGGCTGGAAGAGTCAGTTATCTTGGACATTGAGTTCTGTGGCAATAATTTGCAAATAATTTGAGTTCCTCCATTGGAAGAAAGAACAAATCAATAATGTCTTGTGGGTAACATTCTACTATATTGATGGGACATAGGAATGCTGTGTGACTTGAGAATATTCCTGTGTCTAATGCCTTGTAGTATCACTCACAGCAGCAAAGTGACTGCTGTTAAGAGTCAAAAAGTTGTTAGGTTACACACTTTGATTGGCGTCTTAGTCTGATATTTGAGGATTACAGGTTTTTTTTCAGATATTGTATATATGGAGCATATTTGTTTCTGTAGCATATTTTCAGAATGTGTATTTCTTTGAGCTAAATTCTTAAGTGCTCCTATTTTGTATGGAAGCAGAAAAAATACATCCAAATCATAGCCTTATATAAGAAACATTTTGTAGAAGACCATAGTGCTCTAACAGGGGACCTCATAAATTTATACAAGTATCTGAAGAGAATGGAGCCAGGCTCTTCTCGTTGATGCCAAGCAATAGGACAAGAGGCAGTGGGATGCACAAGAACACAAGGAAAAGCTTCTTTACTTTGCACTGGAACAGATTGCCCAGAGAGACTGTGGAGTCTCCCTCACTGGAGTTTGTCAAGAACTGTCTGGATGCAACCTGTGCCATGTGCTCTTGGATGACTGCTGCCTGAGTGGGGAGGTTGGACCACATGACCCACTGTGGCCTGTCACAATGGTTAAGGAAACTTCCTCGTCCAACAGTCCAGGAGCCACAGTGTCAGTCACGAAGCCCATTTGCAACTACAAATCCCAAACTCATACAGATCAGGTGTCCTTACCAGCTCAATCCTAGGTTTCCTTCTTCCCTTAGGTTCACACATCCTGATCCTTAAAATAGTTTAATCATGGCATAATAACAGAATAACAGCTTGAGCTGGGTGCCTTTGAGGAGGGACCCAGAATAAAGGAATTGTATACCCTCAAAGCCAAAAGGCTTTTTATACCCTCACAGTATAGACACAGGAAAGTCCAGGCACCATCAGCTCCTGCCATGTCTCAGTGTCCCCTCACTTGGCGGGGCCACAGCTTCCCGGGCCCCCTATTCTACAAAGAGTTGGCAGCTCTTTCATGGCCTCTTGCCAGAGCTCAGCCCTGAGCTCAACCTGCAACTCTGCTGCAGCTGCACCCTGAACTACTGGCACTGAATGTATTCCTCAACACAACCTCACCCATTCTGTGATTCAATAATGGAAGACTCAGCCCAGTGAGAGTCCACTGTTCTCTAGATTCTGCAATGCCTATAACTTCTGACTGCAGTAGTTTTATTTCTCCATATTTCCTGTGCCAGATATGTCATAGCACTGAGGATCATTTAATTCATGGATGCGGTTAGTCTTTCTTTGATGCGTCTTCATTTTCTGTACATTTTATGTGGTGCAAGTAGCATGGATTCATTCTTGTCAGCAGCTGCAGTACTTTAGACAGTAGAGCCCCGGTGCTGTAGATATTTTCTCCTCAGTAATTCATCAGCGGAGCAGTTCTGAGCTGAAGCTGTGTGTGCTTCAGGTAAAATTAAGTATTTTGTTAAGCTCTGTGAGCTTCAAGAAGACACTAATGAGCAACTGGTCACAGCGACATTTTGAATAGCTCCTGCATTTTAAATGTTTTTAAATGGATTTTAATGTTTATTAAGAAATTACAGATGATTTTGTCCCTCTTTACCAGATTTACAGATGTAGCCTTACATAGAACAAATACTACGGCCTGGGCTACCGGAAAACAGTAGCTTAATTTCTATTCTTTTATAGTTGCAGAAAGTAAAAAATGATCTTGAAATGGTGCTGTCAACAGTTCGGTCAAAGAATAAACAACTGGAAGAAGATCTGAAAAGGTAATACAATAATTTGGACTTTGGAATGCTGTAAGCTTTTTTCTTTTTTTGACTGCCCAGAGAAACTACTTATCTATTGTGCCATTTCCTACCTTTCGTGTTTCAAAGAGAGCAGCAGTGGTATGAGGAACAGAAACAGATGCTAGAGACGGTTAATAAAATGGAAGAAGAGGCAAGTGCCCAAGCTGAACATCCTTCCACAAAAAGGTATTTCTACATTTTTGAGTTATAAATTGAAGAATTTAAATATCAAGAGGAGCAAATGAGCAAGCAAACTCTTAAAATGTATCCTTGTTTTGTTTAACAGATCAAATAATTGCTCAGTAATCCATATTTCAAGCATGAAAGTAATGCTACTATATCCTGTGATTAAAGATGTTGAATTTCTAACAATAGATAATAAGTTTTTTTTTATTCAGGAGGGACTTTTTAGTTACTTGATTTGATCCCTTGTTCTATTGCGTTTTTACTTTTGTTTTGAAAATCAGAGAACTCAGTGAACTGAAAAATAAAGTATTGAGATTAAAGACCTATAGGAAAGAACTCTTGATTGCTTTGGGTGAATTCCTGGATGAACATTTTCCTCTTCCAGAGAGAGATGAAACTATTGAAAAAAAGGTAAGACTTTTCTTTACCTATTAAATTTGAAATGTTCAATTTATATTTCGTTAGATCCAGTATCTGTTTGAAGTCACTAGCATTGAACCTGCAGTTGTATTTTGAAATAAACATAGTTTTTACAGCTGATCCTCTAGGTTTAATTTATATTTTTTAGGTTGTTTTATATTATTTAAGGCTGCTTCCAGCTGGATGTTTTCTTTTCTTAATGCATATATCCCTTACTCAATAAGATGCATAACAATATATTGTATTTCTTACTGAACTGCAAGCTATGCCAAATTTGGAAATGGTGTGCGGTTCAGTCCAAATTGACTCTTTTTTTTTTTTTTTTTTTTTTACTTGACTGGGCAAGTAGATTCCTATTTTCCTTGGCAAAGCAAATTTTAATTGTCTGACAATGTTTTTGGAACAATAAGGAAAAGTGTTTGTAATTACAGAGTAGTTTGGAATGTTAACCATCAGATTTTGTTCAGGCAAACTGGGTCAAAAATTATCGTAAAACCTCAGGGAAAATAGGCAGCCAGAGAGTATTTTGCATAATAAATTCAAAGTGTGCAGTAAAAATAAAATTATTACCATTACTATTTGATAGATAAAAAAACATATGAAAAAAGGCAGGTTTTGATTTTGATTTCAGATACACTTAACATTACAGAAGTAGAAATTATTTCTTTAATCCAGTTCCCTGTTATTTCAGGTAACCACATAATATAATTCCTTCAATATTATCATTGAGATCCATTTTAGAACAAATTAATTTTTTTACTACTGTTTCTCCTGTGTTTTTTCTTCTAGTACCTCAGTACACTGGTTAGAAACTGTCTCATAGCTTACAGTTTAAATTTATCCAAGTCTAACACAGATCAACTGGTATTCTTACAACCGAATTTTCCTTAGAATAGCTCTGTTTTTTTCTTGTGTTTATTCCTCCTGATATATTTATGGCAGCTATCTCATATCCTCTCTTTCTTTGTTTTGCTAATTGAACTAGCAACACCTTTATGTTTTCCTGTAAGATCCCTAGCTTATCCTAGTAATAACCATTGTCTATGTTTATTTTCACTTGGATTCATCTTTTTTGCAACCTGCTAAGAAACAACTAGCTCACACCCATCACCAAAGCAACAAATTACAGCCTTGTCTTTTTCTGTCTGTAATTTGCGGCTAATGAATCCTGATCTTTTAATAAAAAAAAATATGTTTTGCACATAAGCACATACTTTGCACATAAAAATACCAAGTGGAGATGTCAAGACATGGTGTTCATTTTCAAAGTATTATTCAAATATCTTATTTTGTTGGATCTTAGTTTTTCTGCAAACCAGTTCCTTTCCTGTTGTTAGTAAATATGACAGATTTTGCTCTAAGTCTCTCAATTTTAGAAACAGTCTCGTGTGGGACAGTATCAAATGCTTTGCACAAGTCCAGGTAGATGATATCAATTGTTCTTCCTTTTCCACAAATGCTGTAACTTTGTTGTAGAAGGCCACTAAATTTGTTGGGTGTAAATGATCTATAGTGAAGCCATGTTGGCTGTCACCAATCACTTTACTTAAACAAAAAAACTACTTTGATTAATTTCAACACAAGGTTTTATCTTTCCTTAGCTTAAATTTTATTTATGCATTTCCTGAACTCTTAAACAGAGTCTGTTTTCTGACAGTCTTTTTTATTCTTTTCACTCTTTGTGATTTCATGGATTTTCTATATCTTTTGACTCACTTGGATCACTTGGCTTAACTACAGGTATCCCTTAATCTGCATCTAAGTAATTGACTGTGAAGGCAGGACAGCCAGCCATTTTTGCCTACATTTATTGGGTGTCAGAAATACAAATTGTAATCGCTGGCAATGAAATTTGCTGCTGTGTTGATTCAGGAGAACACATTATTCACTTCTCTTGTCAGCTTGGTTCAACAGTCTAGCAGCACCAAACTGTTAACTCTGCACATCAGTAATTTTGCTTCACTTTGTGGAAGCATGTTGTGTTCACAGTGGTTCCGTGTGAGGGCAAATGTGCAGGGTTGATGTCTGTAGGACATGGCTGAGCATAGTTTGAACTGCTCCAAGCCTTGCTGGTCTGGTTCCACCCTCCTTTCACCTGGCAACATGCTTGTGGGATTGGGAGTGGGAGTGAAGACTGCATCATAGCAGCTCAGGTTGGCTTCCATTGCCATGGCCCAACACCTTTTATATGGGTAGTGACTGTAGTAACAATAATCTTGCATTTTAAATCTAGGATAAAAATCTACTTTTTTTTTTTAAGATAATACGAAAAATCAGAGGCTGAGGAATATTCTTTATGCAAATCTGTCTGACCGGAAGGGTGAAGAAGGTGCCTTTCAGGCTGAATAACGAAATGCTGAGCATCCTGTTTAACAACTTTATAAGCATTAAGTGATTAGCGGTACTTAATTGTATTAGTAGTAATTTTGACCAGAGAAATATATCAGCAGAGGTTCTGAAGTACCTTCATGTTTGCTCTAAGGAACTTTTCGCAGATAGGTAATGTAGATTCTATTTCCTCAGCCAAGTATTGAGATAAAGGCACATAGGTAGATGTTATTGGGTCATAGCTCCAGGATTTGCAGAGTTTCCATGGAGCAGGCTCTCCCTGGAAACTGAAAGTTCTGACTCTCTGCAGGTGAGACTATTACAAATTGTGACTGGAAAAAAGGATCCAGAACTGGGCTTTCAGAATATTTTTCTTTCTTGCTTGTATTCTTCTTCTGCTCCAGAAGTGGAGTTTGTATAAGGTGCTGCACAGACAGTAATATCTTAGGTCTTAAACTCATGTATTCAACAGCAATGCTGAGAAAACCAGTGGAATATTATCTCCTTTATTTGTTGAAACTGAAATGCATGGGAAAAAATAATAAAACTGGAAAATTAAAGAATCAGGTTTACTGTGCAACAGTACAAGCAGATCCACTGACATCGCTGCCAAGGGAATCTCTATAGACAAATGGCTGGATTTGCTTGCTGTAAAGGAAAACAAGTAATCTTCTAGTGATATTTTATCATTGCCTTTTTCCACCAAAATTTTTAATTATTCTATTTCTTAACCTTAATAAGATAAATGTTTTAGTTGAATTCAAAGCAAGTAAGTATTCACTGTCAAAACTTGAAAAAAATATTAAGGCACTATGAAATGAAGTCTTGAGTTGTGTCAAATTTGTATTATAAACATTTATTTAAAGCTCGGGAAAAATATTTTGTTCTCCTAACAAATCTCATTCACAGAAGGTTCTGTACTACATTATCAATTTGATGTAGTTGGTTTTATTTATACGTAAACACAGGTGAAAACATTATGATCACTTTAGATTAATCCCTCTTGATAATTACAAAAATGTTACATTTGAAATGTAGGATTTTGAACTGATTAAAATGCTACAGTAGATTTAAATGCTATGTGTATTTCTGTCAGGACTAAATCTAACAAAAACTTTTCATCTGTTGTGTACTATGCAATCAAATAATTGTGCAATTATTTTACTTTGTCAATTAACATTTTTCCTGACTGGTTGGGGGTTTTGTTAATTTGGCTGGGGGATGTTTATCTTTCCAGAACTCTTCTGTAAAGCCAGATGTAGAACTGATAACATTGCAAGAAATTTTAGAGGTAAGATGTTTTTATTATGTAGAAATTTGAGGAATTTTTAAATATTCAGATGTAATGATAGTGATGATGATGATTAAGTGTTTATTACTAATATAAATAACAGTATGTAGCATTTAGTTAAGACAGTTAATCTAGAATGATTAAGAATGTTGTGTCTACAAGAAGACTGCAGGGAGACCTCATTGCGGCCTTTGGTACTAAAAGGGGGCTTATAAAAAGAGGGAGGCCACCTTTTTGCATGGGGTAATAGGTGTAAATTACAAGAATAGATATTTAGATCAGCTGTCAAGAATAAATTTTTTACTGTGAGGGTGGTGAGGCACTGGAACAGGCTGTACAGAGAAGCTGTGGATGCCCCATCCCTGGCAGTGTTCAAAGCCAGGTTGGATGGGACTTTCAGCAATCTGGTCTAGAGGGAGGTGTCCCTGCCCATGGCAGGGGCTTGGAATGAGATGATCTTTAAGGTAGATTCCAACCCAAACCATTCTATGAATCTAGGTCAGTTTTCTATTTTAATTCCTATGAAAGTAAACCTCGAATTTTTACAAGAAGTGTGGCAATAATGTTCAGTTTAGGCTGGAGAATGGCTGTCTCTTATTGATTTTACAGTGTTGGTTCAAAGAAGTTTTATGTGCCTTAGTGGCTCATGTTTGGAGAGACAAATACTGTGTTTAACAAAAAAAAAGGTCCATTTCACGCTCTACTTTTCTTGAAACAGTACTTTATACTGTTTCAAGAAAAATATTTCTGAAATATACATTAACAGAAGAATTAATTAATATGTACCTTCAGAAGGACCAACAGTCTTGTGCATTAACTGGATTATTAACTCATACAAGGAAATCAATCTGATTCATGCATTCCTAATTAATTTTATAAGTATGGAAGCATTGCTCAGTGTGAATTTATAATTACAGTGCAATTTATGAATGTGAATTGCACAGCATAATTTTCCTTCTTGTCTTAAATATAGCATTTGAAGTGAAATTTTCTGTTCCTCCTCCTTAGACAGTTCTAGACTTCTGTATGTAAGGTGTCCCTGGGAAATATTTTTTTCTTGAGGCAAAATACGATGTACAAAAACTTTCTGGCATTAAGATGCTATTACCTAATCACTATGACACTGTACTATAGTTTATAGCCCAGGCTTTGGGCTTACATCATCAAAATCATTTTACATGCTTCAAATATCTCAGCATACCTGTTAATGCCAAATTAGGCAGAGCTTGAAAACAGATCAGAATTCAAAGTAGCCACAGCCCTTGTGGAAAAGAATTTTAAAGTTATTCTAATGCTTTAAAATTGCCCTTCATATTTTTCAGATATTGTTAATCTCCTGAAAATGTGAACATATTCATGTAATGTCTGACTTCTGTTTGGAAGAACACACTGTTTGACAAATTCAGACTCATTTTGAATTTCAATCCTGACCTAAAGTGTCAATGTCCTTTATCTTTGTATTCTAGAAGGTTTTTCTTTGAGTTGTGTTGTTCTAGCTTCAAGTCCCTGTTAAATTTGAAAAATGTTTTCTGAGATAGAGGTAGAGTTACAGCCATAAAAGGGTATTTTGGAATATCAGATGTCAGAAAAAATTAAGTGAAAATTTGTCTAGAATAATGCATTTGAAGTAAATTCTCATAATTGGAAGTACAAAAGATATTAACTGGAACAATTCTTCTTCAGAATGTTCTGAAAAAGAAGAGCTGTTGTTCATTTGGGTCTTTCATTAAATTTGTTTTTAGCACTAAGGGGCAAAAAATTTTCTGTACTTACTGAAATTGGGACAGTATAACATTGAAAAGCATTGAGTAGAAAGATGAAATATCTAGGATAAATAGAAAGAGCACCATGGGTAAGATTATTTTATCTGTAATGGGTGCAGTACTCCCCATGAGCAGTATCGTGAGGGCAAGAACATGATCTCCGTGAACTGAAAAAGAATGACAAAATGGATTTTGTTTTGAACTCCATTAACTAGTTCTGTATTTAGATACAGCATTTAATCTATATTTATTCTGGAATAAAAGAGGATTCTGGTTGTAATTTTTACATCAAAATGATGTTATGAAGTTAATTGGAAGTCCTTTGTTTTATTTCTATTTTGAACTGATCTCGTATTTCTTCTGTAGTCCTTTATTTCTTATATTGCCTACATCACAGTAATTTGTAAAAATTTGGTTAACGGAGATAAAATCTAGCTCTTTTGTTAATTTCCTAAATCTTATCCTTTTGGTCTTCCAGATGCTGATAAACACAATAATGACCACACCACATGCACCTTACGTAACAATCAATGAGTCATTTTGGCCACCTTATATTGAGCTGCTGATACGATGTGGAACAGCCGTGAAACATCCAGAAGATCCAAAAAGAGTGCGCCTCCAAGCTTTTCACAAGTAGTGTGACCTACACGTGCACTTGAAAACAAAACACCACCAGTACTCTTAATTCAAGGCTAGGACATACTTAGGTTTCCTACTAAGATTTCTTAGTATCCAGCATCACTTCTTGCTGGATGATTGGATATTTAAGAGCATGAAATGCAGAAAAAGAAAAAAAAGGAATTTATTTTAACTGCTTACAGTTGGCCTTCAGTGTTATATCAGGATTTGCATTATGGAAGGTTTTTTTCATTGCTTCTGTAAGATGCCAATTCATGTAATAGACAAATGTGTTTAATAGTCCCCTTAACTTTAAAAATCATACTTTTAACATTACTTCTATGTTTTAGATTTTTTAGATGGCCTGAAGTTGTCTCTATTTCCTTTAGTATTTTCTTGTATTCTGTAGAGGCAAAATTCAGAATAACATCACTTGTCCTATACATGGCCTTGCAAACATCTGGAACTAACAGAGAGTGTTACGCCTTGTTTGTTTCTCAGAGCCTTTGCAAACAATTTTACTGGCTCCAAGATAAACACTTAAGAAAGCTGACACATCTTTCTGTGCAAAGTGCAGCAGATGTTGAAGCGTGCAGTCTGTGCCTTTCACTGCACACTTCCCAAATGGCCCACTTCGTGTTATGCTATATTGCCTTACAGTATCTGTCTTCACTTTTTCAGACCTAGTTTATCAAGGCTTTTAATGGGTCTCTGTTCTGCTGATCTCTACAGCTTCTAAGTTATGTCAGTTGAGAGTTACCTTCTGACTCAATGACGGCATTCTTTGCAATCTCAATCTTTTCTGTAGCCATTGCTATTGTATTATACTGAGTACAAAAATTCTACTCTTGCATGTTTTTAGTGACTAAGTTATCCTTCATTAATCAGATTGTAGTTTATTGAAGGAGGAACTTTGATGATTTTTAAATTGATGGAAAAATAAATAAAGAGTTTTTTTTATACTATCATAAAAGGTTTTTGTGTGATGGTTTTTAGAATGGTGCTTATGTGATTTTGTGCAATGACTTGTAAACATGATGTAAGGATGCATGGGAGAGGTAAAAGGGGGACCAATCTAATATAAGTTCCAGTATAACTGCCCTTTTTAGACCAATTAAATGTTAAGCAAAAAGATCATTCATCTTGTGTAGTTTTGAGTGAATGCTGTTCATTTTACCCTCACAACTGATGATTGAGCATGATTATAGAATGTGGTATGTGCTGTTGTGCATGAACATTGACTTCTTTTTGGTTCATATTGCTTGTGTAACTACCCTCCTCTTGTGGTTTAACTTCTCTTATGAGCTCTAGAGTCTGACTAATCTATACACATTTACCTTAATTAATAATTCAAATAACTACATTTTTTGGCTTAGATTTATAGCATTGTCTCTTTAGGGTTTTTTCCTTCATTTGTGTTTAAGTGCTTTGTATTGTGCTATCCTTCCACCTTATTATTAATACTGCTCAAATACTTCATTGATGCTGGATGACTGCTTCTGTCATGACGTTAATAAGTAGAAGAAGAAATGTTAAACACTCAGTAGCCTCTTGTGTTTAAAAAGAAGAAAAAATACCAACCCATACCACCCACCTCCCAAATCCAAACCCAAAGCAAAGCACTGAGGAGATAGGATAGTCTATAAAAAAGTGTTCTAAAGGAGATGCATTATTCATTATTTTTCATACCAAAATCAAATCTCATCAAAGTAAAATACCAGAATAGATTTAAATGAAAGTACCTCACATAAAGCTTTACATTAAATTATGAAACTCACTGACAAAAAATATTTTTTAAAATTAAAAATGAACTTGAAAAAAAAAAAAAAAAAAAACAACCTTATGGAATTCAGATTTGTGATTATTAAAGAAAATTGACAGTCAACAGGTTCAGAAATGTCTGTCCTACTAATTGTTAGACCCTGAAGAGGTACACATAGATATTCCCTGAGATCCTCCTGCAGTTCCACAGTATCTTCGGCATTCTCTGAAGCCTTTCTACTTAGGCCCTGGATATGCTGGGACTCCAAAGGTTCAGTGTAGACCTTTTTCCTCAGGATGGATTGAATCAGTACAGCAGAAGAAACGCTGTAGAAAGAGATAATCCATTTTCTCTCATGGCCTAAAATGCATTGCCAGTTTTTAAGAGAAGCTGGTTTAGACAGAAACAGAGCTTGCTGAAAGCTGTAGCTCCTAGAAAAATCATGACAAGTAAATTGAAGCAAATAAAGGCAGTGATGAAGAACAGGTCTTCCTTATGAAAAAAAGCTAGGAGTAACCTCTTTCATCAGTACTTTCAATAATCAGGAACGTTGGGGCCTATGTTGAAAGAGTAGGATAATTTTTCCATTTTTTCTCTTCGTGCATGTCTAGTAACTGTGTTTGGAATTAACACCTCTGTTAAATGCTAGTATTGTGACTCCATGTGCATTCCATGAAATAAGGATTTGTTTAGGTTACCGTCAATTTTTAACTCTATAAAGGTAATATAAAGAAAAAATCCAGGATGTTAAATGAACATTTGGAGCCACCAAGCTTGAGTAAGATGACAAACTGATCTATGAGCTGTCAGTGTGTCCTTGTGGCCAAGAAGGCCAATCCTGGGTGCAAACAGGAAGAGCAATGCCAGTTTGCCTGTGTCTTTCCTTCTTTCCC
>WBNO01013001.1:1990-47637 GCA_013400575.1 Peucedramus taeniatus | reverse complement strand
TGAACAGAGCATTTGCTCATCCTAGTAAAGTATAGTTTCAAAAGGGAGCAGATTGTCGGATATCAGCTCAATGGCTAGAGGATTTTGTTTCCTGTCTTGGCTGCTTTCAGAAATTTCAAGTCCCTGCTGCCCATGAAAATACCAAAATTGTTAATCAAACTCTTTAATGTTGTATCACTGCAACAGCTTCATAAGATAAAATTATTGAGAGGAGTAAATCAGGAATATACCTGAGTGCTCTGGGAGATCATACAATGGCACTCCAGGAAGGAGTGTTTTCATGCCCAGAGCTGTCTTTGAGTGCAGGCAAGCAAAGGTAGCCTAATGTGTACAAAACCTATACTTAGGAAACATGTTAAAATTACTAAGTAACAGTAACTTTGTAAGATTTTTCTGTTTTAGGAAAGCAGAAAATCTTGTTGTGGTGAGACAGGAACACAGAGATGTGGCAACTCTGTGGTGAGTGGAACTCTCAGGTTTAATGAAAAGACCTGTCTTTGATAGAACCTTTAAAAGGCACCAGTACTGTAAAATCCAGCTTAAAGGTCAGATTTTAAGATAGACAAGCTCAATCTAGAAGTAAAGTTCACTTTTTTTTTTTTTGGTAGAGTGTTACTAAAGAAGTTTTTTCATCTTTGTAATCATGATTAGTAACATCTGCATCTGCAACATTAATGCATCTATAAAAAATAATGAAAGAATTGTTCTGTTCAAGTGATCTTTTCTTGCCTTTAAATCCCTAACTTTAGAACTACAGGGTGAAAATGTACAGCATTGTGATTGCTGAAGTTCTGCTTAGTGCTAATGGAAGGCACAGGTTTAGACATAACAGCAAGTAAATCTTGCTCTAAAAGCCACCTTCTCTTCTCTTTTGATTAACTTGAGCATCTGGAACATTATACTAACAATAGTACTGTGTTACTTGGCATAGTTATGTGCTCTACAGGAGCAAGTAATTCCTGGTATTAAAATCTCCGGAAAACTCAGTAGGAAACGGGATAATGGCATTCATGTCATTAAAAAGTCTAATGGAGAGGAATGAAAATGAAAATTTCATTTCATTTTGAAAAGGTCCTTCCAAAACAAGAGAAATTATCACTTTTGGTTAAAAATCCCTTCATCAAAATATAATTGCTTTGCTAACCATACAAACCCCTTTGTCTTTATATTCTGGTGGAGGATGACAGATTCATGTTTTAAAGATGTTAGTAGAAGTCAATTTTGCTTGAGCTTGAATTGGTGTTTACACATTTTTGATGATTGCTGATAACTAACTAGGTTATAACAAATCTGTTTGGGGATTGAGATTACAAGTTTTTAATATATCTGTTGGTTTCTAATGAGAAAAGTGGGGATAACTTGTAACATGTGGCATTTTTTTAACAAACCTACAAAGATGAAATCTTTTTATCTTTAACACCAGGTGGAACTCCATGACTTAGCAGATTAAGCAAAATACTTATAGTAGTCAAACCACTTATCCCTTAAGCATTAGACATAAGCATGTGGCTAATGCTGGTCTCAGAAGGATATGGATAGGGAGTCCTTTGAGGGCACAGAAAGCAACCACATATTGAAAAACAGCAGAGATGAGCTTGCTGCCCTGTTTGTCTTAACATTGGGCAACCTTGAACCTAATCCACGGGGGGAAAAAAGTGCACATCTAAATCAAATGCTTTGTAATGCTGTAATAAGTATAACTTCATGTAATTTCAGAGCCCTGTTATTCTCTGCAAATCAGGGTTGTGGTGACACATGGTTGAACCCCTGATTCTGAGGCTACAATGAGGTGCATTATGGTGGGGAAATTAATCAGAAAAATAAATGCTTGGGAATTTTAAAGCCTTCTACATTAAATGGGCAAGTTCCATTTCCTCCAAGTTGTAAACACTCTTTGAGTAAAGAGATATGTTCCAGCACACAGTTTTCAAAGCAAAACCCTGACCTGACTGAAGTCTGTGGGAGGCCTGCCATGAAGGTCACTGCAGATGAGGCTGGGAGTTCTCATTAAAGAACAGCAGCTTTAGTCCTGCTATCCCCCAAAAACTTTCTTTCTTCCTTGTTCTGCAAAAACCCACTTAACCCACTGATGTTCTATTCAGCTTGTAAATCTGTAAATAGGCAGTAGATATTTGCCCATGATTAAAAATATGATGTTCTCTCTGCTTATGTGTGTGCTTGTGTGACCCGAGAAACAGACTGTCACTGCATCGGGACGAAGCACAGACACGACATGCTGAGGGATGATGCAAAGCATCCTCTCTTCTCCAGATCATGAGCTGCTGGCACATATTGATCTACTTCTGAACAGTAGATCTTCTGAACAGTTTTTAAGCAGCTGCTTAAAAACACAATTGACAGATAAACACTTCAACTACATATCAAACCTGAACATGCTAGGGCAGTAGTTCTCAGCCTGTGGACTGCAAAACTGTGGGGGACTGGAATCTGCTTTTAAAGGGTCAGTGAAATGTGACAAACAAAGAAAGCAAATCTGTAAATGCTTTATAACAATCAGTGTTGAAGAAATTGGTCTGTCTTCCCACTGGGAATGTTTCTGGCATTCATAAGTTGGAAGGATATTGAAAACTACTGAACTAGAAGACAAAGAGTTAAGAAAGCAAAGATTAATGATGTATTTCAGAAAAAAAATCAAGCATGACTTTTACTCCTCAGGCTGTGCGTTAACCTAGGATAGAGAGCATGAAAAAATCTAAATGTCTTTTCATTTGGCAGGACAGCCAAAATTTCTTTAAAGCTATGTCTGTGTGTCAGAGCAGAAGTTGCCCTTTTCTAGATTGGCAGGGTTATTATTATGCAGTTTTGTGTGTCCCTCTAAAGAGAACAGCCCAGCAAATGTTTTGTCTCATTTCACATATTTTCACAACTGTAATTATATGCATGGTAGCACTGCAAGTAGTTATGTTTGGTTCTTTCTTTCGACATGAATATACACAGACCTTCCAGAAAGAGTGGCCTGGTTTTACGCAAGAGTGTAATTTCTTTGTAGCAAATGGAGTTGGTTTCTCCCATTTAACCTACCTGTATCCTTGCCATCCGTCTGACAGAGCAGATGTAGCAATTACTGAGCCTTGAGGAAAATCTCTCCAATACAGGCCAAAACCTGCAATTTATCTGATGCCTTGGTCTCCTTTTCAACATATATTTTGGTGATACTGACCTCTTTTATTTTTTCTTATGGTTTCTCTTAAAATAAATATGCAGGATATTTGCAATGTTTTGTCTGCCATGAATTTATAGTTGCCTTCTGAATAAACTGCTCCTCAGTGTAGCTTCTGCCTTCCTTTTCCTAGGTGCACACAGAGGGAAGTACCTTGCATGTAACTCAAGCTGTTTTCAGCTCCATTTCTTAGAAAGTGGCCCATGTTTCCCTTCACAGGCAGAACCACACAGTCAGAGCCTGTTTTCATTCTAAAGAGATGCTGTGAAACCTGGGGAAGGAGCACATCTGTTTTGACTAGAGAGCTGTATTTTCTGAGAGGCAATTGCAGAGGAAATTTTTTGTGTTTATAGCAATGCAAATACAGTTCACTGGGTGTAGAAAATGTATTTTCATAGAAGCTGGATACTGCTGGCACTCCAGTTTCACTCCTATGGATAAGGGAACATGAACACTGCTTGAAGCTCAGTGAAAAACCATTCAAGCAGAGGAACATCACATTTAGAAGTGCTTGGATGGAGATGACAAGACACTTGTTTCTAGTTAGTACAGATCCAGGACAACTCTGTGTGTGGGCAACCTTTGGGTCTTATCCTTAGACCTTTGGAGATGGGTGACAGGTATATTAAAATAATTGTACCATCTATTTAAGGAGCACTAAACATAATGATAACAAACTCTGCAAAGTAAACATTAACTGATAGTTATTCAATGTTCAGTATTTGTTTTAAATGGCTTGTTGGTTGTTCAGACAGATCAAGATTGCAGAGCTAAACCATTAGTCCTCATATCCAAGACAGATGGGAGTGAGAAGGATCAAGAGTTCATATAATTATTTTATTCCATTCTGTCTCCTTTCCAGGCACACAGCTCAGCCCTAACCTAAAGTGTCCTCCCATTTGGGATCAGGACCTGCTATAGACAGCTCACCAAAAATTTTTTGCATAAAGAAAAATTTGGATATATGTAATTCTCCCTTTAAAAATGCAGTGAATTAATAATGTATTCCTATTTTTGTGAGGTATAATGTTTGACAGAATTCATGATCTGTAAAGGAGTGAAATTATGAAAAAATAGTGAAAACAGGTTTTGATTCTTTCTTTTTTCTGTTCCTTCTCTGAATGTGTTTAGTTAGCTTTCTGTATTTGAGGGGTATAAGTAAAGTTTCAGAGAGTTTTTATCCAAGGCTGAAATACCATCAGCTAAATCCTTAACTGCCAGCAAAGTGCCTTGCTTTCATAACAGGAAGGTTCCTGACTGTCAAATAGTAGGCTGAAAACTTCAAGAATCTTTCTTCCCAACAAGTCCTATTATTACCTGTAGAACCACTAAGACACAATACATATGGAGCTCAGCCTGCACTGAAAGAAAAGTATTTATATGCAGAGAAAAATCCCTGCTCAGAGTAAACTCTTAAGGAGATCAATGTGTTTCTTGAACTCTAAAGTAACTAAAATGAGAAAGGCAAATTACATCTTCATCTGTTCTTGTTCTCACCAATTACCCTCCATATCCTTGGGAAGACTTTAAGAATGAGTTGGGAACCAGTTTGTTCTCACGCCTTTTTAATGCTACATTGGATGTATAATTTAGGGATTTTTCCTAGATATCAGGACCTTGGATGCAAGCTCTGATATGGCCTTGACAATCGATCATTCTTCACAAGGTGAAATGAGGCCAAATCTTGGGACTACTCACTTGAGTGAGGATAGTTGGATACTTGTTCTTTACATTGAAGATAGCATGAACAAAATGTCTCAGGTGTAGGTAGTCAGCTGGAAATGGCCAGAGCTACAACCTCTGGGGACAGGGTGCCTTTTCTGTGAGCTGCTTGGAAGGAACAGCTCGTGTAAAGGAGCACATGAGGTCTGCACACTCAAAGCAAGGAGAGAGTGCCTGAACAAAGACATTCATATCACTGCTCCATTTTAAGAATTGATTTTTAAATATTGAAATTAAGTTCAAAGAATAATATAGAAAGGCCTTTATGTCTGAATAAATGTCACTAACTAATTCCTTTTCCAGAAAACTGCAACAGCACCAACACCACCCTTAACATTTTTTTTAATGCCAGCCTTCCTCTCTTGAATTCCAGTTTCCAGGGTCCACCCTCTGAATGATGACAAGCTCTGCTACATTTTGGTCTCAACACATCGGTGAAGCTTTAAAAGGTAGCAGAGGATGTTTTAATTTTTGTGCAGGACTGCAGCAGGGTGCCAAGATGCACTTATTTGTTAATATGTGCACACTTGACAAAGCCTGAGGGCAAAAGAACTCCAAACATTCATTAAGGCACTGCTGAAGGGAAATCAAACCCAGGTTCTCTAGCTCAAGGTTTTAATAAGCATTTTCAACAGATGTTGGGAGGCCAAAAATGTTTGTCTTGTGTAGGAATTGGTTCTTGACTGCTGGAAAAGCCATTTCATCTAGGAAAAAGGGTGATACCTGAAACCCCCTCTTACTGAAAGAATTTTTAAAAATAGATGTAAAAAAATATGATCTTTTTAAAAGTGAAGTCTTGTAAGATACAGAGGCATATTCTAATAAAATGGGGACAGGATGTCTAAAAGAGAAAAAATGAAAGATGTTTTTCAATCTTATCTTCAATTGTATCTGGCTTTGTTTGTGACTTCTTGAAGTTTTATACTCTCATACTTTAAGGAGAGGGAAATTTGCCTGAATTATGTATGTGTATTCACTGTTTCCCTAGTGAGTTTACTCATGCTTTATTTTTGGGACGCCTGGAGTGGAATTAAAATTATAGTGAACTCAGTTAGGAGAGAAATAGCTAAAGGAGTTCTATCAATATTTTGCACATTCAGCAGGGAGTCTAATTGTTTCAGAAAGTGACATGGCCATTTCTAGCTCTGAAAGGAGGTGACTTCTCCAGAATTTCCCTGGAGAAATTAGAGGAATTATCATCTTTGTCATTTCACATTTGAGAAGACTCCTTGTGCATGCTATGCCCCAGCTGGGTGGGTGCAATGAGGAAGCACTCATGGCAACACACTGCATGTCTGTCTTTCACTCAGCTTGCCTGTCTTTTGGCTGTGTACTCCACTGCTGTAGCTAAAAGCAATCCTGATATCTGAGGTGTGAGTTTAGAATAGGGTTATCGAAACATAACAATATAAACTCCATAAATAAAGAGCTGCAAACTCTTTGTCTACCGTACAAAGTGGTTAGAGTAGTAGACACTGCTTTTGAGCCACCATGGTTTCAGCTTCAATAAATCAGTTGACAAAACAGCTCTAGGAAAGAAGAAGAAAAACTACAGAAAGCTGTGGCTAAAGTCTTCTTTTTCCTCACGCCAAAGACTTTTAATCCTGTGTTGGAAATCATGAAACACTTAAGATTTGTGGTGAAGATCTGTTCAGAATTGGACACCATTTCCCCCTTTTGTTATTTTGCTTGGTGAAAAGGGAAAAAAAAAGAGTGGTTTAAATGTCTGGGCTTCACAATCCAGGGAANNNTGAAAACTCCAGGAAAACACAGTTCAACATTGGCAGGGGTGGAAAAACAAACAAAAAACCCAGTGGGAATGAGTGAGGCAATAGGCAAACTTCATAGTGTGCAGAAGAAAGGCAAATTTCAAATTAAAATGCTTACCAGGTGATTGAGATATTTTGCCTGAAAGTTTCAATAAACATGTCCACTGAAGAGTATCAGCTGTGTCTACAGAGGCTGGTGTGAAACAAAGAAACATCTGTTATGTATATGTTTTGGACACTTTGGAAAGCTTGGAGCCAAGACTGAGGGTCAAGAATGCTATATACACAGATATATGAAGTGCATTTCTCACATGAAAGCAGAGCTAATGTTCTAGTTCTTTGATAATATGCCCCCCCCCAGTGAAATTGCCACCAAGAGTGAGTTTGCTGTGCCTTCCCTCTGCAGACACAAAAGTACAGTGTGGCTCTGTGCAAAGTCAGCCTAGTTAAAAAAGACCCAGCCAGCCAAAAGCTCAAGCATATCTAGCTGAGTAGAAGGTACACACTTACCTTTGGACTCTGCTTAGAATAGAAACTACAAAAGCTGTGTCTCCCCCTTCACCCCCACAAAACCTGCAACTGTAACAATCATTATTATTTTCCCTAGAAAATAAACACAAATTGGTTGCATATAGTTGAGGTTTCTTTGCTTTGCTTGAAAAAATAACAAGATGGATGCACACTCACATGGACAGGGTTTTATGCTGTTTGTGATATTTCACATTTTGTATACCTTGTCTTGTGTCTTCCCATCCAGCCAACTCTATATCCACTGAGTTGAAAGTAGTGAGAAAGAATCAGACCTGAGGAAGGAAAGAAAATACAGATTTTATTTTTTCTAATAAGTATTTAGCCTGGATGATATTAAATCTGGCTTTGTCAGTCAACGTGCATCAAAAAATTTTTTAACCAAGTTATATGGGACAGGTTGATGAACCAAAATAAAAGGCCTGCAGTGAGACAATGGGATTTTCTTGGCAAGCTTTGTGTCAAGGTTGTATTAACGGCATAGCAGAGAAGTAGTTCAGGAAAATGAAAACATCAATGGGAAACAGGAAGATTTAGGGAACTGTAGGATGGCTAGTTAATGAGCCACCATATGTGCTTGCACACAGCAAAGCCAGTCTTGTGCTGCAAAGGTGAAAAGGAGAGCAGAGAGCATCTTGTTAAAAGCAGAGATGAACAAAGTATGATTCCCTAAACGGTAAACCTCGGATGGTTCTACCCCCTTTTCTTCTGAGGTGTCAGGGCAAAAGGTTAATAGTGGTGGACAATATGAGTGCAGAGCACTTGGAGAATCCTCAGTCACTATTAATTATTTCCACAGACCTATGTCATCACAGAAAGCCCAAAATTGATAATAGACACTACCTTCAGAAACCATTACCCAAATCTGGCTGGCATCTTCTTACACAGCATGGCTTGCCCACAGTGGCATGTTCAGGAATGGTGGAAATAAATGGCAGTGTAGCAAGGGATAATGTCTAAGTGAGGAATTTAATCTGTAAAACACTGAAAAGAGGGGAAATAATCCAAATCCTAATCTGTACAATGATTCGTGTGAATGACATCTGCTCTGTCTGGCTCTGAGGCCAAGATAATTAATCCATGGAGAAGAGGTTTTGCTGCACATCTCGACAAAAATCTTGGAGTAATAATGTCAACAAATGAAGAAAAATGGTTATTATAGGATAACCTTTTACCTGAATGGCAGTGTTATGACCAGCGGCTGCTCGGTTACAAGCTAGCTTCTTATCTAAAATAGGCAGAAATCTGTGTTTCCCATAGGAATCACTTTACTGTGGAAGCTCCTCCTCTATTTTCACAAATGTGTTCACTACATGCTTGCAGATGTCTCTGGAAATGCATTTTCTCCCTGAGAACCAGAGGGATCAGGAGCATAAGGAAAGAGCATATGGTAAAGTCTTAGCCCCAGGGGTTATGCAGATCGGACTTTGCTCTGCATTTTTCATGATATATGATTCTTCCCATGGAAATAAGTTGGACTTAGGAGAAAGGTTTTGTATTAGAATTTCAGAACAGAGAAAAACAACAACTTCTTCAGGAAATTAATATTGCCTTGCCAGCACATATCTGCAAAGTCCTTGACTACAGTGCTGAAAAAAGTCTTATTTTTTGGAAATATTGGAGAAGGATCAGAGAATTAGACAAATATATACTGAGGAAACAGAAGTAGTTGGAAGAAGGTTTATCTCTGGAGAAATCCCCTCTGCCTCACAGAAAAGAGAAAATATATCTGTCCCAAATTTTCTGCTGTGAAAGTTGATAGACGATTTTTGGTACTGTCTCATCAAATAGCCTTCACCAGTTTTTATAAACAATAAGTCTTCGATTTTTGGCACAATTTGAATAGGCACTGTGCCTCAATACCTGACCGCAGCCATCAACAGGGAAGTCCTCCTGAGCCTCAAAATCCTCTCTGAGAGAGCTGCTCAGCACACTGGAGTCCACAAGAGACCCAGGCATTTGGAGGAGGAGGTCGGCACCTTCAGAGTCACAACTGCTCAAATCAAAGGCTTCAGGCATGGAGGAGGACAGCACCTTTCCATGTACAACTGCTAAAGGTTGTTGCAGTGAACATATACAAATTTATATTCTTTAAGGTTTGTCTCTGGGCAAAGTTCAGATGGATTTTTCCTTGAGGCAGATAGATAGCATGGATATTTTTTATCATCAATGGTTTGCATTTTCTAACATGGAGACTATTAGTATAAAACCTCTTGACACTTCTCATTCATGCCATTCCATATTAATCCAGTATCCAGTATCCATGTTAGCCAGATCCCAGCAGAGATTCTCTCCAATTTACATGGCTCTTAAATGCTCAAGACAGCAACGCTGACCAACAGTGGGAAGATAAAACTTATGTTAAAAATGTGTAATAAAAAGCAATACATTATATGCATACAGGTGGAACAAAAACCAGTGATCACAGCATGGATGTATGAATCTCAAAGTTAGATCCTGTATATGCAAAAAAAACTTTCTTCCTTTTGACCCCATTTAAACTTAGAGGAACTGAATTTTATTTTTGTAGAGCAGAGAGAATACAACATCAAACTTACCAGATAGGCTGATAGTTTGTATTAATGAAGCAGTGCTAGCAGGTAATTACAGAATCTTCTTTTGGGCAGTGTACACCCTTCCGTTGGACTAAGGATAAGATGTTTAGTTTGCATTTACGAGTTAAGCCACAGCTTTAACTTCACATGGCTTTTAAAATGCCATATGCTACCAACTTATAAACAGGTTAAGATTTCGCTGCAGAATAGCAGGCATTCTTCCACAAGACACTTCACTATAATTTATGGGTATTTAATGTACTTCCAGAGGACAAAATTATGTGTACAAGTCCTCTGAGCATACACCAGTCATCTCAAGAACCCCAAAGCAGTTAAAACCCTAGATTTATAGTAAAATAGTTTAATATTTTTACTAAACAAAATTGAGAGTTCATGGAAAGGACAAATACAAAACACATGCTTGCAAAAATAGCCCTGGTTGAGAGTAACAGTATCAAAACATGTCCATAAGATCTTTAATGTTTGTAAGCTGCATCTGAAGGCTAATGAGATTTCAAACTACAGTATGTCAAATTTATGAGGTGTAGAAGGACATGTCCCTTACTCTCATGTAAAATATTGGGCAATAAAGAAGTTTAAAACATTCCTGAGCTGATTTGAAATTTAAAGTTATGCCCTGACTGGACTGGGCTTTAGAGAAAGTAGATGGTGTTTTTTCCTGCCTTCCAAATCTATCATTCTTAATATTTTCACAGTGCCAGTGTCTGGAGCATCTAATGCCAATGTATCTTCAGCAGCATGAGCTCAAGTGACTTGATATTTACAACACAAATCTCATGGGACCTTTCAGAATTGTCTATAGACACAGAATTATAAAACACTGTGAAAAAGGGGGCTTAAAAATTCTGCAATCATGACACAGTCTTTGTGCCCTAAAAGAGGGAGAACACACTATTTTATACACGTCAAACATTGTTTTGTTTCTTTTTCTATGTTATGCATTTGCTGGGTGTACATTGTTACATGAATAGTTACCCTTTTATTTTACTTAAGAATGTGCCATATTAATGGATGACCACCAGAACACTCACTCTGAGGATTTGTTTTTCCTTTATGTCACAAAAAAAAATTTATAAAACCATAAAATTACTAAATTAGTGATTAAGTGTGGAACTTTTTGAGCTGTGCTCATTTCTCTTTTCTACAATAAATATAATTTCAGATCCTGACCAAGCCAGCTCCTTTCTTGCCTGTGAAAAGAACTTCTTCCCTGAAAGACTTCTGATGAAGCAAGTTACACTAAAGATTGCACAGACCTTTTTAACATATGAAGGAAATAGATTTAAAAATATTTTTGAAAGAAAATACAATACTTCTTTTTTTTTTTTGGATGCTCTCTGTATTCAGTAACCATACACATAAGACTTCCTTAAAGCAATAACTCACAGAAATTGTGCAACTGTGTATCATAAGGTGTCCAAGTTAATCCAGTCATTTCTAGAGCCTCATGGGGACAAATACTGAAAGAACAAATAATAACTTTGAAATCCTATTCTGAGGCACTATAGATTACTGTTGCCAAATGGACAAAGTGTAGTAAACCTGATAAACTCAAATTTAAACATAATTTCTGAGGTTTCTTTTCTATTAAATTATAAACAGGTATATTTGTGTTATTGAAACCGCTTTCATTATGCCTTAGGCACTATTTCAAGGGCTGGAAGGAATCTGCCTTTAAAATTGTTTAATCTAATTTAGGGTTTGGGAGACCAACATGGCTTAATCTTAACCACATGATAAAACCCAAGGAGTATCACTACATATAAAAGGTCATTATCTGAATTTTCTGGGCTTGTAATTTTTGCTTTGGAATAATTCTGGTAACCTTAAAATATGTGTTTACCTTATACTGACAACACATACTCTCAAACTCACTTGTCCCATAGCTTTTGTCTAAGATTGGAGCATAAATTTTGAAAGTGGAAAATACATAACATTTCACTTGAACTGCTCTTTTATTTCCTCCTCACAGCAATATCATGCATGCCACATTGGTTTTGAAAATCTCAAGTATCTTTTTGCAACACAAGAAGGCTCACTTCCTTGAAGGCATTCCTGACAGGGACATTTTTCTTCTCTTAGCTTAATTCCTAGCTCTTAATTTCACCCCTGTGTAATGTAACATGCTAAGTGTCTGAGTTCCCTCTGTCTTGCTGTGCAGCCAAAACCAGTGTAATTTACATTGATTCCTGCACCTTGAAATCCGTGGTAGGAGCTGGAAGCATTTGGATGTATATGCAGAGAAGAATTGTGCAGCAATCAATAGCACAGACAAACACTGACCCTTTTTTATCCTGGAAGTGGGAATGGGCATGTTCCTGATGAAATGGCTTCAGGTCTTCATCTCTGCCTTGCCAAATGAAAGCCTGCATTCAGAAACCAGCAAGGGGTAATTCAGCTGGTCAGTAAAAGAACTGCAAACCATAAGCAAAGAAAAGAAGGCCGTGTGCTGTAACCACGTGTCATGCCAATATTTCAGCTCCAATTGCCTCTATACCTCCTAACTCTTAAAAAGTAAAGGGAGTTGGCATGCATGTGTAAAATCCAATGGCTGACTGTTGATCTATTGGCTCCCTCACTGTCATTCCTGAATACCAGCACAGCCTACAGAAACTGTCTTTAATCTTTCCTGCACTTACTCTTTCCTGGAAGCTTCTCCCATTGTGTGTTCTGGGAAATGTCTAATGCATTAAGTGCAAGCACAGCTGACTTGAGCAGTTCTGAAGCTGAGCATTTGTCAATTTTAGTTTGGGGTGTTATCATAACAAAATCCAGTCACTCTCTGCTAGGAATGCATGTGCTGCACACTCTATTAAATCTAACTCTTTGTTCAAGGTACAATACCTTGCTGCTTAAGAATGATAACAGCAAAATGTCAAAAGAAAGTCTAGGACCTTTTTAGGCCAATATCCAGCATGTTTAATACCAGGCTTTGGCAGCATGCAGGCAGGGATAGCAGGAAATTAAGCAGTGACAGTGGAGAAAGGGATGCAGCCAGAGCTTTCTGAATGGTGACATTTGTTTGCAGAAGCTTGAGACTTTTTCCACGCTGATGCCAGCACAGCTTTGAATTGTGTAATGGGAAAGAGAAGCTGCTGAAAGAATGCAGAGATTCACAAAAGATGGTTCAGGTCCATTCCATGGTAGAGGAAGAGGAGTGAAGGGAGATATTTAGAAGCATCTGCATACATATGTATGTTTGTATGCATGTGTGTGTGTGTGTATCTGTGTGTAAGACTAAGAGAGACAGAGGCAAATGCATGCTTGGGATGTGAGCTGCATCCCTCCAGATGCACGCTGAAACAGAACTGTGCTTTGTTGCAGTGTTAAAGCTGCAAACAACAGCTGGAGGCCTTCTGAAAAGGAAAAGGAAGATTTTCCGAACATGAGGAGTGCTCCAGTGAGGATAATAGCATTGATTAAATTTGGCACAGTGATTGTGGGACTCCTCAAAGTGCTCCTGGACATGCTATGCAGGTGGCGGCCCTGGAGACACTGCCTCTTATCAGTGGTGGCCTGTGGCAGCAGGAGTGCCTCCCTGGCTCCAAAGCTTTCTGTCCACACCAGCCAAAGGAGCTTGGAAAGGTGTTGCAAGATTTGTTTCCAAGGGATCCTTGAAATAGCAGTGTAAAAACTTTGATGGTGACTGAGTGATCAATCTTTGAGAGATTAATTCCTTTTCCTTTTTTTCGTCTGGTGAAAAAGCAACTGTATGTGGTAAATCTCTATGTTGCTGATGAGGTTGACTTCTTCAATAACATAAAACTTTGTGTGTAGATGAAAATGTCTCTGTCATTTTAGGGCAGGCCTTTGCATTAACTAAGTGCATTTAATAAGAGATCGGAGTAAATGGGCACATAAGAGAGGAGACAAGAGATCTCTTTGTTTAACCTACATGTGAAATTTGATTGAAACACAGGACCTGAAGTAAAATAATGTCAGCCAAAACAATATTTGTATTAAATAGATCTAGCTGGACTAATGGTGGAATCAGTGAGAACAGAACCCATTCCAGAAAAGATGGCTGCTGCAGTTTTTGTTATTTTACTAGTCTTTAACACATTAGGATCTCAAGGGTTTTAAAAATGTATTTAGTTTTTTTATGTCCAAAAGGTATTTTTATTTTGGTCAGATACAGCATAGGTGATAGCTGAATCAATTGACCAAATGACATAGTAAACTGTACTCGACAGCAAACAAAACAACAAAACAAGGTTACCCATGCAGGACCCAGTAAGAAGACTTAACTTCCATAATGTGACAAACAAAAGACTGAAAACCCATTATGGGTGTGAGGTCAGCAAACGGCCCTGCTGCCACTCCTCCTTTTAGTGACAGGACTTCAATCAATACAGAGGCTTTCTCAGCATTTAATGAACAGAATAAATGAGCTTTAGACGGGCTGGTGCTTGAAGGAGCCTCTGAGAATACAATAGTCTCTAACAGACATTGCTGAACTGCTAAAGAACCAGGGAGTGAAACTTTGACACACTTTTTTTAATGGGATACCCAGTGAGGAAACAGGCATCCTAGCAGGTATTTCGTAGGGCTGCTCCAGCTGCAGATTTATGTACCTTTTGCAAAAGATGTCACCAGGTCACCAGCCAAAGAGGTGACAGACACAAGTACCAGAATCTATACTGGAGAGAGACCAATTTCTGTTTCTTTGTCTTTCAGATTTAGCAGTGTGAGATCTCTCCCCACACAATAGCTTCTCTCAAGCTTTGCAGAGGCGTGCATTGCTTTTCACAATTTGCAGATGGCAAAGATTCAAAAAACATCTAATTTTTTTCAGTATTGAATTTCCTGCTCTGAGGGGGAAACGATGTGCAGATGATGTTTTGCAGACATGGCCTCACAAAGGCTGTATCCACAAAGCCTCCCAGGCATGCTGCAAGGAGTACTGAGTCTGTTCGTTAGATGAAGTGGGAATGGTCAGTACTTCTCATAAACTATGCTAGAAAAGGAACTCAACTCTATTGATCTTCAGCTCAAGTGTATATTACAAAATGGCCTAGGACCTAAAACAAATCCCTTCTAATATTATAGGAAAAGACTCATTACTTCTTTTCTCTTCAGCATGTAGCACCATTAAAACCATTAAAACTTTCTTTCCTATGAAATATCAAAAAGGGATCCTATACTCAGGAAGTAAATACAATCAGTACTTTTCTATTGAATTTCAAACACATCCCCTTTGCAGTATGTTGTAAAGGCACAAGAGTAGAAACAAATTGTTTTTAACTCCAATGCAAAGGTAAGCCCTTGATTTTGCAGCTGTTTTTCAGCACACACAAGTACCCAAGTGCAAATGCAAAATGACAGGGGGATGTATAGTAAATAAGAGTAAAAATCTCATATAACAGAGGTGTATGCAACATTGCTGCCATTCTGTCCAGAATACCGTATCAATCACCAGTTCTTCCATTTTTTCCACCAGTTTAACACTCCCCAGAGATATGAAGCTGTGGGACCTTACTGGCCTGTCAGTTATCATTTGCAGAGCAGATGAGTAAAAGTGGCTTCTGTTTGCTTCTCCTCCTGTCTTCTCCTCATCACACTTTCCCATATCACATCTGTGAAATTTTCTAACAAAAATTGCTACCTGCAACTAAATCAGCCAAGAGGTGTCTCTTGTTCCATCTCATGAGCTGCCATCAACATGTGCCATCCTTTTGGATAACTGAGATCATGTTGTTTCTGACAAAGATATAAACTGGAAAAAGAATGTAGGTTTCTCATCAAGCCCCAATATAACTTGAAGCTGAAAACCTCAATCTTTTGTCAGTAAACTGAGCTAATCTCTCGTGGAAACATTCAAATATGCATAAATTTTACTTCAGAATATTATTTCCATTAATTTGTTTAAAGGTGCCTTTAAATGTTAAGTATTTCCTCTTTCTATGTTACAAGTGCTGCACGTAGCTTCCTGTGTTGCTGTGGTTTAGATACCTCCTGAGACACGCAAGTGAGGAGTTTGGAGCAGACCTCACTGAGCTTGCTGTGATCATAACCACAGGATTTGGCCCTCCCTCTGGCTCCAGCTGAATGTTTCCACCAATGGTTCCCCTCTCCTGTGAGATCCCTGCTATGGGCCCCAATGTTCCACCCCACTGTGCCTAAATGCACCTTATTTATCACCTGTCTGAAGCAGTAAGTGCCTTCTGCAAACTCTCTGAGTGTCTGGAAGGCAGCACAAAGCAATCAGATATCCTGCATGACTTTTTCTGTAGCATAGTGCCAGAGGCAAAGCCTTCAAGTTTCCACAGGAGCAGTAGTAGAAGAGCTGGGTGAAGACTGGCATGCTGCACCTTCTACAGCCTGAGGGAAACAGAGAACTTGGGAGAACAGACAGCCAGGCTTCAAAATACTTTGAAGGTGAAGCCTGTGCAAGTGAGAGAGCCCCTAAAGGAACTGCTACAGGTTGGGAAAAATATGAGCCCAGTCTCATCAAATGAAATATTCTGTTGCGCAGTATTTCCAGGCTACTTATAGATATACTTATATCTATGTACTTATAGATACAGATATAATATATTATATATTTGTGATTTATTTGATCCCTGAGAGTTTTTCTCTTAATTTTAAGACTGCTGCCGCTAATTTTTATGGAAAACAATATCAGTTTTCCCAAAATGTCTTAAATATATACTGTCTATAACACTGCTGCATTATAAACTGTCCATTACTTCAAAGTAGAGTTTATGTTAAAATCAATAATATTTAGGTTAAAACCATGCACAGAGGAGTATGCTTACTGGCCAGTCTGAGAACTACTGCAGGAATAACAGTTGAGGACCACAGGAATTTTTTAAATTTGCAGTGATGGAATGGTTTGGAATTATAAAATATCTTTATGAGTCCACTCCTATTCTTCAGAAGATATTTCAGTAGTCTGACAGAATACAACGGAAACAACTTTAACCACCATTGGTTTTAAAGCGTACTTTCCCTAGAAAAAGTTGAAACATGGCATACTGGTGCATTTAGAGGATGTTTTCTCTTGAAATGAGAGAACTTTGCAAGAACAAGGAGGGACAGACTTGTTTGGGAGACTGTAATCTTACAAAACCTAAGTAAAATGGACAATGGATGCAGATGACAGTTGGAAAATATTGTCTTGTTAATGAGGAGCTGCTCTAGCAAGTAGAGCAAATCTTCCCATGTCTATCCTTCTATATTTAAGTTTGGAATCTGAGGACACCACATGCAGAGTGGTGAACGGGCTGCAGCAAAGATAAAATGCCAGTACAAGCAGCCTCAAGCATACTGCATCAGCAGAAGACCTCAGGATCCCCAGCAGCATTGGGGAATACTTACCTTAAGAGCTACCCAATTCCCACAGATTTCCTACCCAGAAAAGATTAATTTCTAATTCTGCTTTCAGATCTCCATCTGGGGCCAGACACTAAGGCTGACCTCTGAAACAAAATCAGTGAAAGTCAAGGATCTTTTCTGGTCCCTTGGAGTCTTTTGGTTAGCTTGTAACCACAAATTTCTTTTCTGGCTCCAGTGAGAGTCCAACTGAAAAATCATCCTCTTTTGGCTAATACCTGACAACTGTGGGACCATTGAGTGTGAGTAGTGTGGCCATAATCCACATACTAAAAATCAGTTCATGGACACTATGGAAAAATATGTGTTAGAAAGGGAAAAGCTGTCTTCTGTATCAGTCAGATGAGCATTGCTTTTGGATGCAGTGTCTGTTACGATACAGCAAAGCCTTTTCAGCTTTATCCTCAAACTGCGTTTTGGGTTTTTCATCTGTGAATAACCTTTTCTCACTACCTTGTTGCAACATCAGTGGTTTGATCGCAGGAGAGCAACAAAATCACTGGGAGGAGATAGGTTTTTGTAGGGTCAACTATTACACTTGATAGAATGGTGTCACTGATCTCTCTGACAGATGGTTTAGCCCATTGTGATGATTTAAAAAGAGAAGGACTCCCTAACTACATAAAGCCTTACCTCTGTAAACATGTTTTCTTTTTAAGTTGTGGCTACCTTTGAAATTGCACATTCTAATACAATGTACAGACATTCTGCAATCAAAAATGGCTTTGCACGAAACAAATTATTTATACCTTGTTAGGCAGGATAAAAGCTAACTACTATGCCTTTGCCTTTGTTTTTCAAATCAGAAAATTGTATCTTCAGCCAAATCAAGATTACCTGCCAACTTTACTTAGTAGTCTTTTGATCTATTGACAAAAACTACACGATGACTTTTTATTCAAGATAATGTCTCCCCTCTTTTCTCTGCCGATTACCCAGGTACTGCAAAGTTGCAAGTTACTCCAGACCAGCAAAGCTCACAGTGTTTAATTCAGCAAACTAGACTGGAGAACAAGAATAAAATACTTCTTCCTATCTCTAAGGGGCTTCTTTATTCAATTCTCAGAAAGCTTAAACTGCCCATCTCAAAGATATCCTCACTGGAAGATGTGTTCCAGCTCTTCAACAGTGATGAACTGGGAATAGGTGATGTTATTTTCCTGCTTCAGTTCCTGAAGGACGTCAACATTTCTATTAAAGTCCTAGTTTTATGGACATCTACTCTGTGACCACACCAAAAAAATGGGCAGAGAACTAAATTCAGATGACTAGAGGAAGAGTAGATATTCATACTTAAAGATGTTTTCTAGGAGGACAAGATGCAAGATGACTGGATGATTAAATTACTAGGTGACATTTGCCCAGAGAAGTGGTGGATGACACCTCCCCGGGAGTTTCAGAGACAGACTGGATGGGGGTCTGGGCAACCTGGTCTAGTGTGAGATGTTTCTACCCATAGCCAGGGTGCTGGAACCAGATGAACTTTCAGGTACCTTCCAGCTCAGGCCGCTCTATGATTCTATGATCCTGGGATTCTGTGATTCTGGGATTCTGTGATTCAATGATTCTATGATGTGACTAAGAAGAAAATATAGAAAACCTCCTACACAAAATATTGATGAATGTATCTAGTGGGTTTTTCTTTAATTGTCTCTTACATTAAATTTCAAAATAATTCAGGAGAAAATAACACCTATCTTGAATCTGTAGTTTATAGTTATGGCAGTTAAAATTTCAGCTTGATGACATATATTTTTTCCCTTAAGGGATATTACATTTCACCTCTAAGGGGATCACTCTCTGCTCCTTTATGCTGTCTTCTAGTTACAGACACCTGTTCAAAAGATAACCACATTTCAGTCACAGAACTAGTGGTGAGGAAAACTGATCTCTGATTGTTAACTCTGTGAATACTAAATGATACACAGCTGCTCTGCCATTTCTATATTAACTTGCATCCATAATAATATTTTATAGACCTTTACCAAAAGTTATGCTAGAGGATGTCAGCTTACTGCAAAGTGGCTAGTTGTTCTAGTTACCCACACCAGTCAACACTAACAAACTGATTTCTGGGAAGCACAGTTTGAAAATATCTGTACATTGTTCCACATTAACTTGCATGACAGAAGGGAAATCTGTTCACATCTAGCAGTCCCCAAAGACTTCTGACAAACCCACTTGTGCTTTCATTTCTGTGTTTGTGTCTCTACAAGTGTTACTCAGCCTTCCCTCTGCACTGAATTTATCAGTGATCAGTGGCAGCTGTATGGATCAAGCCACTGTCAATTCTTCTAGTCAACAGCTGCTCTCAGCCAAGCTGTTTAACACAGAAGATAGCAGGGAGTGCAAGACCAGCCTCGTTCAAAGTCAATTCTACTTCCACAAATTTAGGAACATCAGGTAGACACACTGCAAAGCTAAGGAAATCTGACTTACAGTGACAACACAGCCCCTGCCTTCCAATATCAGTCTCTCTGCAGACAGTTTCTGCAGTGAGGCCAGAGAGGAAAAATCTGATTGCAGAGAAATTGTCTGTGTTGAAAAAGACTGAGGCCACATACATTTGAGGTGCAAGTGTTAGACTGATGGTTGTATGAACAGGCTGTGAAGGTGTTCTCCTTAGCTTTGTAAAAGATTTTTCCTTCATATGTCTCTTGCCTTCAGTAGAGCTGGGTTTTTGATTAATTGCTGCTAACCAGTTTGTGGGTATCCATTTCATTCAGTTTTAAGGAATTTAGCTGTCCAAATGAGTACCTAGACCTCAGCATAACTGATGCCACCCTGAGTAGCAGTAGCAGTCCTGTTCCTTAAAGAAGAGTAGCTGTTATCTATTCCCCCAGAAGAATAGATTGTGCAATAGGGATCCAAGGCAGCAGCTGGCAGCTGATGATATATATCAAAGGACACACAGATTTTTCACTAACTTTTGAACTTTACTTCAAACTTGGAAATGAAAATTACAAACAATGCTCTTAATATTTAAGTTGTCACCATGCTTAGGTACTCTGTAGTCTCAGATGTTCTAGGCTGGGTAATCACTTCAATCAGGAGAGTTTCTGTCTTTTTGAAAACTGTGGTTAGTTTTTCCTAACATGCTATGACTGTCTAATTGAAACTTTTTATCCTGCTAAGCTCTTTGTTTCAGTATAACTTTTTAAAATGAAATGCATGGATTCAATTTGTCTTGTGAGCATTAAAACCTTTTTCATGATTTTTCAGTTTGCTCAATTATGTTTATAAAGCAACTACCCTGCCCACATTGACATTACAAGAAAACATGATGAGAACTTCATTCTATGTGTTCGCTCAGCCCATCATTATTTCCTGTACTTGTATCTCTTTTCTCCTTCCCTAGCATTCCTCAAAAGCCATTGTGTTTTGTCTCAACTGACTTCATGAGAAACTGTGAGATTCTCATGGTGCTCTTTGGAAATGTATATTGTAAAAGCTCATTTAAGTGATTTATGCAATTAGGAAAATGTACAAGCAATGGCTCCAGGTCATGCTTCTAATGAAATCCAAATGCAGGTAATGAAGCTGTACTTGAAAATAAAAATTTTGCATAGCTCAGCTGCCAGCAACATAAACTGAAGCAATTCCAAACTTGCCTGGGAAAAAGTGATGTTAAAATTAAAGGCAGAGGAAATGCCAGAGAGATGCAGCTGCCTGTGCAGTCCCATAGACCTGTAACAGTTGTCTCTAATCTGTCTCACCTGTCTCCATGAAGTGTTGTGTCACAAGCTTTGGTCACCTACAGCCTAGGTTGTTCCAGAACTGTCAGAGTAAAGTGATGAAGCAGAAAGTAGAGAGAGAGAGAGAGAGAGACAGACAGACAGAGTGTGTGTGTGTGTGTGTGTGTGTGTGTGTGTGTGTGTGTGTGTGTGCGTGTGTGTGTGTGTGTGTGTGTGTGTGTGTGTGTGTGTGTGTGTGTGTGTGTGTGTGTGTGTGTGTGTGTGTGTGTGTGTGTGTGTGTGTGTGTGTGTGTGTGTGTGTGTGTGTGTGTGTGTGTGTGTGTGTGTGTGTGTGTGTGTGTGTGTGTGTGTGTGTGTGTGTGTGTGTGTGTGTGTGTGTGTGTGTGTGTGTGTGTGTGTGTGTGTGTGTGTGTGTGTGTGTGTGTGTGTGTGTGTGTGTGTGTGTGTGTGTGTGTGTGTGTGTGTGTGTGTGTGTGTGTGTGTGTGTGTGTGTGTGTGTGTGTGTGTGTGTGTGTGTGTGTGTGTGTGTGTGTGTGTGTGTGTGTGTGTGTGTGTGTGTGTGTGTGTGTGTGTGTGTGTGTGTGTGTGTGTGTGTGTGTGTGTGTGTGTGTGTGTGTGTGTGTGTGTGTGTGTGTGTGTGTGTGTGTGTGTGTGTGTGTGTGTGTGTGTGTGTGTGTGTGTGTGTTTAAAAATCCCAGCTGGAGAACACTTCCCAAAATGTTTCTACTCAAACACAAAAACACAGATTATTTTCCCACAAAACAAGATAAAAGCATTCTGAGAAGCAATCAATCAGAGTTTACTCAGGAGTTTATAAAGGCTGGGGGTTTTTTTCAGACTGAGACAAAGGCATATTTCTGAAAAATAAGTGAAAACTAATCCCTGTTGAATGGTTTCTTCATTCAGGACTCAGCTCTGCTCTCTACACATGTGGTTTAGACCTGGGGTATTGTCTGGGTTTATTTTTTTTAATGCAATTAGTCCAATGGACTGAATAAGTGGGTTCATATTAAAGATTCCTGAACTGAACCAGAAAATTTTACTGTCATGGGCAAAGTATTGCTGTCAGAAAAGAAAAATTAGCAGTACCATGCCCAAACTTGTAATATTGCCAATTTAAAAAGGAGATAAAAGCTTGAGCAAAAACTTTGTCCCTGAGAACCTTATACATAGATGAATGCTGAAGGAGTAACAAAATTAACAGCAGTCTAGCATGTCCAAATGCCATGAGATAACAGGAAAAAAAAGTGAAGTAAAAGGTGTAAAAGGGAAAAAAAAAGAAATATTGCTGTTGGCAAGTTTTCAGGGATAATCTCCATTATAAAATTCTGTAGTCTGTAGAGGTTGCTGAGTTAGTCATGTACTACTGACAGCAAAGGTAGCTGAAACAGACTTGGTAGTTTAAGAGTATTTTAAGAAAACTAGCATCATTCAATATTGTGCTCCTTTACAGATTTCCAGGCCACCAAGAACCATTGGGTTTCTATTCTTTTTATCACAAGCTGTGATATTTTATCCATTTTTAAATTCAGTTTACATTAAATTAAATCTTGTATTTTGAATTCACTTTTGACTGTGAATTTTCAGAAAGTAAGAATCCATTACATTACAGAGTCTTGTTCTCATTATTAATCAGCTTCTTTTCAAAAAGGTCTGTCTGTTACTTAAAATTTTGATATGCATGGCTCTTATGTGATTTGTCCTAACACCTTTCTAACTGGTGAAAGATGCATTTCAAAACAAGTATTTTGTCAGTTCCGAAAACAGATCTTAGGCTGGTTGTTTTAGTTGTTTGGTTTCAGTTTTTCTGAATGAGAGCATTATGCATTAAAAAAAAATATATATATATGCACATCTCACCAATGTCTAAAAGTATTTGAGCTAATTTTCTGTTGCTAGTATTTTGTCATAATTTTAGCATCGAACTGCAGGAAAACACAAGCATAGTCTAAAGACTTGAAAGCTACCACCCAGGAAAAGATTCAGAAGGGTGCACATTGACATGACATAACATCTAAGCACTAGGATGAGTGAAGAGTCCTTAACAAAGAATCACCCCTAAGCAAGATCAGCAGAATATATCTCCCAATCTATAAAGCTGCTGAATGACTGATGATTGCAATCCCCTGAGGGAACTTAGCACAAGCAGAGAGAAGACCCATCTCTGCAGACCTAACAGGATGGTGCTCAATCCACCTCAAAATATTTACTGTTTCATGTAGGATTTGTGCACGAGAGAGATTAAGTTCAAGGTTAAATTAGACACCACTTTTACAGGCAACGAAATTGCTCTGCTTCACTCCAGCTCTGACCTTTTTAATTGACAGCAGACACCTATCATTTGCATATTATTCATCACATAATCAAATTATTGTCTCTATCCCCTACCTTGTCTTCTGTTAGAATCAGTTTATCCCATTGACAGTGTCCATATGTCCTTTCTGTTTTTCTGTAATCTGTATGTCAGGAAAGCACAAAGTTTTTGGAAAGGAAGACAAGGCAGAGGAAGGACTTTTTCATAAGTTGCTTTGCTTTCGGTTGACCTAAGTATAGCCATGGCCTTTGTCTTACATGGCTGGTCTGCTGTCCCTTGGTGCATCAGGAGCAGACAGGCTGCAGGCTGCAGCCAGGAACTGTAGCAAGGCAAAAAGAATCTCAGAAGCAACCAGGTCAGTGTCCCTGATACTTCCCTTCACACCCCAGAGTCCAAACAGAGTCTAATCTCCATCTCACTTGTATAACATTGGCTTCATGACCTGCCCCTGCCCCAGTAGATCTCATAATGACAGGAAGTCAGCAGAGTCAAGCCATTAAACTTCTCTAGGGTTGACTGAGGAGCACAGTCATTTCGCTACATGCCATTTGGAAGACAGCAGGTTGTTCCTTTTTTAGACACCCCAGCCGAAGAATCATTTCCTGTTTAAAATACAGGATTTATTACTAACATGCTCATTTCTTGAGGGCTGTGGTAGTGATGGGGTTGTAGAGCAGATGACAGCTGATAAGTGACTCATCCGTTTCTCTGGGAACAGATGGCTAACAATTCCAGAAGATTTAATGGCTGGAATGTCCCCATTTTTCCCAGTTTCTGTTTTTCTGACACTTTGCAGAAACTGAGTTCCTAGAAATTTGCAACTTTTAGAAATCAATCCACTTGGCACTCTTTAGTTTTGATGGTGCATCATTTTACGGTCAGTGATTCAGTTGTAATTAACCCACGTATTTCCTTGATTATCTGTGCTATAGCTGCTAAGTGGTGCTGCACAGAGACTCTTCACATGTTACACTCCTGTCACTTCCAGATTTCAGCATATCAGTTCCCTTATTGCTCTCTACAACCATCCATGAAGATGTAGGGAGGTGGAAGCTGATCTCTTCCCCCAGGTAGCAAGAGATAGGACAACAAGAAATTACTTCAAGGAAGTGGCAACAGATATGGAGAAGACTGAGATACTAAGTTCTTTGCCTCAGTATTATTCATTGGCTGTGAGGCTTCCTATGTCTCTTAAGTCCCTGATCCTTTGGGTGGATGCAGGACCAGTGGAGTCCCTCTCACTGTAGGTAAAGAGCAGGTTCATGACCACTGGATGAAGCTGAATAGCTCCAAGTCTATGGGACCTGATGACATACATTCCAGAGTCCTGAGGGAACTGATTATTGCTGCTGCCAAGACAATCTCCATAATACTTGAAAAGCCAAGGCAAAATCACCAGAAAAAAGGAAACAACACTCCCATTTTTAAAAAGAGGAGAAAGGAAGGTCTGAGGAACTACAGATCAGGCAGCCTCACCTCTGTGGCTGGGAAGATCACGGAGGAGATCCTCCCAGAAGCTGTGCTACGGCAAATAAAAGACAAGGAGGTGATTCAAGGCAGCCAGCAAGGCAGCATGGCCTTACTAAGTGCAAATCATGTTCTACCAGCCTGGTGTCCTTCTAGGACGGAATGACAGCAATGGTGACAGAAGACCAACAGACATCATCCATCTGCAAGACTTTTGATATGGTCCCATATGATTTGGTGGATGGACTATTCAGTGAATAAGGAATTGGCTGGATGGGCGCAGCCAAAGAGTTGTGATAAATGGCTCTTTGTCCACAGAACTCAGAGCTCTGTCTTGGGACTAGTGCTCTTCAACATCTATTTCAATGGCACAGACAGTGGGATCGAGTGCAGCCTCAGCAAGTTTGGAGATGACATGAAGCTGAGTGATGAAGTTAACATAATAGAAGGAGAAGGTACCATCCAGAGGGACCTGGACAAGCTTGAGAGGTGGGCCCACAAGAACCTCATTTAATTTAACACGTCCAAGTCAAGGACTTCATTGATTGCCTGAATGAGGATTCAGGGCAATCTTAGACATGAGAGCAGACTAGAAGAACTCATCGAGAACATCCCTGCTGGAGAGAACCTGGGGGTTCCTCCCACTGAAAAGCTGCACAGAAGTCAACAGCGTGCACTCTCAGCCCAGCAGGCCAATTATGTCCTGGGTTACATCCAAAGCAGCATGGTCAACAGAGCAAGTGAGGTGATTCTGGCCCTCTTCTCCATCCTTGTGAGAGTCCACCTGGAGTGCTGCATCCAGCCCTGGGGTTCTTAGCACAATAAAAACGTGGACCTGCTACAATGGGTCTGGAGGAGGGCATGAAGACGATCAGAGGGATGAAACATCTCTCTTAGGAAGACAGGTTGGGAGAGCTAGAGTTGTTCAGCCTGGAGAAGAGAAGACATCAAGGAGACCACATTGTGACCTTCCAGTACCTTAAGGAGACTTATAAAAAGGAGGAGGGGGAATTTTGGTGTGGGTAGATAGGACAAACACAAAAAAGGGCAGTAGTTTTAAACTGAAAGAGATAAAATGTAGGCTAGAAAAATGGAAGAAATTTTTGCTCAGAGGATGATGAAACACTGCAACAGGTAGCCCAGATATGCTGTGAATGCCCTACTCCAGAAGTGTTGAAAGACAGGTTGGATGGGGCCCTGAGCAACATGATCTAGTGAATGATACTCCCGTTCCTGGCAGGGGCACTGGAACTACCTGATCTTCAAGGTCCCTTCCAATCATAATGACTCTATGATTCTATAACTTTCACCAAGGAGATTTTTATTGGCTGTTAGGAAAATCCTTTACCAAAAGGATTTTCAAGCACTGGGAAAGGCTTCCCAGTAAAGTGGCTGAGTCACCATAGTTGGAGATATTTAAAAGATGTTTAGGTGTGGCTTTTAGAGACACGGTTTTATAGTGGACATATCTGTGCTCTGTTAGTGGCTGGACTCAATGATCTTTAGGTCTTTTCCAACCTAAAAATTTCTATGATTCTGCAATTTTTTCCTGGGAAAAAAACTGCCTGTGCGCAGTTTTCAGCGCTCTGCTCTGCACCAGCTTTGGGCATGACTGAAAGATTTCACTCAAGGCAATTGGCATTTCATGATTTTTCCATCACTGAGGTGATCAACAGGCCTGAGTGAATTGAGATTTCCTTAGACTTCAGTGTGGGGTTCATCCTGGCCCTGCTGTAGCAATGAACCTGCTTCTGCAAGGTGCTGAATACTTCAGTTCCCTTGAGTTTATGGAAAGAGCAGATGGCAGTCAATATCTTGTTGTGCTGTGCTTCTTCTGAGCATTGAAATTTATGGACTTGAATTCATCAGCCTTAACAAAAAGAGAGGAAGAGGGGTAAGTAATGGCAGGGACAATGGTCCAAGAATTACACCAGTGATTTTTTGAATTATCAGGATAAAAGTTTAAATATGACAAACATGTAGCCTGTAGGCTTTCAGAGAGATTCACAGCTTTATTTTTTTTTTCATCCCTGTCCTTTGAAATGACAGTTTCAGGAAGCACACACTTGATATGCAGCCTAAATGGCTGATGTTTAAAAAACAAACCTAACAAACCCCACCAAACCAATGTCCTCCCAGTCCTTTTGAGCTACAAATGTATGTAAAATTGAATTTTGGTATTGCTATTATCTCCTAAGAAATTCTAAGTTATTTAGACACAAGGGAACCTGAAAAAAGAACAAAAATGTAAATAATGAGACCCAGTCCCTCCTTCTGTCTTTTCCATTTGGGTTTGAAATTGCAGTACCATATTTCTCTTTGCATTAATTTAGAGGAACTCAAATTTTTTTTTTTCTTCAGTCCCTGAGAGCACTGGACTAGTATATAAGTAAAATTTTCATTTTCAGCTCTGGAAGAGATTAAAAGGGAAAACCTCTATGTTTTTATCACATTTTTATGTCATTCCTTAGAATGAACTTCAAAACCACCTTCTGTAGTACAGGTTAGTCTGCACTTGTACAGTGAAAGACTTTAAATATCTGGAAAGCAGAAAAAATAATTTTAACACTACTGAATTAAAAAAAAAAGAAGAAAATTATTTGTTTGAGAAAGTAAAATTTTGCTGTACAAACTGTAAGAACAGCCTATGTCAATCAGCCAATGTATTGCTTTTTCCTTTCTTTTTTCCCCTCCATATTTTACTTCCATCTCTTTTGTCCTTAAATGAAACAATATATTTTCTATTTTTCCCCCATGAATTTAATATCAAAATTATTTTTATTCTGAAATTAAATCCTGGGTTATTTTTCATTCAATTTTATGACCTATGGTAAATAAACAAGGCTACGTGCTAATTTTAAATACAATTACATGCAGTCCATTTCATGCAGTTGTTACCAAAACCATGAACAGTCTGGGAATGTAGGAGTTTAGTTTCTCAGCAACCTACTGCAACACAGAAATAACCCTGTGCTCATCAGGGAAATATTAGTGGGCAATTGGCTTGTGGGCTGTAAGTCTGCAAAATAAGCAAACCATTAATCATTAATTTCCATTGCTCCAGTGCTGAATCAGCTGAAAGGTTCAAACAAACTGACAGTTCTGCATAAAAATATTTAAAAATTATTTGCCAGACTTGAGGCCTTTAGTTACTGCTGCTGCAAAGTGCCAGCTGTTGGACAGGGGTCTGGACAACTTCCTATAGACAAATGTCATTAATAATATGTGTGTATATATAAAAAAAGGTAACAGATTCAGCCAGGGTAGACAATGATCTTCGAGAGTATGTCCCAAAGTCTCCTGGCTGTAGTGAGAACATCTACAGTGTTATTTTCTCATATTTCTTCTTTTACAGCAAAGTGAGCCTGCATGAGGGCCAGCTTGTCACTTATTCATTTGCTCAATACTCAGAGGGCAAAAAGATTAGACGGCTGCAGGGAGATATCAAAGCAGCTCCTAGGAGTTAGGGAGAAAGGAAAGAAGAAGGAAAATGAAATTTCAGGGAAATTCCAATGAGTAAAGAAAGCAGCTGAATGTTTCTCTGGAGTATAGAAGGAAAACAGAGCATGCACAGTCCCGTTCACAGGGTAAGAGGGGGTCCAGCAGCCCCTAGGGCACCCCACAGGCTCAAGCACCATTTCAGAGACTGCTCTTGGCATAGAAACCTCTGTCTGATGCTCATCAAAATGCATGTCCCCACATAAAAAATCCACACTGCTCACAAGGAGCTTGTATCCCTTTGTGGTAGTTTGATTTTCCTGTGCAGAAAAGAATCATTACAGTTTAACAAAAAAAAATTACTAACTTATGAGCAAGTCTTTCTGTGATTGAATCTATACATCATCAATAATCAATAAAGAACAAGCTTTACGTGACCATCTGGAAAAACAAAATGCTTCCCATTTCTAGTAGGTCCAGAGGGACTCCTGCAGAATTCAGTGTACTTTACAAACTGGAGTATAAAGAAAAAATAGGTAAGTTTTTTACTGAATATTATTATGGTCTCCAGGATAAAAATTAGAACTTACATGTACACAAAGAAATCAAAATAAGAACTCCTGTGTCAGAATTTCCTGCCTGGAGAGCAGACAGTTGCATGAATAAAAATGGAGTTTTATTTTAGTATAACTCTGCTTATCAAGTGGGCTGCTTTATAATACTAAACTGAACTTTTTTGCATTCTACATGTGTACCCATAGATGAAAGTAACAGGAAATTCTTTCCCCCATAACATTTTGTGGTGTATTAAGATCTCGGACATAAGGATCGAGTAATATGTCTCTAGGGGTTTTTCCAAGTCTGCATGTAAGCTGAGATTTTNCCCCCCCCCCCCCCCCTTTTTAAGGTGTATTGTTCTCATTGCTTTTTACAGTTGAGATGGTATTTTAAGTTACTTGTAAGTGGTCCAGAATTAGGCTTCATTGATGGACATGCAAAGTTCTCATCTTCAATGACACTTCTCAGTGAGAATTTTGCTCAATCTGATATTGCATTTGGGAGAGAATGTTTTTACTCAGTGAACTCAGAGGTATCAGTTGTTTTATTCCCCAGAGCTGTCATGAAGGTTTAAGTCTTGAAATCTGGTGTCAGAAGTCAGTGAAGTGTGTCACTAGCTTGAGTCCTAGAAAGAAGTAAAGGGTGATAATCACTGCTTGCCAGTGGTAACTATTCCCTGTGAAAACTCACAGTCTGGTAAAAGTAATGAAACAAATTGTCTTAGTACTTTATTGGATAGGTAGGAGTTAATTGGGACTTTCCATAACTCGTTGTACATAAGTCATATTAAAGACTCTTTGAAAGGTGTATGCATTGTAGTGCATTGTCAGCTATTTCTTCTACCTTTCTTGGACCAAATTTTCTATTAGTTTATATGGTCATGGAAACTTTACACTGTAAATGAAGATGTCTTATTTTATATCAGCTAGAATCTGAAGTTTGACATGTTCACCAGCAGTTTTTCCTAGTGCAGAAGTACCTAAGAAACCACAATGAAAAAAATGTCACTGATGTGTTAAAACCCAAACCCCTGAAATTTAGGAATATATAATTTATTAGGTCGTTTGAAACATTTTTGGTCCATGCATTTGCTTAAAAATCACTATGTACCTTCCAGCTTCTGACCAGGGAGGCCACGGGCAGCTGTGCATCTGCCAGCCTCATACTCCACAGGCCAGGAGGGGATGGGGATTGTCATATCCAGAGCCAGCGTTTTGGCTCTATGATCCTGGTGGGTCTCTTCCAACTCTGTGATTCTATGGCTTCTCTGTGGGCTGTGAACCTGTGGCTGGGTGTCTGTCACCCCACAGAGGTGGGGCCACACAGCAACCAGATGCACAGCCCAGAGAATCCTTGGCTTTGCATGGGCACAGTTCAGACACAGAAGTGTCATCTTCCAAACTGCAGCAAAGGCATTAGTGCTATCTGCAAACTCATGCTTCAAGTTTGCATAGCTCAATCACCAGAATATGTGTGACACAAAAATTTGCATTTTGCAAGTTGCAATGCAATGCAAATACTTGCATTTTCTCCCATGGTTATTTCTATTTATTGATCATTTATACTCCCTTCAGCTGCTGAAGATGTCTCTCTAAAGATAACTATTTTGAAGTACAGTGGAGAGAGAGGTATAAGGCTGCAGGTCATGCTGATCTCAGTTCCACATTCCTGTGTTTTCAGATCATATATAAAGAGCCACATGGAAATAGTCATTGCTACAGAGCAGAACAACTGAAGTAATTCAAAATTCACTTCGTAAGGACCCACAGACTTACAGCCTCACATGGGTTAACCCTGTGCTTTATTTAATTTTGTTATTTAGAAATTCAGATGCTAAACAGATGTACTCATAAAAAACCAAACCAAAACAAGCACATACAACAAAACCCAGCAATTTCCTATGAGAGCTGAGAAACTCACACAACAAACATGATCTTCCTGAAGAATAACTGCAAGACTATTTTTGTACTATGTCCTATACTTCTCTCCCCATGACACATACTGTGACCTATGTCATGGAAACAGAGGCAGACTGCTGTCAGATGTCCATGAGAACAATGGGAAGGAGGTGAATGTGCTAAGACAAACTCAACCTCACTGAAAATTTTTAACGAGAAGCTTGCATTGATCTTTAACTTAGTACACACAGTGCCATCATGGGAACAAAATGACTGTCCCTAGACTTCTGCATCCATTGTAAGTCTGTGAGACAGATCATCTGTCTAACCACTCCTCAGCTCCACTGCTTATGTGTCTCTGCACTCCCCACCAGCTCCTGTGGGAGAACAGAGGGAAAGGATCTGCAATACCAGCTCTTCCCACCACTCCACCCACAATGCCCTTGTAGATGAGAAAATAGACACATGCTTTTGTAGTGAGGGTCTACCCCACAACTGCTTGCCCACAGACACCTCTGAGGGAATATTTGATCACTTCACGGCAATCTGTGTTGGCCCACCCTGTCAAATCCTCACTCAAGTGCACATCCTGACCAAGCACTGCTGAATATGTACTGTGTACTTTGGGATTTCAGTAGTTTGGTATCCAGTTCTTTGTGAAAGACGTGGATCTCCCATCTTCACCTTGAGTACTCTGCAAGTACATAAGCTTATCCACATAGGAGGTGGGAATGCAAGCACCAGAACTGTGCAAAAGGAAACAATATGTTAAAAAATGGTTGGTGACAGCCATCATGGCTTCACTGAGGGAAAGTCATGTCAGGCAAATTTGGTGGCCTTCCACAACAGGATTACAGCACAGGTGGATGAGAGAAGGCCATCTGACATCATCTACCTGGATTTGTGCAAATCATTTGGCACAGCCCTGCACAACATCCTGGTCTTTGAACTGGAAAGCCTTGGGTTTGGTGGACACTCGGTGGATAAGAAGTTGTCTGGATGAACACATTCAAAGAGCTGAGCTCAGCAGCTCCATGTCGAAGTGGAGACCATTGACCAGTGATGTTTCTTGGGGGTCAATCTTGGAACCAGTGCTCTTTAACATCTTTGCTGGTGATGGGAAAAAACTTCTGCAATAAAGACAGGCTGAGAGAACTGGGGTTGCTCAGCTTGGAAAAGAGAAGTCTCCATGAAAACCTGGCAGCGTCATTCCAGTACTTAAAGGGGGGCCTACTGGAAAGCTGGAGAGGAACTTTTTAGACAGGCATGGAGGGATAGGAGAAGGTGTAATGGCCTCAAAATTAAAGACAGTAGGTTAAATTAGATAATAAGAAAAAGTTCTTTATTGTGCAACTGGTGAGGCACTGGAGTGATTTTCTTGGAGCAGTCATGAATGCCTCATCCCTGGATGTGTTTAAGGCCAGGGTGGATGAGGTTTTGAGCAACCTGGTCAAGTGGAAGGTGTCCCCAACCATGGTGGGAGGTGTGGATTATCTTTCTTCCAACTTTAACCAGTCTCTGATATGATTCTATGATGAAAAGTAGGGTATTGATGGGTAAATATCTTATGCTATCTAGAAATCCAGTCCTGGTCACTTAATTAGCCTCCATACTTAAAACTGTAAGTGTCCCAAGAGCTTGAGATTACAAAATTAAGACACTACTTTTGAAATATCATAGCTCTAAGCACAGTGAGGCCAAGCTGAGAAAAATGTTGCTGGCATCAATCTCACATGGTAATCTCGTACCATATAATTGTACTAAAAGTCAAAATAAGTTTTCAGAAGTGTAGACAGGGACATTTGTAGCTAGCCAAAAATTTGGTTATCTAAATTTTTAAATTTAAAATCCTAGTATATTAGTTGGAAAATGACATAATTTCCATTTTTTTTGGTGCCACTATGAGCAATAACCCTATGGGATTTTGTCAATCAAATAGCAGTTGATCATATTCAGATGTGTGATATACTAGGAGAAGATGATCATGTTCATGCATTCCATCAACCCCAAACATTTTTTTGATCCAAGGCATATTTTTTATGCCGTTTATTGACCCAAAGCAGATGAAAATGCAAGTGTTCTGCCCTGAATAACAGCATTATTGAGAACTAAGGTGTCTGTGATGGCTCTGATTTGTATGATGATAGATGTGTCATCTGAAGAAGCCAACATCTATCTGCAACAGTACATGCCAGAGCAGTGTGTGAGGGCGGCTGAAGAAGAGAGAGACCTGTTCTCCTCTAAACCCAGTCGCCTTCAGATAACCTTTCTTTGACAAGACGTTTTGCACTTTGTGTTGCTGTGGCTGTTGACAATCAGTTAAGCCCCCAAATAGATCTTGTCTAAACCTCTACATCCTTTGTCTGGTAAGATTATTTTCTGGTGCCGCTTTACACACAAAAAAAAGTGCTCTCTGAAGAGGCACAGCATCAGTATTTTCAAGAGAGAGTAAGAGAGAACCAAGACATACTCAGAGATTTAAAAATGCCTCTTTTTAATAGAAATCAAGTTCACAAAGAAAGAAAACCCATTGCATTTATTTGGAAGATTATGCATTATAGTTATATTTCCAAAGTAAATAGATTACATTTACAGCATGATAAAATATATTTGGAAAAAAACTGTCTCAAGTTCCACATAGCTCTGATCTCAGAGGGTTTCCCAGCAGTAGCTCTCAGCCACATTGAATTAATGCCAAATTGCTGCACTACTTTTCTGCCTCCATCTGATAGAGAGAGATCAGGCTTTTTGTCCTAGACCTCAACTTCCTGCAGCCACCCTCTACCCCTCCCACCCCTGTCTTCTGTCAGCACTTTCAGAGACAGCCCAACGAATTCCTGTGATGTTTCTGGACCAGCAATCAAAAAAGCACAAGTTCCAGTAGGCTATTGATGGCATTTAAGAGGCAGGGCTTTAGAAATGCAAGGGGAAAAACTGGAGGAACAGCAAAATGTCTTCCTTTTCCAAGAAAATTGTAAAAACTTGTTTTGTTTGGAAAATCTTGGAGACTGGCTGTTTGGTGCAACTCTTCTACAGCAAGTTTGGGACATCTTGTTCTCCAAATACACTCCAAGGGTCAAATCCACAGAAGGCAACTATAAAACAGTCACTTGTTTCAACAGTGTTTTAGAGAACAAAATAGAAATTATAATAAGAGCTTAAACTTTTAAAATGTGAAACAGAGGAGTTGCTGTCCCACTGAGTGAGCACAGAGCTTCTCTTCTGGGCAAAGAGATAGGCCAGGAACCTTGTCTCTCTAGAAGTGCTGGGAAAAAAATCTGCCTGTTTCTTGACTCTTGCACCCAGAATTCTAGACAGTAATGCTTCTGCTGAAGGTAGATACTACAGAAAATGTTTCAGAGTTCTCCTGGAGAGTCCACACTGTAGTAACCCAGAATGATAACCTCAGTCATTTCATAGCCTCATATGTGCAGAAGTAACTTTGTTAAAAAAACCAAAACAACTTCAAGAAAGCCCATGAAACAAGTTTTGTGGGTTTTAAAATTTTTTTTATCTGAAGGTGGCTAAAGAAGGCAGTGAAATGTATGTTTGAGAGAGTAGACCTTAGATTTCTGTCCTTCCTGAATTTGGATTCATATACTTCTGACCTAATGGAGTAGCAGAACACTTCACCTTTAAATACTTGCAATTTGTTTGCTATATTACACAAATTAGGTCATTCTTTTTGCATTTTTTCTTCTAACACATTGTGTACCTTCATTATTTCTTTTTTCTCCCCCTTCTTCTTCTCCCATACATTTTTTCTCACAAATTGGTTTTTCACCCCTCTTTTGCAGCCATAGATTTCTCTCAACACTTTTCTCTATATTATGTAGTCATCTGTAGTCAAGAGTCATACTTTTTTCACTATTTATTATTTTTGTCATGGTTTTGTTTCTTGTTTTTCACCTTTGTTAGCCACAATTTCTTTTGCTCTGTCTTTTTCTTCTCTCTCTGTAGCCTCATTGTCTCCCCTCCTGTAATCAGAAGGTGAAAGATAAGCATTACAGGCAGATATTTAGGACCATAGGTAATGGAACTTTAGATTAAACTTTTATTTTACATTCCTAAACTTCTACCACTGTCATTCCCAAAAGTCTTGAGTTGAGAAATATTGCTGTAATTAGTACAATAGTTTTAATGGATGCAACCAGCTTAATTGGTGTTACAATATTTGCCAGAGATTGTGGAAAGTCTGAAATACTGCTCTGGAAGATTTTCTCCTGTTCCTTATCTTGCCACCCCATTGCCCTGCAGAAAGATGAGGAGAAATAATGCTGCTTTTTCTCACAGAGAATTTTGGAAAAAGTTTGCTTTTATGTTAGTCTGTCTTGGTGAGAGATCGATACCATTGCCCTTGTATATGTGGGGCTGTTTTGTCTGATCAGACACCTTTGTGTTTGATGGCAGGTTGCCTTGCTTCAGTCCTGTCCTGACTTTTAAATAAATGCAGCTCATCTCTACCTTGCTATCTCCAAGTCAGAGGCACACACATACGTGACTGATCTAAGATGGCCATTCTTCCTACCCTAGGAGGAAGGCACAAAAGTCAGATCAGAGGAAGGTGGTCAGAGAGAAGTTTTGGTGTGCATGCAGGACAGGTGCTTAAACACGTGTGTTAACAGATATTTAGTAGACAGTAGATGGTGCTCCAGTATTAACTGCCACTGTTACTACATTTTTGTAGAGACAGCTTTTCTGGACCACTGCCTTTTCTTATCTCTCAGTCCAGGCCTTACACAAGTCTATGAAAAAATAAAAGGAGCAGTGAAACCATCTCTTTGGAGGCCACAGGCTGGGAGAGGATGAAAGTTTAGGTTTGGCTTGGAGACATAGCCAACAGCTGCCAGAGTCAAGATCACTGGGGACCCTCTTCCCTGGTCATTGCCTTTGCACATGGGAGAGAAAATTGATGCCCTGTATTCTTTTCCCCAGCAGTGGATTCTTGGGTCTCCTTAGTCCGAGCTGCCTCAGTTCAGCAGATGATTATAAGGCTGAAGCTCAAGGACACCTCTGTGTGTTTTGAGAGTAATTGGTGCTTCTGTAATTTACTTTATTGTGATGAATTAGGGAATTAGCAGATTCATTTTTCCTAGTTGTGCTCTGTGTACTAATAGCAGTGTGGTGACATGTCAGCAAGGATGTTTGATCATGATATAATTAGTGCACATACTAGCCCTTCAGACCAGCAGCCAGCTGTGGCTCATTAGGATCTTGGCTGAAGCCTGCATTTCATTTATGTTCAAGCCTTCATATCTGATCAGCTCATCCTTGTGAAAATAAACCCCAGTGGCATGTTCAGGTACGACATATGGGGTTCCTGGACCAGCCAGTAACAGCAGCCAAATGTCCTGGTATGGGTGCACAGTCCCTGATATCTGTGATGTGAGTTGTACCCTGAAACAGAAGCTTTCTGCTGATGCTTCTGTGAGGGTCACTGGGCTGTCTCACCCACAGTTATTTTCTTGTAAGGAGGAGAGCACTGACCCTTTTGTCCTAATGTTTTTTCTGTACCAATGCCTGTTCTGGTGCAGCTGGAAAAGCCTATGTCCTGCTCTTCACTCTCATCTGCCAAGTGTGACCTCCACATAGGCAGCTAGAGAGACAAAGTGAAGTTTACAATGATCCCCTGCAGCCATCAAGACCCCAGAGAAGGCCAAGGCAAGGGCAAACCCCCTGGCTTTCTTAGTGCCTGGTTACTCTGTGAGAGGCTGTGTGACCTTAAACCCTGCCCTAAACTCCCAGGCACAACCACTGGCAACCCTCAGAGCTGGGGCAATGGCTTTCCTAGGCAAGGGTATGCAAAAAAGTTCATCATTCCAAAACCACTCCGACTTGCAGGGTGCCAGGTGTTTTCAGTGGGAAGGTGGTCAGAGAGAAGTTTTGGTGTGCATGCACCAAATGCATCCCATCTGCATGCAGGGGGATTTCCTGCACAGTTGTGGGTCTGTAACCGCACTCTGAGGGTTTAAAGAGGATTTGATTTTTTGCTGGAATTTCTCCAGCTGAGTTCAGTAATTGAGATATTCCTTTGGCTGCAGTGGGGCTCACTATAAAGTATCATTAGGTTTATTCTTGTGTTGGAAATCTAGGAAATTGAGCTGTTTAGGCAAACAGCCCGTGTAAACAAAACCTTCCAGGGAACAGAAGAAATATATAGGAAACTACTCCTGTCCCTTTAATAGACTTTTAAAAATTATTCCCTCAAGCTGCATATGGACAACTTTGAATCCATTGTTAACCTCTTTAGAGTGTGTCTGGTTTCCTGGCACAGGAAGTAATAACCGTAAAGCAAACAAATGCCTTAATTAAAGCAGCACATGAGAAGAGGCAAGGATGATGTCGTAATATTGCATTCAATGGCATTAGAAATATTAATGAAGCAATAGTCACTAACAAGTAGTTTTAAGATGTGGCAACAACACATATGTAATCAGCCACTGTATCTACTAAAAAAAAAAAAAAAAAAAAAAAAAAAAAAAAAAAAAAAAAAAAAAATTAAAAAACCACAATAAATAAAAAAAAAAAAAAAAAAAAAAAAAAAAAAAAAAAAAAAAAATTAAAAGATAACACTGCAAAGTTCTCCAGGGTAAACAGGGTGCCAGATGTCTTAGTTGAATAGTGTTGTGGTTAAGGGACAAGTACATAAAAAGGACATGAAAGAAATTCCTGCTCTGCATGAGAAAGTGTAAAAGAAAAGGCATGAGGCATTTCCGGAGAAGTGAATTCCTGACTGCTGCACATAGCTGTGCTGTGCTACTCCCTCTCCATAGGAGCATGAACAGGGGACCAGAGGATAACACATTTATTTGGGTATGTTATACTGTTGACACATATAGATCCTCTGACCTCGGCCCAAGGTAAGTGAGAATTACGTCCTTCTGACTCAACATATCCCCAGTTGTAGGCTACCCATCAGTTTATGACCACAGCTGAGAAACAGTCTGGAAAAAATCAAGAAAAATGAGAAGAAAAACAGGGTTATGGAAGGAAGAGTCTGACATGTCCTATATGGCATTTGCTGGGCTATGACCCTCAGTAGAGCATCTGGGTCCTGTGCTGGTCATGTTTCACAGGCTGACTCTGCTGTTGATGGACCTGTTTCTATGCAATTACTGAAACAACTGAAGACCACATTTCTTTTCCTGACACTGTATAGAGATAAGGTACTTTCTATGGTTTTTTCACAGCTGATTGTGAGGTAGTTAGGAAAATATCGATTTGTTGGAACATAAGCTGGGAATACCTCAGCAGCATTTGATCTTGGCAGGAGCCATCACAGTGACTGGCATGTCCTCTCCCCCCCTTCATATGTGGGAGGACATGAAGCATCACTTCCTTGAGCAGCGACAGCCGTGGTTCCCTTACAGCCACCCTCCACCTTTCCCTGCTGGGTCTCAAGGTTTCAAATTTGCATTAGCCTGAAAACATCACAAGTAGAACCTGAAGTTTTTGTTGGCTATGGTGCTTACTTCATTGTGCAAGTGCAGCAGAAGTGTTTCAGTGAATTCCAACTCTTCCTTTGTTATGAAGGAAAGTAGAAAGTAGTATAAAAAAGCACATCTTTTTAATGGTGTGATGAATCTCTCTGTGGTTTTTGAATCAATGAGAGGCATAAAAAAACTGCTGAAGGAAAAGCTAGAGCTCATGCTATTTCTACATCTTTTGGATACTGTTTTCTATGGCAACTAAGCTTCATGTGTCAAAAGGAAAGAACATTTATTCTTATAGGTTTTTCCTTTAGTGGAAACTGGACCTGGAGAACCATGTCAGCAAATCAAAAGTGTATCACACTATATTTACAGTCTGTGTTTCTCCCATTGCAATCTGAAAAGTTAACATTTTTTTTGTTGTTGTTGTCCATGTCTGTTGGAAGATCAAAAATATCTATAAAATGCATATGCAAGCAATTTCTTTTCAATTCAGACCACATGAGCCACTAGCAGACAGCAGATAACTATTTGGAATTGTATGATTTGTAAGCAGCTTTAGAGACAACATATACCAGACTGTAGAATATGACTGGCCATTTTCTTTTTGCTAAATAATACAGTTCTGAGCTCATCCTCTCTACTTAAACTGGGAATTACAGTGTGTACTTGAACTGTCTCAGTGGCTGATATAGTGTTGGAGGAAAAAGACCAGATCATTTGAGTTACCCATTTAATTCTCTGTCTTCAACAGAAGTTTGCTATTACTTTTTGTAGCTTGATTTATTTTCAAATAGTTTAGTTTTTCATAATATATTCCTTCTAAAAAGATAGTTGCAAATACTGAAGGTAAAAAAAAAATCAATCAGATTATGCAGGAAGTCTTATTTCAAAAGATGAAGTAAAAGCTTCAGGATTTTTACACATGCAGATGGAAGTGTTACAATCACAGAAGTATCATCATCAAGAAAATCACAATTCTGAGAAATACCAATGCCACTTTGGTTTTTTTTCCTAATAGAAGATCAGTCAGTGTTTTGATAACATTACGTTTTTTATCTTGAAAGAAAATTTAGGTCAAATTTTCAGATGCAGCATAGAGCTTTTCAAGCCCACATATAGGTCAGAAGCACTGCCACAGGAATTTACTCCCTGCATATGTGTGTCCTTGTGTGTATGTGAATTGCTGGGAGATGTGTTGTACAGCTTATCTTTGGCTTCATTAATGCAAGGCTTTAATTTCTTCTGTGCTGAATAAATTGACTATCAAGCAGTACTCCATTGGTCTAAATTGGAGCCAGTTACTGCTCCAAAGCACTGCTAGATCACTTCAAGCAGAGAAAACACTGCAGGGTATCTTTTGTGTTTCTACATGCAGATGATACAGAAATGCAAAAAGAATAATAAGTGTTAGAATATAATTTGGGAAAAAAAAAAAAAACAACTGGAAAGCAGATATCATGTCACATGTAAGTGTTAGGAGTTTTATTTTGTTCAGCAGTCTAAGAGCTTTCCAGAGATGTCACATGACAGAAAAGAAAACTGAAAGGGGAAATTCCTGATCACATTTATACTATCCCAGACTTACTTTGACATCCATTAAAAAAAAAAAAAAGTGTCTCTGTGTAGCTATGCAAGGCAAAAGATGCCTGTTACAGCATTTGCTAGGGTGTAAGGTTTTTTACATCATTGTAGAGGAAGAAATCTAAGCTCTTAAATATGAAGGTCCCTGGCAGTGGTTCCACATTCTCACCTCAAAATGTAATTAGCGAGAATTTAAAGTAATTTTCAGAAAAGAATAAGCTGCCAAACTGGCTAAAGGTTACCATACTGTGATGTGACAAACCAGGTAACCACTTAGGACACTAGATATTAAGGTTGTTCTCCAGCTTATTTCTCTGTGCATCTATCACACATGATGTAGAAACCTTGAGCTCGTGTGATATGTCTTTACAACACAGTACAAGGTCTCATAGGAATGCACACACAGCATCACAGGAAGTAAGAAAGCATGTAGGTATCTGCTGGTATGCCATAATCATTTGGATAGCTGGCATCACTGTGAGGAATCAGAAAACAAACTCTTGTGAAGAGCCCAGCAGAACTTAGACTGCTGGACCGACTGGTATAAAGGATGAGGACCTGCTCTGAATCATTTCTGTCCCCAGACAAAGACTGTTAGTCTCCTTCCCAGGAATATTGCGTCACTAGCCAGCCCTTACCTATGTGCTCAAACCCAATCCATTCCTATGCCTGAAGATTTGTACTGAAATTGCTATACTACAAAAGTCTGGAAGAACCTTCTGTGCTGAGGGGAGGCATGAAACGGGTGCTTGGGGTGCAACATCAGGCATTGCCATTATTTCACCAGAAGCTTTGCTTTAATTTTGACTGACGGCAAGGTTTGCCATAGAACAAATGAGCATTCCCTTGGAGTTTGTTGGGGGTTGGATCTGTTTCTTTTGTGTTTGTGGAATTTTTTCCTGGTGGTTTGCTAGGTAACTAATTGCTGGGTACTTTATGGATACTTGACTTAAACAAAGAAGACAGCAGGTTTCTCCGGGTGGAACAGCAGTGAGCAGGCAGTTTGGTCCCAGGACACCGCTCCGAAAGGACTGGAGTACCAGGGGACCCTGCTTGTTTTCTCTCTCTCCACTGGAATTCTCTCCAGAGGAAGACTGAACACATTTTTCTCCACCATCGGACTTTCCTACAGGACTATTTCACTTCATAGAACTGCATTTACTGCTCAAGGAGGATTTCATCTGGACTGCTTTCACCACCCTGATACCCAGGGTGTCAGGTCACATCCCTGACTCTGTCAGGGCATTTTCTGAGGTTTTGTTGTTTCTTTGTTTTTGCTTGTCTCTTAGTGCTATTACATTTGTATTTGTCTTTGCTTTGTCTAATATTCCTAGTAAAGAACTGTTATTCCCACTCCCAAATCTTTGCCTGAGAGCCTCCAATTGCAAAATTATAATAATCTGAGGGAGGGGGTTTACATTCTCTATTCAAAGGGAGATTCCAGCTTTTGCTGGCAGGTACCTGTCTTTCAAACCAAGACAGAGTTCCAGCACAGTAGTGCTGCATGTGTTGGCTGGTGGGAAGTATTGAGGAGCAGGGCAAGTTGAACTTTCTCACAGGGCTGGTGTGTGTTGTCCCCCACGGCACCCCCTCCACCTCGTATCACCCTTTCAGGAAGGCTGTGTGAAATCCATGAACACAGGATGGGGGCTGCCAAAAAAAAAAGCCATTAACTTCGCACTTTGGGACAGAAACAGCATCTGCAGAGTATTTTCTTGATTCTGAGCACTGCAAGGTCTGCAGTTTTTCAGCAACTGTTTTAGTAGAGGAGGGGAAAAGACTTCAAATCTTTTGGGAAATCTCCGGACAACAATTTTCATTAATATTTTTTGAGGAAGTCTTGAACCCCTCATTGACTAGGATAACATTCCCATAGTGTGTTCCAACTTCTGCAAAAGCCATTAACATAGACTTCTTTGAGCAGCACAGCTCTATCTGTTAGAATAACACATTTGCCATGCAGAGTATCTAATTGGCTCCATATAAATGGAATGTGTCACGGAAGAGTTTGAAGGGCACAGAAGTCCTCCATTTCACTTTACCTTTAAAAATGAGATAAATGTGGGATTTGCTTAAGTATAAAATGCTGGGGGTTTATCTCACCTTTTGGCAAGTACTTCAAATGTTGTACTTTGATGAAATGCTGTGCAACTTTGAACAAACAAAACTAAAACTCAGGAGAATGTGTTGCACGTTCTGTATTCCCTACAGCAAAATAGCAAAAAGACAAGAGGTAATCAAAGCTTTGTCACAGGGCAGTAGCTGATATTTCAAGTATTGCAGCCAAGTATTCCAGAATGAGCTATAATTTGATGGTGAAGATTCTCAAAATATCACAGGTGCCTATGAAAAATGATGTAGGCACTGAGGTGTCCAAAATGAAAGGACTACTTTTGGAAAATCTGAATGTCCTTGCTTTATTTTTTTGTTATGAAAGTTTCTGAAGTGAAAAATGAAAGGGATGACGGAGACTCTCTGATCACCTCCACACTGTCACATATTAGTAAGACAGAAAAGGCAATAGAATGATACGAAAGGGAGCCTTGGCCAACCTCTATTTTTGATGGGGCCTGACAGATGGAAGTGAATAAAAAAATACGTATCTCTATTTATAGACATGCTATGGATGCTTCAGTTGTTAAGAACTTTCTCTTCTGATGACAAATCACAGCCTTTGTAAATATTTTGTGTTACCTTCAGTAACATCAGTTATAAAACTCCAGAATAAATCTATTTTTCCTGAAATTTAGTACAGATTTATTGGATTCCTCAAAGCCTGTAACAAGAAGTAAGCCTGATATAAACCCACGAAGGAGTATTACAAATATCTGTGCTCTGAAGCTTGTTGATGGCTATGTCCTTCACCTGTGATTCACTGTAGAGAGCCTCATGCTGCAATACACATTTGCAAGGTTCACAGTGGCAGTTCACCAAAAGACATCACTTTGTTGACCCCACTGGAACCTACTCATCCCTTAGCTATTGAAGCTCTTACAGAGAGGCAGCATATCCCTCAGTAACCAGATGATGGAGGTTGCTCACTATCTGTTTATGGAGATATAGTACCTCGTAAGTCCTTTTTAGTACTTTTAGCACTGTTCTCACATGTGTTCTTAAACTCTGCAAACTGGGGCTGAATGTGCTGTGGTATGCCGGCAGCGTGCCTATGTCACTTCTTTCCTTTCACTTGTGTGCATCTCTAATTGGGTATGCTCTACTTAAATCACCTTGATGAATCTCATTAAAAATAAATCAGACTATTGTCTTCTAGCTTGCTTACTGTTATAATCCAAACATAATAAGAGACAAATTCAAGTTTTACAGGCAAGATTTAATACCAAAGGAAAATAAAAATATAAACAATAATGGCATAAATAGCATTAATTTTACTTGTTTCTTAATTATAAGATCTGATTCAATATGGGCTTCACATGTTTAAATCCAGAGAGGTTTTATTAAAGTCAAAATAGGAGAAGATTTAAAAGTTTTTCTCTCAGTTACACTTTGGAGTTGAGCTGTTTTCTTTATGTACAAGGCAGCTTTCACATTAGCAGTAAGTACCTGCTTTGGTAAAGCAATTAGGATAATGTCTAGAGGTTCTCTTGAAGGCCATACTCATCTCTTGGATAAATTAATTTAGTTTGTTAATGCCAGTATGTTGAAATCCATGAAACAAAGAACTGTATATTCTGTATTCTCCAGCAGCCCGCAAACAGATGCATTCCCATTAAGATATTGTATGTGGCAATCAAACCTTTCAAAAGTTGTACTTCCAGAAGAAGTAATTTTTCAATTTCAGAATAATGTAATATGTGATCAGCACAGTATTCTCTTCACACAGCCTGGCTGTTTTCCATTGCCTGTCTCTGGTTAGTTTCTGGACAGGATTGCTGACGGTGTAATGACACATGCCCCCCTACATTAACATTATGCTTGTGAAATCTCTTCTGCTCTCTGGGGACAGGGAGGTACAAGCAGCAAACCACAAAATCTTGAATTGTTTCATGGAACNNTTCCTCTGAAAGGCTGTAAATCCAGAAAACTGCCAATCTCTGTGAAGAAATGGGTCTCTTCAAATACAATCTGATTAGTCAGTCACAATTTTAATTAAATACTTCTGTCTCTTCTTTGAACTATTTCTCTCATAGGTGACTTTTAAACGTCTACAAATGAGCTTTGTCAATCTTGTCGCACACACCAAAGGTAACACAAGAGCAGTGGGCACAAGTGGATGTGAGACCACCTGAGTATATGAGCAACTTGCCATGAAGGTAACAGGTAGGAGGTGAAACTGTGGCTCTGTTCTCTCATGAATAGAGTCAACAACAGCGATTTGCTCTGTGAGCCATCAATGATGAGTTTTAAAGGATGTTTAGTGAGCTGTTCACACTGCTATTGTCCCTGCCCTTTCTCTATTTCCTATTTTAAGAAGGGCAAAATACAGGATTTCAATGCCTAAATCCTCAATGCCTCTTGGAGTGACCTCTCTCTGTATTCTAGGTTCTGATATAAATGAAGGCATAGGCAGAAAAAATATCCATAATGTTTGCTGCAAAGATAATTTTTTTGCTGCACTTATGGAGGAAACAAATTAGAAGTAAGAGATGGAAGAATATGGAATGATAGAGCTCTGGTTGAGACTTACAGGTCTACTGTCTAAAAGGTAACATCAGACCTTTGGAAATAAATATGGACAATAACAGATTAGATAGGAGTGATCAGGGAGATAAAATGACCCACATGTCCAGCAGTATGAATATTATCTCAATATCAAATCTCAGAATCCATGGGAGAAAGCAAAACCTTAGGAAAATATCAGTTTTATTCAAGCCATGTGAAATACAATCTGATATTAGTGCATCATTTCAGACAGAGACACCAAGTGCAGGAATGATATCAAGGGCTATGAATTAAGGAAAAAGAGAGTACTTGGGAATCACTTGTGATTGATACTCTCTAGTTAATTATAAAAGTGGACCAACTAATTCAAGGAAAGAAGGAAAATGAAAGACATGGGTGTTAATGTGGAAAATACTGAAGGACAGTCTAGAACACAGAAGCAGGGATCTGTTACATTTAATTTACAGCAAAACTAAGAACAGCCAGAAGAAAATGTGTGCTTTGAGTGAAAAAATGTGTTGAAAGTTCTCCCATCACATTGGATAGATCATATTATAAATTCTACAAAACCCCCACAAATCTTCCTGCTTCATTTCTCTTTTGCTCCCCCCCCCAAATAATGCAAGTTTTTTTACTGGTACTCTTATACTGTTTGGCAGAAGTAGATATTTTCAACATAATGGCTGAAAACCCTTGGGATTTGTTTTTATCTATGTAAAAATTCTTTTCAATGGAGTGAGGGCAGACCTATCAATATGGAGGAGTGTTATAAGTCTCAGGTCATGCATGCCAGTCTCATTATCACAGAAACACCAAACTGAATTTTATTAGTGAATTTTTAAAATTGATCTGGCATGAAGAATACAAAACAATAAAACCCTACTGTCTTAGCTTGACTAAGAGAATCATAAAGTTTCTTGGTGTGAGGTCTTCAGTGAAAAATGATTCATTTCTGTGGCTGGTGGGTCTCTGCTCCTAACATAGATCCATGGTCTCAAAGACAATCGTTCAAAGCCTGTGGAATCAAGACAAGTCTTTTTACTGTCTCAAACTCTGGCCTTGGTTTCATTGATAGAAATGCAGCATCTGAAAAGCATATGTAAACTCCTGTAAATTGTTGAGATTTGCAAGCTAACTCAGAAAACCAGATGATTTACATTTTACAATTAAATACCCTGTGCTGATCGGTAAATACAAATCAATCAAAGCTGCATACATGCCAATGCTTACCACAGAAACAATAAAAACAGGTTCTAGAATTTGCTGGACAGTTACCAAAGAGTTTATGCTTCAGTCCTCAGCACGTCCCACATCCATGGGAAGAAGTTATTCAAAACAGGAAAGTATTCTTTCTCACTTAATTATGGTGACAGTGAAGTGTATTTGTTTAGTTTCCTTCTGAAAGTTGTTCTACATAGTTTAATTCCAATGATCTAACTATTGCCATTTCTTCCAGCCTTTCATAAGGTGTTAGTAAAGCATGCATTCCTAAATCACAAGTCATGCATATCAGCTGATACCTAAATCTTGAC
>WBNO01012999.1:482960-495154 GCA_013400575.1 Peucedramus taeniatus | reverse complement strand
ATGGACAGAACGCGGCTGTGGGGAGGAAAGAAACCACGCTCTGCTCTGAAGTTCGCACTGACTTTTCTCATTTCTCGGTGCCCGAAATGAACTAAACCAGCCCCAAAAGTCCATGGAAGACAGCGAGGCTGAAGCCAGGCTGCACCCGCACCCCCAGACACCTCCTGGCTCCTGCCCGATCCCATCCTGGCTCATCCCGGCTTTGGGAAACCCGGCCTGGGCCGCCCCGCGCCCCCTTCCCCGGCCCATCCCGGGCCGCTCCCGCCTCACCCCCGCCGCCCTCCCGCGGGCCCACACCCCGGGCGGCTCCTGGTGTCCATGTCGGCCGCCCTCACCCCCAGGAGCTCCTTCTCCTCCAGCTGCTGGCGCTTCCTGCTGATCTCCCTCTTCAGGATGTCCATGGCGGCCTCGGGAAGTGCCGCAGGAAAACAACACCGTCACTTCCGGGGAGGCCGCGCCGCCGCGCGGCGCCCCCTAGTGGCTGGGAGGAGCGGCGGGATTGGGGGCCGTGCCAGTGACAAGTGACAGGACGGGAGGGGATGGCCTCAGATTGAGCCAGGAGAGGCTTAGACTGGATATTAGGAAAAGTTGCTTCAGTATCTATGTAATATCACACATAGATATGTTGAAAGCAGATTATTTGTTGTCGGAAGCAGATTATTTAAAGTGATACACAGACAGTATAATGACAGTAATTATGAGACAGAGCCAAAATATAGCTGCTTTGTATCAAGGAATGCAGCAAAAGAGGTGGAATATGATTTTTACAGGGGTCTTTCCCTGTTTTAGTACAGCTGGTTTTACAAAGGGGTGCTTGACAGGTTCTTTAAAGAGACTGCGTGCAATTTATTCAGCTGTCTTCTCTGTTTGGCTTGAAAAATCTTTGGGGAAAAGTCTCTCTGACTGTGTGTTTGTACAGTGCCTCATGCAATGGGCCTTGGCTGCAGATGACAGCTAATATCAGATAAATCATGGCCTCAGGAAAAAATTCATCCCCAAAAGTGTTGTCAAGCACTGGACAGGCTGCCCAGGGAATTGGTGGAGTCACCATCCTGGGAGGCATTTAAAAGTGTGTAGATGTGGGATGTGGGGACATGGTTATTGGTGGACTTGGCAGGGTTAATGATTGGATTTGATGCTTTTAGAGGTCTTTTCCAACCTAAATGGTTCAATGAGGCTGGTTCCTGGCCAGCCACACAGGGTGCAAATGCCATGTAGGAAGGTGGGATGTCTGTGATATCTGGTATCTGCTTCCTTCACGCCTTGAGGACTGATGCAGCTGGTAGGGACTGAGCTCCTCAGTGTGCACATCCCAGAGCTAAATGCTTTTGTCATCAGCCACTCAGCATTTGTGACACAGGCAGTAACATCAAGAAATCTCTGGTTTTCTTTATTTACCTGATTTTTTCCAATTATTTCCACCTTGTGGCTTGTAAAGTCCAAAGGGTCCAGAAAACACTTTGAAGAAGGAGTAAGAACTCCTCTCAGATGTTTTTTCACCTTCAGATCCTCACAGATTTCTTCCTTGTCTTTCCCCATTGTAAGCTCCATTGCTTCAGTAGCTGTTTTGGAGAGTGGTAACCACAACTAGCTTTTCACCCACTTTAGATAACCTGAGCTGTGTGTCAAGACTCTTCCTTGTAGAAAATGGCACAGAGGTTTACAGGGGCTGTTTAACCCCAGGCTGCAGGGTTCTGGACTTAGAAGTCGTGCACTGCTTCACCTCAGGCTTGAATGCAATTGCTTTGCAATGAGGAAGCAGGAACAGCCCTCCTACGCTTCTCATCACGCTCTAAAAGGAAATGATATCACATCTGATGGTGATAGCATCCAAGAATGTCTCTCTATGAGTCCTGGGGGAATGTGTCCACATTTGGGTAAGGGCATAAGTCAGGAGGCTGTAGGAATTGTCTGTAGTGGACCTTATGGTAAATGAATCCAGATGCTTATTTCAGAGTGCCAGCTGCCCCCTCAATTTACTCTGGAGTACACACAAGCTTAGACCTTGCTTCATTTCCTGATCCAGTCTGACACTGGCCTGGTTTTGGCAGGGATACAGGTAATTCTAATACTAGGAACTACAGGTTCCTAGTACCAAGTGCAGTTCTGTGGTTTGGATCAGGTATGAGAACAACTGATAACAAACTGATGTTTTAGCTTTTGCTAACCAGAGTTTATACTAAGTCAAGGACTTTTCAGCTTCTCATATCCTGCCAGCAATGAGACTGGGGGACACAAGGCAGCCAGGACAGCTGACCCCAGCTGACCAGAAGGATATTCCATACTGTATAGCATCAGACTCAGTATATAAACTGGGGTGAAAGTTGGTTGGGGGCTGCTGCTCAGGAACTGGCTGGGCATAGCTCAGCAGGTGGTGAGCAATTGCATTGTGCATCACATATTTTGCATACGTTGTTGTTGTTGTTGTTGTTGTTATTTTCTTCCTTTGCTGTCCCATTGAACTGTCTTTCAATCCAGAAGTCTTCTCACTTTCACTCTTCCGATTCTCTCCCACATCCCTCTGTGGCTGGGGGAGAGTGAGAGAGAGCCTTTGCACCATCTGGGATTAAACCATGATAGATATTATATCTCAATTAGAGACAGCACAAAAGGAAGGAGGAAAGCCAATTCACACACAGTATTTGTGAGAAAGATGCAGTTACTGTCAGGTGACTCTTAGACCAAAGATTCCCCAGTTTAAAGAAAAAAAAAAAATAATGTGTCAGAGAGGGGTAAAAGGGACAAAGAAGCAGCTGATTAGTTTATGTTGGTGAAACAACTTTGGCAAGGTTGGAAAGTAATGCTGTACCTCTAAAAGTTGCCTAAAAGTTCACTACTGATGACCAAACTTTCCACAATTTTTCTTTTTCCATTACTTGTGGTTCTGTGCTCTCTTGCCTCCAAATCAAAGCATCCTGTAATGTAAATCCCCTCTGTGATCAAAACATTGTATTGTCCTATGGACAAGAAGTGGCAATCTACAGAGTACTACATCTCCCAACAGAGTTCCTGTATGCATGCAAATAGGTAGCTATGTTGGTTCTGTTTTCCTGAGGACATTCACCAATATCTCCCCAAAAAAAGAAAAGAGAGAAAAAATCTTTGGTGCCATCCATCCATTTGAGATTTCTCTTTTTGAAGAGATTACAAAATCTTCTAATGTAGAAGAAGAGGTGGTATCTTTTTTCTTTCACTGACACCTCATGAAGTTATCCACTCTTGCTTCCTGTCTGATCTCTAAGATGGCAAATCTGTTTGACTCCTCTTTGCCTTGAGATCAGGGCAGCATTTTCAGAGGGACATGGATTGTTGAGATGGCTGGGTCAGGTCTCGACTGGACACAGTTGAAAGCTCCTCTGTTCCTCAGAACATCTTCCTGAGGCAATATCTATGCTGGCAATTCGCTATGGTCCCTGCTTGCTTCACTATGGGTCTTTCATCCTCTGTCTCCATTCACACGTGCTCCTTGGCTCTAGGGTGGGTATCTGGAGCTCCACTTGCTGGACAAACTCATGATGCACATGAAAGCTCACAGTTGAGATCTTGTCCTTGGATCACGTAGTGGAAACTGTTCCTCCACACTGCAAAAGGATTTCTCCAAATCACCGCCGTTCTGAGGAAGTTCTCACACCCTGAGAGCATGGAAACCATTTAACTGTGTTGTGAAAGCAGAAATTTCTTCCCTGTGCCAGTCCCTCATCCATGCAATCATCCCTTAGATGACATCATTGTATAAGATATTTTTAACAGAGTGAAATGCGTGCTTTTCCAGATGTATTTCAAATTATCAGTTTATCATACATGGCATTACTCTACTCATTAGAGTCAATTAGATCATTGCTATAAATCCAAAGCTTGACTATTTGTTTTCTACTGCTCCTGTTTTGCTTTTCAGGGCAGTCCTGCTGGTTTGGTACCACTATGGCTGTGTATTTCTGTCTCTCATGTGATTAATAAATATGATATTTGCTGTCAGGGCTGTAGTCAGGCCTTTAAGCTCTCCCAAAACCATTTGCAGAGTCTTGAGAGCTCCCAGCAACTGAGCTTGGGTCTGGAAGCAATAGTGTTACCCATGTTTTCCCTAGATCCAGGTTTCTGCAGACCTCTGGAACAACCCCACAGAGTTAACCACAAAGCCACTTTGAAGTAATTTCCTTCACAACATTAAATATGAAATCAAGACTGGATAGGGAAATCTACAAGTTATTTAAAATCTTGGAACATTCATAAGAGCCTTGTAAGCAATAGAAATGGAAGCTTAAAACATACATGAGGTGTTTCATTCCAATTTCTAGCTGGTTAAGTGATTGCTCAGTTTTATCTGCTGCAAGCCAACTGTCAAACTACAGACAGATTATTGAAGGCAGCTCAAATAACCCAGTTTCACTCAAATAACCCAGATGTCATCTATTTGCCAAAGTGGTAAAACGGATCAGAATAATTTTGACTGCTCTCAGTGGTTGTATTCAGTTTACATTTAGTTCTTTTCAGGTCATATCTTTATGGGCATTCAGTTTCACTTATCTATTTGATATTAAAACAGTGGAAACCCCCAGTTCAGCCAGCATATGCTTTCACTCACACACAGGAGGCAGAGCTGATGCCTTGCAGCTGACCAAGACCGCAGAACTCATTTCAAGTAACAAGGGCACAGATTATTCTTGGAAACCCTTTTCAGATAAGTACATGGTTCCTTTAATTCATCTTCAAAACACTATACCAAAAAAGATATTGGATAAAATTGCCTTTACACCATGACTAAGTATGTCCACTTCTGGCAAAGGGAGCTCTACACCCAGTCTGCCTTTTCTTTTTTTATTAAAGCAATCCTTAACTTTTTGGGAGGGATTAATCCACCCAATTCCCCATTCTTTGCCCCCACATCTACTTTGCTTACAGGTACCTCCAGCTTGTCACATCTACAGGGCACCTCCAGGTGTTCTATCAGACAGGTTAGTATTGCTGCTAAGGATTGCAAACTGCACTTCCCTACAACCCTGACACTGGGGATGGGCCCATCCCCTCCATTTAGTCAATTTAAGCCACTCTGGGCTTTCACTTTCTTATTCCCCTTTCCAAACAGCACACAATCTCCAGGAGGTCACAGTCAGAGAAACACTCAGCTAGAGGGAATAGCTGAGGAAGAAACTGGAGGTAGTGCTCCACCACAGGTATCCAAATCCCACTGCAAAGACAAGGAAAGCTCATGAGGGAGGAAATGGCAGAAAAAAAGGTTCCCACATTTATAACGTAAGTCTTCTGAAGTGTATGGCATCTGTGTATCATGAAGGCAGCATTTGGTTTGTTTTGCTTTTTAAAGTATCACTTGATTCATTCTCATGGTAAGTCAACCCCTGCAACTCCTGTCTGCCAGGACACACCTCTGTAATGCACTGTTAAAACAGTTAGGAAAGTAGTGACATCCATACGGATGTTACTGGTTAGTAAGGCTAGTGTGGCTTTTAGAAACACACTTGAAATAACTGTTTGGCTGTTAATTATGCTCTGATTTTGACAAGGGAATATTTATGAGCATTGTTTAGGTTGTCTATAGGATGCATGAGTCTTTCCTATCCCAGCAGTTTTATTATCTGTAAAACTGAGGTGGTGTAAGAAACTCATTGTTGCTTCTACAAAGCTTTGCATTTAAGAACAGCTAATTATTGCCAAACTGGCTGATATGTGAGATATCTGATGAAGATTCTGTTGTTTCAGGAACAGTATTCGTAGCTCAGCTAATGGCACTGTGTCATCAGAGTCCCTAATGAATCAGTCCCAAGATGTCACTAGAAAGACTGTGCTTTTTTTGACAGAAGTGGCCATTTGTGGCTGTTAAAGAATCCAAAACATCTTGTAGGAAAATGGTCATGCTGCCTTTTTCTGTTGCTCTGGTTTTGGTTTTTTGCTGTTGTTAGTATTTTGGTAGCTGTTCTTTCCAGCACTCCAGCAGTGCAGGGCAAATGATGTGAAGCATTGAACATCCTTACTCCTGGCATCAGTCTGCACTACATTGAACCCAAACAACAAAGCCTTTCCAGGAAAGGTGCAGTTACAGGACTAAGCCCTGCAAATGCAGACTGTGTTGTCAAACTGCATGCACTGCATTTTAGATCCATACAACTCTCTTTCTTCAACCTTCCCCAAAGGAATATCTACACTTAACATCCCTTGGGGTTGAGACATTTTAGTTGTATTAACAGACACCACCCAAACACCAAATAGATCTTGTTGGATGGTATAAAAGCGCATAAAAACATCTATTTTTTTTGTCCACTTTAATGTGTACAGGAGATAAATGGTTGAACATAAAGTATTGTACTTCTGAGTTCATTAGCTTCTATTCAACAGAGGCAAGAAATCTCTCAAAGTTATTACTAAATGATCATAGTTCTGTGTTGTCAGTTTGATCCCTGCAGGATGTGTCCAGCTCAGAGAAAATGCCCATGCAGGTGCACTGGCTGCCTCAGCAGAGAGGTCAGGGATTGAATGGGTGATGGAGTCTTCAGTATCTACACATCTCTGAAGGTAAATCCAGGGGGGGTCACATTAATGAAAATGCTGCTGTATGTACCTTACTGCTGAATAAAAGCACCTTTTTCAGATGTTGTCAGTCTCCAGCCTGACAGAGATTTAAAATTCACATAATCTCTCTTTAAAAAGTGCATGTGTGAGTAGATTTTGAACTCCATTTTACCTTGCAATGAAATTTTATTTTTTAGAACTGAAAAGCAGGCAGGTGGTTATGAATGTGTCTGAAGCTATTTCACCAGCCTGAAATGTAAGTACTGTTGGAAAACATTTAGGAAAATAGAACATCTAAGAAGGAGATGCAGCAACTTTTCATGAATTTATTTTAGTTTGCATCAGTATTCTGAGCTACAGGGATTACTAGTAGAGAAACTCTCATTGGGAGAGGGGATTGATGGCGTTGAGGCAGCAGCCCTGTGAGTTGACAGGGATGCTAATATAGCCACAGCAGAAGTTTAGAGAGCAGATCAGAGCAGCTGGGTGGGCTGATAGAGAGGATCAGGGCAGCCCAGAGGAGCAGTAAGAGGATCCAAATAAGTGGATTAGTAGCATACCAAAGCACACATTACTTTTAGTTTTCAAACTCCCATTGATTTTACTGCAAGTGCATTTACTAATGTGTGGCAGGAGAAATGGAAAAGGATCAAGGCAGAATTGAGACATGGAGAGCAAGTCCCTGTGGCAAGCTGGAAACAGCGAGAGGCTGGGCTGGGCAACACAGCACAACATCCCCACATCAGGCTCAGTCAGGACTTAGAGGAGCATGGCTGCTGCCTGGGCTTCACCCTGCAGCCTCAAGGAGCTGTCTAATGGTGTTAAATGCTTTTGTTCCTGCAGCTGATGCTGCATTCGTTTTCCATCCATAGCTCCAGCGATTGCATCACTGCACTCTTACATCGGCCTTCAGCTGCTGAGCTGAAGGAAACTGACACAAAAATAGAGGAATGATTAGCAGCATGACCCTCTTGGAACTCTCCCTCTCAGGGGGCTTGCTGGGCTGCTGGACCCTGAGCTGAGCTTGCTGCAATTTGTGCCTGCAGCATCCTTCAGAACTGGGACTGCTGACTGCTTTGCTTTGGCTGGCATTATTGCCATTGACTCTGGGATGACCCAAAGCTCAAACGTGCCCTTTCTGAGGACACCAGCCTGGCTTTACATTTCATCTTTTAGGCAGAGGTGGTAGTTATACAAAGACATGTCCAGCCTAAAATTTCTAAGCACTATTACTCTTTATATAGCAGAAAAGTTCAAATTTCTAGGCAAAATAACAAGCCCTACTCACATTGTCCTCAGCTCCCTTGAAGCACTCGATTTGTAAGGGCAAAATTAATTCAGCCCATGGCTTCTCCATGTTGCAAAGAAGCAGAGGATGTCCATGTATGTGGGCAGATTTCTTTTACTCTTCCACATCCTCTTTCATAAAAAGAGCATTGTTGAGACCTTTTCTTCTTCATCCTTCAACCACATTTGTTGCTTAGACATCTTGGTCTCTTCTCCATTCCCAGAATTCAAATCCAAACACTGGTTTGTCCTAGGGATGACAATATCCAATTATCCCAAAAGTACTGGATCAGAGTGGATGACCATCAAGCACTGACTCTTAGAATACAGTGCCCTTCCTTGCAACCTTAGTCCAAGTTGTACATAAATTCACAGAGTGGGGGAAAAGTCCAGCAGTCAAAAGGGGGTTTGCATTCTGGTACGGAAATGTTCAGAAGGTTTGCATTCTGATATGGAAATATTCAGAGGGTTTGTGACTGCACACACAAAGAACACTTTGTACATAAATTCAGTTATATTCCTTATTGTTGAAACAGTTCTGGAATGTTTTGGTCTCCCTGAGCTGGCAAACAGATGAAAACATTGGTCTGTCCTGTAATTTTTTTCTTTAAAATTTATATGAGAAAGATTAACAAGCAGCAGGATGGACAAGACAGCATTTCAAAACTGTGTTCCAAAAGAAAAAGAGAGAAAGGACAGAGACATGAAATGTCAATACTGTGACTCAAATGGTACAGAAAACATTTAAGGAGGATTGGAAAACAAGCTAAACTGCACTTCTGACTTCAGAATTCTTCAGGACATGCAGACACCTTCCTCTCTAATGACCCAGTCCTTGGACATGCCAGCCTGAGAGCCTGCTGAAAGGGAAGGTTTGTAATGAGAGACAGCAGAGCACAACGTGGCCTATTGTCAGCTTGAGGGCTAAGTACTGCCCACATATGTCATATGACCTCAAAAACACCACTGGAAACACTACTACAGTTTATAAAATCCTCAGTGCCATTCATTACACATAACTAACCAAAATAGCTCACCTATTAACCTGTCACCTGCACAGCTCCTGGTCTCCAGTTTACCTCTTCACCCTTCTCCTGCTTCCTAACACCACACAGAACCTCGTCAGGCTCCAAGATGAGTGGTAATCATGGTGCTATTAATATGACAGTCAGCAGCCTCTTCCCACTTCACACGGCCTCACATGAATTCCTTGACATTAGACTTTAAGCCTCAGATCGAATCACTGAGTTTATGAGACTTTCTCCACTATAATTTTTCCAACTGAAAAGCTGAAGAGGTTCTTAGTACACTTATTTAATTCTCCTCAGCCCTAGGACTCTTTAGTCATCTTTGTCCTATACCATCCTACTTCTGAATAATAAAATATTATAATGAACTGGACACACGTGGAAACAAAAAGTCTGGGACATCCTGCATGAAGAGCACTGCTGCTGTTAATATGGAAATATTACTAGATTAATTATATTTCAACAGTTTGCTCATGATCTGAAATAAAAAATAAAAGTATTCTGCACACCAGAAAATTGTTGGAAAAATTATTATCAGTTAGAACAGGAAGGGGATATTTTGAAAGTAATTTGAAGCATAGTAAAATGTTAACTAAGAAATAATCAGGGATGATCACACTGACTTGGGACATGTTGCAAGACAAAGCCCTTATTTAGTTGGCTAATTTCATGGCATTTTGAAAAACACATTACTCAGTTAATGGTTTGAGGGAATACTTTGAAACCATTCATGAATAGATAAAAATTGCTCAGAATTTTTCATATTTTCACCAGAAAGAAAAGGACCTCTAGATTCTTAATATGTAATAATAACAACATGATACTGAGACAAAAACTGAAATAAAAGATGAAATTTAAAGCTGTCTGCCCCTCAGAGCCAGTGTGCACTTTATCCTAAGTCACTTGGCTGCCACAGTGATGCAGCCAGTGACTGTCTAGGGTGACACAAGGCAGCCATTCTAATGGCATAAAGAGGACTTTCATCTCTACATTTCTCCAGCTGGAATAATGCAATGGTGGCCTGTGACAAACGAGCAGATGATCCCAGTCCAGTTTTAGGATGCTCACCCCAAAATGCCCAACAACAGGCTAACAGCTCCCTGTACATGGTAGCCTTTGAGTTTGTGTAGTTTTTTCTAAGTCCCAGCTGAGAAACACCAGCAGTGCAGGACAGAAAGCTGCTTCCAGCTACCAGATCCTCCTTACGTGTTGTATGGATAACTACAAGACTTTGACCTAAAGTCACCTTGTCCTAGTTTCTAATTCACTTTTATGCAGATGAGATGGCAGGATCAGGGCCGTGGTATCCACACTGGCTCATACTTTCAGAAATGAAAGCTGCAAGCTCTCTTCATCTGAGCAACCACAATTAGGCTAGCTTGCAGGATCAGGCTTATTCTGCATGAAAAGGATGGATCTCTCTAATTCACAAAAAGGAAAATGAGAAGTATCAGTAGAAAAGGGGATGTGCTAACTCTTGGAAAACATTACTGGAAACTGCATTGCCCAGACTGAAATGTCATTTAAAACCACGAGTGTCCCTTTAAGCAAAATATCAGCACAGGGAAGGAAGAACTAAAACCAGTAAAAGAGCAGCTGATAAAACATTTCCATCACATTTTCATAAATTATACCCCAGAATGTTTCACAAAATTGAGTAACAGAGGAAAACAGAAAAGATTTTTGTAGCACATTCCTTTGGCAAATGCAGGATAAAGCTCATCATGTGAGCTGAACTGTAAATGAGGGCCTTATGCTTTATAAAAATTCTCCTATTGTCCCAGGAAGGATGAGAGTCAAACACAACAGTTTCAGCAGTGCTCTAAGTCCTAAATAAAGTTAGTTAGCAGACAGGAATCAGCAGACTGTTTGAGGAGGGGGGAAAAAAAGAGAAAATATTATTTTTATAGGAAAAATTTAGGCACACTGCTGCTCATTTCAGACACGACTTCATTGCACTGTAGCAGATTAATTGGACCCACAAAATCCAGCAAACAGCATATGACACCCATCTACCTTTGCTGCTTCAGCATCCTCCCAAAAATATATAATGCAGGATTTTAAATAGTACGTTAGCCCAGTTTCCTTTCATAAAGTCTTACAGAGAAGTTTAGGAAAATTCCAAAAGTAGCATATTGATTGCCTCTGGGATTTTCCACTTAGCAATTTAATAGAAAATTACACCCCTACCCAATCTGTGAGGTTTCCATAACGTCCCTCGTGAATTAATTTTCCAGCATATAATAAATTTTACCATTAGGCATATTTTCTGATATTGCTTCACCATTAAGGCTATTTTCACATTTTTCTTTTCAGAACCACGTATTACCCTCTGTGTGCTGTCTGGATGGCACCTTGCACTGAAGAATCCAGGTCTGACTATGTCCATGCACACAGTTAGGATACAAATTACTACTGTTAGTATTCAATTTGCTTCCCTCCTGCTCATTTTATGTCATTATTCCGAGTGATAGGGTCGGTCAATATTACTGGTGCTAACAGGATTCTCCTGGGTACTCTGAGGAGACCAAGGCAAGATCTGCATTTGCATCTGTTCAAGTAGGCGTATGCAAGTATCACATAGTCTTCTCCTTGTCACAACACAGTCTGACTACATGTAAAACACAAGATGATGATCGGAGCTGTGTTTGCAGTTATCAGTAGTCAAACTGTAAACGCCTGAGTCCTTTCTCTACAGGCAACAGGCAAAAGCACTCTGGGCTGTAAAAAAAACCACTCCACCCTCAGTGAATTTAGCGCAGTGAGCGAACTGGAAGTGTGGCTGAAGGCGTCAAGTGGTGAATAAATCACAGCACTAATTTCAGCTGTGTTTGGGCCAGCCGTATGGCTGCAGTGACCTCACGGTGACCGTCGGGAGGGTTGCCAGACGCCCTAAATCTCGATCCTCTGGAGAGCCGAGACTCTCTTCCTCTTGCTAAGGCGATCCAGGTTTTGGCTGAGGGACTCCCTTCCTCTTGCTAAGGCGATCCAGGTTTGGCAGAGCTCAGCCCAGCTGGCGGCTCGGCGCTCTTCTCCAGGCCTCGGTCCATGACACCAGCGGACACATCGCTGCGATAATCCCCGTAAAACACGGCAACAAACAGGTGTTGCCATCAGTTCCTGAGGTTTACCCACTTCCGCACGCCAACTTCAACCCCCTCCCCGCCGGCCCTGGCCCGGTCCTGCTAAACACGAGGAGTTCCCCCCGCTCAGCCCCTGAGGGGAGCCGCGGGCAGCAGCGCGGTGCTGAGCGGGCAGCGCCGGTGCCCGTGTGTGAGGCGCGCGGCGGGAGGGGGACACAAAATGGCGCTGCCCCTCAGCCCCTCGCCCTCAGCCCGCGGCGGGGCCGAGTGGCGG
>WBNO01012999.1:421485-482909 GCA_013400575.1 Peucedramus taeniatus | reverse complement strand
CCCCGCTTTTCCTCAAAGTTCGGGGCGGGAGCGGAGGGGAGACCGGAGCCAACTTGTCCCGGATCCCTTTATTCGCCGCCGGAGCCGCCGTCTCTCCCAACCCCCGCGTGTATTGCTGATCGGAGGGACGGAGCTCGGTCCTGTGTCCGCCCCGCTCCTTCCTGCCCGCACCATGGAGTTCGCCCAGAGGAAGAGGAGCAGGAAATCCCAAAGCTTTAAACTGGTCAACGAAGGTAAGGCGGGGGCGGCCGGGCTTTGTTCGCTGGCCGGGGGCAGCCCCGACTTTTGCCCCGGGGGGAGCGGGGCGTTATGAAACGCCGGCGCCCCCGGGCCGCCGCTCCCTCCCGGCTCTGTTATTGAACTCCGCAATCCTCTTCCTGAACTCCCCGAAACCATTGCACGCTTTTTTTTTTTTTTTTTAAATTTTATTTCTTTCACCCCCTTCCCGTTTCCTCTTTTTTTTTTTTTTAATTATTTTTGTGTATGTGTTACGTGTTGTTGTAAAACCACCACCTCAAGCCTCCCCACCACCACCTCAGGTGGACGTGTTTTTTTTTTTCCAAGCAAACCTTGCACAAAATAAAGTTGGATCGTGTTTCGTGGTGAATCCTGCTTGGGCGGGGGGGAGAAAAGGTAAAATCGGGAAGCGAGCAAAAAATAATGACACTTGAGCAGCGACAGACCTCCTTGGTATTCAACTCTTGTGGATTTATTGTATTTGGGGTGGTTTTTTTCCTCTCCTCGGCTGTGTACATCCGTGTATTTCAAAGAAAAGCCGAATCGAGATTGCTTTATTAAAAATCCACGCAGGTAATTAATTGTACGTGGGCAGGGGAGAGCCGCTGGCGTGTAACTTGTTCGCTCGGGGTGTGTTTGCTTTTCGAAAAGAGGATATTTTAAAAGGGATCGTGAGGGGAGAAATATTTGAATTCATGTCGGGCAAGAAGCACGGCTCTGTGTTTCAGTCTTCTTGTTGTTGTTTTCTTTAATTAAAGGGGAAAAAAGATACAGCCGCTGGTAGGCATTTTCACAGGTGGACTTCCCAGCCCTAGAGATTTATTTTGATTGGGGATTTATCCCTTCTCTCGCCGATGAGATGTTTTTGCCCTGATGGATTTGACTCGAGATCGTTTCTCCTTTTGTGTTCCCAAGTATTGGACGGGAATATCTCCATGAAACGCTGTGTGTGTCCTGCATGCCAAGTTCAAGGCAGGTGACTGCTTGGGTGTAAAGTCACGCTGGTGAAAAGGGGGACACACACACGAGTGTCAAGACTTGCTGTCTGAGGAGTGCTCTGCAAAATTACATTTGAAGCGAAGAAATTCAAAGATGGAAATAAACTCACTTGGTGGGAATAGTAAATAATGACTGCTGTATCGTGGTAGGGGAGTCTGGGGCATCACACATGGTCCCTGTTAAAACTAGAGGGGCAGGGACTTGCCAGACGTGTCTGAAATGCATTGGAGGTCTGTATCCATTAGCAAACCTATCAAGGGTGTAATTTTACAGAGAACAGGTTTGGTTTGTGGGGTTTTGGTACTGAACGTGCTCCCAACTTGGAGGCAGAGTTAGTGCATGACTGGGCTGGAGCATGGAGGTGGTGAAAGCAAAATGAGGAAAAACAAAACTGAAATTTTGCTCTTTTTCTTTCTGTCCTAATGGGCCTGTAAAAAGAGTATTCCCCAGAAATAGGTGACTATTTTGCCAATCTCAGTTGCCACTTCTTACAGGTTTAGATATGCCTCAGTGTATGAGACAATTTATTTGAGACTATTTAACCTTGTTTTAATAGGTAAATCCAGTTATGATGGTACATTAATAATAATATTTTATCTATGGTCTCTTTTTGGATGTAGAAAGTCAAATACAAAGCTACACTAAAAGCATATGCTAGAGAGAAAATTATGTCTTTTTACTTTGAGAACAGAGGAGGAGAAAAAAATCACGTTTTGTTTGTGAGGCTGCACTCTCATACTCTTTTCTATCACAGTTGATTAGAAAGATAATTACGTATAAATAGTTGTCTCTTGTAATTGGCCTTTGCCTCTTGCAGGAGTTATTCTGTAATGTCACAGTTTAGTGTTTACTGTGGTGAAATTGATACAGTTTTCCAGTGCCTGGACTGTGACATCCAAGGCAGAAAAAGGAAACCAAAGAGAAAAGGCTATGCTATGTGAATTGGTTGGTAACACACCATCTGCTATTGATGTGTGCCCATACATTGCTTATTCTGTCCCAAAAATAACTTCAGAGCACCTTATAACAATGATCAATAATGACCAAATCAAAAGAAAATCCATTCCTGTGCTAAAATGCAGCCACCTCTGGGGTGAAATGTAGTGACTTTAAGGCAGCAGCTGCAGACCAGAAGAATATTGTGACCAGCTGGATGTACAGGGAAGTGTAATCTGTATATCTAAGGACCATGAGTCCCTAAGTCATTTAAGTCCTAGTTTCCACATACTTGCTTCCACAGATCTTGGATGTCCTTGAGAGGATGAAGGAGCAGAGTGTAACAGGTAGACCCTGACTGGCTCCATCAGGTGCCCACCAAGCCACTTCATCACACCCTCTGCTCAACAGGAGAGCTAGTGATCATGGGAGGCAGCATAAATCCTGCCAGTTTAGTCTCATGAAGGAAGCTTTTACTTCCTCAATGTCATATCTCAAACTTCACCTTTACCCATTTCATTGGCTGGGCGTGCTCGGGAAGCAGAGGAATCCTTTGTGCAGCGCCTCATCGCTGACCTCTCCCATTCTGTGTGTGGTTGTTTTCCCCTCATTTTCTTTCCAGGCCCTTCTCATTCGATAGAATTGCTGTGTTAGGCTCGATTTTAGTTTACATACTGGGTTGTTCCTCCTCTTGTGCCTTCGAGACAGTCGTGCTGTACAAATAAACAGCACATAACAAAAAAGTGACGTCCAGGAGACTTTTCCAGTCCTGTGGCTGTTTGGTGAGAGATGCAGGTGTGCTGCTTATGGAAGGAGGTGCTTATGCCGCCCTCTGCTTGTGTTACACCTTTTAAGTGAATCCCCCCAAAGTCCCTTCCATGAGTTAATCTCTGCCTTGCTTTTTGTGAGGCAAGTAAACATAAAACCAGTTTACAGAGGGAGTAGCTGAGAGCATTGGGAACTGGGAGGGCATTGAAGGAGTGAGGTGGGGAGGTGGCTCTTTCAAGACACTGAAAATATTGTTCAGTGTTGAGCAATTTGCCGAAGGACAGAGTGTGTGCCAGTATCAGAGTCAGAAATAGCATCCAGGAGAGCTGCCTTTAGATACTTTTCTTTACTGGACTTACTATTTCTCTCTGTGTAAACAAAGCTCTGGTTTTAGTGAATACTTGCCTGGCGTTACAACAGAGGCCTTCACAGCAAAATATTCTTTTATTTAAAATAGAAACTCAGTGGTGATTTTTTTTTAATACCTTGTAACATTTTTGAATATGAAATGCCAGTGTTAATTCTTCAGATCATCACAGGCCTTAATTTCTGTAGGTGAATATTCTAAGGTGTCCCTGATCCTCCTTTCTTCAGAATTGGGAGGCCAGTGACATCAGTATGAGTCAAGCCAGCTGAGCAATACAGCCCTGATGTACATTGCTGATTCCTTACTGAGGTGAAGTTTGAAAGTTTCCCTTGGTCTCTGGGAAGGTAAAGTTTTCATTATAAATCTGCTCTCCTTCTGTAAAGCAAGAAGCCAGATAATTGGCATCTGGTGGGATAATTTGCTGTGAAAATGAACACAGTAATTTAGGGCAGGCGTAGCTATTCCCTAAAATCTGTGAAATATTTGAGCTGAGTCTCTCCGGTGTGAGCAAAGGTTTTTTAGGAGGTGCTGATACAGAGCACATTTTCTGTGGTTAATTTGATGTACATGAAATAAACTGCAGATATATTGATAAATTGTGTAGTAAAACTGTAGCAATGTGTTCAGTGTTCATTTTTTCCAGATCACTTGAATTCTAATTTTTTTTATCGTTTTTCATTCCAGATTACCATCATGAGATGTATAAGATCTCTGACTACAGCAATGATGTTAATGGGGAGACCAAAGAAACACAACCAGTTTTTTTAGGTATGTGCTTGTGTTGATTAATTTTCGAGCAACATTGCGTGGCCATTTGCAATTAGGGAGGAAAAAACCTCTGTGCAAGCACAGAAAGCGCCTGCCATTGTTTAATATGACGTTCTTTTCAAGACCCTTTTATTCTATGAATTGCCAATATATCCTTTATTAACACTGCTAAAAGTTGTAATTTCAGACATAAATGTTTATTAGTGTCTACACACAGTGCTAATTATCACTCACTCAGAGAGCCAGATGCTGACTCTGCAGTTTTGCAGCTCTGTGCTCACCCCATTTACATTGCATATTCCCTGGCATGCTTCACTGGCAATAGTTTGTGTAATTGGGGTATTACATCTTTGACATCTGGATAACAGAAATTCAATTTCCAGGAAGCTGCTATTTGTTTGGTTTTGCTTCTGCCTTGGGTGGGATAGAGGATTAATGTGCTGTCTTAATGTAATGTCCTTTCACCTCTGGAGCTTGCCTGCTAATCCTGGCATGGCAAAATTAAATTAAATCAACAGTTAAAAATGTGTAAAGAAAATACAGAAGTAATATAGAGTCTGCAGCATGGTATGTTTTACAGCATATCAGTGACTGGCTATCAGTGAACCTTTGCATTTTTTGTGTGCTTTTTATCCTGTAAAACTCCTCAGTTGCAGAGTGCTTCTTCCTTTCCTGCTTCTATCCCCTTCCAATTGCATCCAGAACCTCACCTGAATAAAGCCCCTCTTGGCAAAGATTTGGCAGGCTAAATTCAAAGAAGGAGGGGCCAGTTTTTTGAGCTGTACGAAGCAAGCTTGTGAACACTCTGTTCGGGCTTTGGAGAAAGCAGATGCGTTTGCAGCAAGAAGTTTGGGGATGTCTGCCTCTCCTTTTCAGTACCAGGAGCCTAAACACTTTTGTGGGGTAATTTAAGGTTTCTGTAGTCTGTGTGTGTTGCCCCCTGGAGCCAGCAAGTAGCATTGAAATGTGGGAATTGGCACCTGAAGTTACTCTGCATGCAAAATGCCTTTGTCTCCTAAATCCATAGTGCCACATCCTCTTCTGGAGGTCAGCAACAAATGGGAGAGAATAGGAGGACGTGTTAAAAACGGGGTTGTGAGCTGCCTTAAATTCCCTTCTCAGCTTTTCACCACTTGAGCAAGTATTTTCCCTACACCCATTTCCAGGGAGAAGCAAAGGCTGCTCCTGTGCTTTGTGTTTGGATTTTGTGTTCTGTAAGCACTTTTGGTGAAGTCTGATAAACCTGATGGAGTGAGCTCCACCAGAGGTTCACTTGAAATGCTTTTTCTTCCAGCTATAAGTCATGATAAAACTTCAGCAAGAATTAGACATCAGCCAGGGTGCTCTAAGAATGTGCAGAAGTCTGTGCTTTGACATTTGTGCTGTGAGTCAGACCAACTGATCTTGATTTTGGCTTGGTTGTGTTGTCCTTAGATTTGTTTGGGTTTTTCTTTTTTAGTAAGTCCAGCTTTTCATTGTGACTGAAAGTGTTCTGGCATTTAAGTGCCTCAAGTTCACCTATTTAGAGAGTCAGTCAGAATTTAACCTTTAAGAATGTGAATCCTATCAAGGATCTTCCTTATCAGATATAGTCAGGGTGTAATCACTGCTTCATTTGATTTCACTGCTTTATGCCAAAATTGATCTCTGAAGGATGTTTATTCCAGCTTGGTGATTTAGAGTCAAGTTTGTTTTCCAGTTTAAGTGATACATGGGATCAGCAGTTGAAACCTCAGTGTGATGCAGCCTTTAGTGTGGAATGGGTGCTATGATACAACATTGAAGCTATTACCTTTAGGGGAGGCAAAATGTTAGTGACAGTCTATAAATGAGTGAAGCTTTACGACGAATGGGATGTGGAAGTGCCTTTGTTGCACAGCTGAGCATGGTTAACTCAAAACTGCTGTTGAGAAGAGGGGAGCTGCTAGGGTAAATGAGTAAATCAGAAGAATCCAGTTTGTTCAACATACAGATAAATTAAGGATGAGATGTCAAGAAAGACCTGATGAACCTAGATAGTCTTTTTTGCACCAGCGCAGACAGGCACAATACAGCTTTGTGTAAATGAAGGCTGAAAATTGGAGAAAGGTTCAGTGCAATTAAAGGAACATGGTACTGGATATGACCTCTGATGGCTGCAGTGGTGTAGAGTCCAACTGCTATCTGAATAGAGCTTGGGAAGTTTTCTCATGTAGTGCAGTGTTGGGAGTGGGGATGTGGTGGCTTGTCCTCTCCCCCAGTCCTTTGTTCTGATAAGATGATGAACAAGAAGTCACATCTTTCTAGATGAAGGACATGGTAACCACAGTCTTTACAAGATTCCAGGGGAATGTGGAATATCACAGCTATATTCTGTGGATGAGGACTGGCATGTCTTTTGTTTTGAAGGAAAGAGCTTGGTTATCTGGTACCAGGACAGACTGCTCAGCCTGAGAAGGAGGAGGCAACCCAGACTGAAATGCTTAAACCTCAAACATGGGTGAAATTTAAAACAGACCTGACTTCCGTTTTTCCAGTAAAGTCACAGGGCTGCTAGCCCAGGCTTGGTATTACAAGCCCTTGAAGGGACTATGTACACCTGTGTCTTGTGGACAGTGATGATTAAACTTACACTGTCTATTTAAAAAAAAAAAATCTTTTGTATACACCATATTGGGTTTTTTTCAGTCTTAATATTTTTATTACCAAAACAAAAAAGTGGAAATACAGTATACTTCCAGACTGAGTGTTTTTACAATGCTTTCAACTTGAAATTCAGGCTCTATGTTTGAAAGGTTAATGCAGAAAACTAATTATATTATCCTGGTAATCAAATGTGTGATGAGACATTTGTCTGTGTAATTAACAGTGAAGAACTTTTATAGTTTCATAAAATTGCATGCTATGTGCAGTGTGCTTGGAGCATTTGTTTTGAAGAGATGTCCAAAACAGAGATGTTTATGACTGATATAAAGTGGAACTGAAATGTACTGTAATGCAGGTGTCTGTGCATTTTACAGCATTTCGCATTGTTGAAATGGAAGGCAGCAGATTAATAACTTCGCTGTGTCATGGCAAAAATAAATAATGTGTTCTTGGAGCAGGGGAGCAATGCATAAGTTACTCACTAATTTCAAGAATTTATTCTGTCCCAGAAATTATATCCTTTGCAATTTATTCACAGAGAAAAAGTTGACTTAACAAGTAACTTCACAGACTTGTGTTACTGTTAATAGGATTATATCCCAAGTCTGGGTGTTGCAGTAGTGGCTTCTGTAATTAAGACTGCATAAAGGTTTATTTTATGTATCTGTGTTCTTTAATGATCTAACTTGGTAAAGTATTTCCCTTTGGGGCTAAAGCATGGTCTTGGCCTGGGATACTTCCAAGAACTGGGGGAGGTTGTTGCATATCTATTATTACTTTTTTAATTATATGACCCCATTAATATATACTTTTATTGAACAGTTGCTCACTTGTCCTTTCCAGAGTGATTTAGCTGGCACAGTGTGGCATGAAAGTGTGTAACTTGGGCTTCTGTAGGTTCTCCTGGTGGGTGTTTTGAAACTCTTTTACCAGGCTCTTCCAAAGACTGGCTTTGTTTGTGGTGGGAGTGGTGGCTAGGCCACCTGGTATGACCCAGTTTTCAGGGAAATAACCCCAAAAGCTTGAATGGTCTCAGAGTCTGATCCTGGGTTTGATTCTGCAAATTTCTTTGCTCTTGTGTTCATGGGGCTTAATAACTTTGTTTGTCTCATGATAGCAGGGTTATCAAACCATGTGTTTCTGTGCTTGCTTTATGAGTAAGAGGTCTGATTTGAGGTTGATCCAGATTTCCTGCATATCTAATTCTAGTGCTTTGTGTGGTGACATGAGCATAGGAAAGTGCTTCGAGGTGATGTTTTAGAGCGTTACAAAGATGCCTCAAGTTAGACAGCTTCAATGTCCCCACGTTTAGCAGAGTCAAATTCTCCAGCTCGTAACTCCTGTTGCTTGTGTGACCCTCTGGCACCGTTCATGACCACTGCCCTCCCCGCTGACTTGGGGTTTACGTTTTTAATTTGCAAAGGATGTTGTTGCCTGTATTCTTTCTTCAGTGTAGAATCTTATATGCTGGCAGAGACCTGAGATCGCTTTTTTGGGAAATGTGTGCTTACCCCATCAGTTTCATTGCACGGATGCAATGGTTCCAATTATGCATACAGAAGTCGCAGTAAGATTCCGTGTGATTTAGGAGACCTTTGCTCCAATAAGGAATCATGCACATGGATCCTGTTTTCCCCATGCTGATCTCCACAACTTTATGTTTCAGGATGACTTGTGGTACAAGATGACAAAAAAATACCTTGATTTTTTGAAAATTATGATTTGATGTGGGTATGGTTCTTCCTGAGAAGGGATGCTGAGCTTCCTTCTAGGGTAACTGTCTCTGAAGGAAATACCTGAACACCGTGTAGCATTCCAAAGGGTGTTTTGGTGAGTTCAGCCTGGTTGAGCAGTGGAGACGTGTGCCCTGTGTGCACATGCTTCCCGATTCCTTGAGCTGAATCAGCCCTTTACAGCCTTCAAACACAGCAGGCGAGTTTTGCTGGCCCCCTTCCAGAGAGGGCAGCATTCAAATGGCATCTAATAAATTGCAGTTTAATATGCTTAATTATATAACCCTTTGCACTTATTTATTATTTTTTGTTGAGTTTTCACACCATATGCTTCAGCTTCCACTTCTTCTCACCTCTGAAGCCTTGTTTCCATACAAACCAGGCTCGTGTTGTCAGCTCACATGTGCTTGTCTGGCTGTCTGTCACTGCCATTCCTACCCTTGCAACAGCTCCACCAATTTCAGCCTACTTGGACACAAAGGGGGAAATCTGAGATAAAAGTAACTTCAGTAAGCAGCCTGATCCAGGAAAAATCTCTATTTGTATGTTCAGGAAAGGAAAAAATTCCATAGGTGTTTCATCTGTCCAAAAAATGTAAAATTAAACTTAATTAATAGAAAAATTGTATCTTAAAAGTCAACTTGTGAATATTTCCCAAAATATATGAGAAACATAAATGTTAAAAATAAAGGAAGTAATTGCAAAATAATGGATAAAGAGAACTTGATGGTTATTTGGTTTTGTGAGTCAAAGGAAGGAAATATCAGATACAGACATTTGTCCAGCTTTAATTCTGTTCACCCATTTATACACTTTAAAACACACACATTAATACAGACATGGTTACCACTTCTCTGATACTGGGATAAAATTAATGCTTGAACATATCAATATGGTTGCATATAATTTTATAATTGTTTACAGTACTATGATAATATTTGATAAAGTGTTTAGGAAAAGTATAACAAGGTGCTGGTAGGTCACGTGATCTATTAAGTTTAATAAGCATAGTAGTGAAAAAGTGGACAGACATATGGGAGCAAAGAGTGTAATAAATGAATTATCACTAAAATTATGTTAACTGGAGTTGTTTACAGGCCTGTTGCTTCAGACAGCTGCACACTTAGCACGTGGATGCTGCTTCACCCTGGAACAGTTTTCTGGTTTACGTTTTTTTCCTTTGTAGTTTTAAACATTCTTACAGCTTTTGAAGCAGGAAGTTTTTATGTCTCTGCACTTTCAGTAAGGAAATAGATTGAAATGATTTTAAGGAAATTACTTTTTATGTTGTGTAGCATTTACTAAAGGGCTTTGTTTTGCCTCTATTTTTTTTTTTCTTTTTTTTTTTTATTTTTGGCTTTGTTTTGTTTTGTTTTTGTTTTATAGGATTTCAGTCAGGTCACGTAGTGAAAAAAAACCAGGTCGTTTTTAAGACGCTGTCGTGGAAACAGCTATAACAGTAATTGTTAAAAATTATTAATAGGTTTTTGTTGTGACAATTGACATCTCTATATACAAGTTCCTAAATAGGGATCTAACTTGCCATGGTTCTATTTGAGTAGCATTTTACAAGTGTCTTAGTGTTTTGCAAGTAACTTCAATGGTTTCAGATAAAACCCAGGGATTTACATGGGATATCCAAATGGCAAATCCTGTAGGCAGCCTTTGGAGGCATCTCCTTGGAAATGGTGAGGAGCTCTGGTATGTGTACAGAGAGAGGCTGAAGTATGCACCACTCTTCTCAGGCCTCAACATCTATCTTGGAAAGTTTTGCACAGATAGATAATGCAGATTTCTTTGTAATAAACTATTTTGTCCAGTTCTTTGTTATTCTATTTAGCATTTAAAAGAAGGCTGACTCTTCCATAGGACATAGTAATTTGAGTTGTTATGTTTTCTCTGTGCCCCATCTACTTTTTTTTTAATTTTTGAATTACATGGTTATTATCTGTGAAAATTAGCAGCGGAATAACTGATAACAAAATGCTGTCCTTGGGCTCTAGAGCTAATAGCCAAATGAGATAACCAGGGAGCAAGAAGTTAAATCTGTTACTGGTGTTGCACCCATCTGCAGATTCAGATGATGTAACATCATCTAGATGGTCTCCACTCCTGTGGGGAGGATGCTGCTGTTGCTGGTCAGCTACAAACTAAAAGCTGGAAAAACGCATGATTGGGAGAGGGGGATTGGATGAAAACTTGCACTGAAGACTAAGTCAGGCTTATAGCCTGTAGGTTTTTAATGCCCTTTCTTGCAAAAGGGAAGACGTATTTTAAAATCAAAACAAAAAACAAACAGAAAAATCCCTGAAAAAAAGTCTCGAAACCGAACCCCAACTAACAAGTTTACAAAGGGTGAATATCCCTGTTTAAGTAAGGATCTACCTAATCAAAAAGGTAGATTTATGTAGGGTGCAAGTTCAGGGTTTATTGTAACATAAATGTAGTGTTTTTTTCTATCTGGAGTTTAGTATACTCATGTCACTGTATAGGAAGACTTCTATATAAAGGAACAAGGGAACAGAATCAAGGCTGAATAAGCTCAATTAACATTAATATTTTATGTAATTGGGTAATGGAAATTTAATCTTTCTAACAACATGTCACCCGACCAGACATGTAGCACAGTCCCTGCACCCAGCAGGAGGAGGTGGGTGGGAAGCTGTTTTGATACTCACATACATTTTGCCATTGAGTACAAATCCAGATTGCCAATTTAAAACTCCCAGGGTAATGTTAAATGGCATGACAGGAAGGGATTGCTCCAGACTGTGGTGTGGTGGGAACATTTGGAGCTGGGATATGGGCAGGTGCAGCCATGTACAGGAGAAAGGCAGTGTGCAGTGTATGGGTGTGAGTAGCTCAGTAATTGGAGTCCAGTGCTACTCTGCAGCCTTTCAAGGTTGGGAACTGCAAACAGTCAACCCCTGGTTGGGCTGGGGCCAAAGAGTGTCATTTTAAAGAAATTGGTGCTGTTACTGTTAATTAAATCACACTCACACACGTAAATCTGCGGGCAAACCAACAAAATAAATAAATACAGCGCAGAACTTCCTTGCAGAGGGTTTTTCTTGCCGAGTTAGCTGGAGTGGAAATGGTGCTGGAGAGTTGCTGTACGGGGTTGGCAAATATTTTTCTAAGTTTGGACTCAAAGCTTTCTTGCAAGCCGCCCACTCTCCTCGCTGGATCGGGGTGGGCTGGAGCCAGCTGGCAGCAGCCCAGGGAACCGGTGCGCCAGGTCAAGCAGGAGATGCTGGGATCCAGCAGAGGCTGGAGCACATTGTTCAGCTCCTCTCCCCTTCTGCTTATTCTCCTCCTAGAACAAAACCTCCCTCTTTTGGGTCTTCAGTACACTGGGCTTGTAGCAGTCCCAGCCACGTTGAGCTTGGCCTGTGTTGGGGAGGGGTTTGCTGCTCTTTTAGCTGTCTGGTTTAGCTGCTACCTAAGCGTGCACCTAAGTTTAGGCAACTAAATGGTGCTATTGAGTTGATAAAATTGTTCACATGCCTGGAATTTAGCACACTTCTAAGTACCTTGTTGAACCAGAGACGGCACACCTTGCATCTTGGATTTTTGGAGAGTAGGTTTTTTGTCTTCTAAAGTTTCCTTTGTACAGCTGCTTTGCCAAAATAGGTTTATTTTGGGAATCAGAAGTATAAATTGTATAGAGGATACCAGGCATTATTGTATTAAATATTCTATAAAGGAAGGTTGATTCATCAGTTTCTAGATCTTACTTATGACATTTGCTTAGGATATTTCATTTTTCTATTACCAGTAAGGAAACCAGAACCTTCTTTCTTCAGAAAGGGCAATGAACACTTCCTTATTACTCATGAAGTGTAATGCATGCTTTAGCGAGCAAAACAGCTACGATCTGCCCAAAACGCATCTATTCATTGTGCAATCAACAGTTTCATATGTAAAATTAATACTTAAATGGTGCCAGGAGTTTTAAGTATGTAACTTCTATTATTTAAATGCCCTGAATTTATTTTTAACAGTCACATTTTTCTTGTATATATTTTCATTTTCTTTTTAAAATCTACATTTTTAAGACATCCAGCAATTCAGCTATCTGCAGTTTTACACATATTAGCTACTGTTTAATTTATTCCTGTATAATCCAGTGGAATTCTGTGGAATAAGGAACTGATTCTGTTCATTAAAATCAATAGATGCAGTGCTGTTCTGCATGTGTGTGGTGTGGTGCTTTCTGTGCTTTTTTTTTTTTTTTTTTTTTTTTTGTAGGATCTATCCTTCAGCATACAGCAAACTGATACATAAAGGGTCTGATCCTTTGGGCTTTGCTCAGAGAAAATATCCACTGATGTCAATGCCTGAACAGGATCAGTCTCTTAAAAGGACAGTTTATTTGAAATTGCTGTAGCTATTATTATTTCCTTCTGGCAAAAAATAATCTTACTCATCAAAGCCTTAGAAACAACATCAAGAAAGCCAAGTTCAGCAGGTCTTTCAGGCACAAGAGCTGTCAGCCATGGCTGTGTGAATGCATAGCTTAGTACATCCCAACGACCACTCAACCATCCCTTTTCTTTCTTGTTTTTATTTATTTATTTATTTGCTCCAACTCTTATTGGCATCTAAAACCACTAATTGCTACCCATTACTGTTTTTGCTAATTTACAGTGATAACTGTGGCTCTGTTTTCATTAGGAGATGAAAGCCGGGAAATTAAAAAACAAATTACAGGCATGAGAAGATTACTGAATGACAGCACTGGAAGAATCTATCAACGAGTTGGCAAAGAAGGAGAAAAACTGAAGGAGGAGCCCCAAGATTTAGACTTAGCCTGGGCCCAGCGCCTGAATCCCCCTGCGGAGTCCCAGGCGAGCCTTCATCCGTCACAGAGCGGTGCATGGAATGAGTTATCACCCCAGGCCAGCCATTTTTCAGGGCAATATGGAACTCGATCCAAAACATTCCAAAATCAGGCTCGAACTGTGGCATCCAATGGTATGACCTGTTAGACACTGAGAATGGTGCCTTTTTTTTTTCCCCTCTCCTTGTTCTCTACTAAATATCTGCCTTTGTTGGGATGATATATTGTACCACTGCACTGAAAGCAGTTATAGTTCAGAGTCTACAAAATGAGCACATAGTTATCACTTCAAAAAGGTGTGAAAGTGGGCACTGTACATTCTGCTACCATCTGTCTTAGCTTTTAAAATGGTGATAGGATAGAATTACTCAATGCCTTTACAAGCTTAATTTCTATACAGTACTTACTAAAACAGCTTTTGTCATTGTTATTAAATTCATGGCTAATTAAATGTCAACCTCTACCACTCCTCTTTCCTGTGAGTAATGTAGCACTGTTGTGACACCACTTGTGGAGCAGGATTCTATTGCTTTTCATAAGGGAATGGCATCAGCCTTATAACAGGCCACTGAACTGCAGGTACAAAATTCCATCGCAGCCTTAGGCTTTTATTCCAGTGAGACTATTGGAGAAAAGAGATGATGGAGTCTACCTATGAACAGCATGTACTAGAGTGTGGCCAATCCAGTACTGGCAGAGAATTCTGCCCTGAAGTAGATGGCAGTGTGCCTTTAAAATGCCTTTTTCTTATTAAGTCACAGAGAATGGAAGTTTTGCTGCCAGATTAAAGAACTCTGCTGTCAAAACCCCACCATAACAATCTTCTAAATATGGAAGGACCTAAAATTCATCACACATCTCCTTCTTTGTCCTTAGAGGCCCTGGGCACTGGCAGGGACAGTTCTCTGCATGTACAGAAGTGCCCAAGCCTGCATAGATTAGGTGCCTTGTTCCCAAATCCAGAAAGTAGGTGGAGCAGCACCTCTATCCCCTCAGGGGCCTGATTCAGCATGTGAGCTAAAATGTGTTGACAGGATTTGGCCCTATAAGCAAGAAAATGTCAGCTTTGATTTTTTGTATGTGGAGTAAGGATTTAGTTGAGTTATGATCTCTTACAGGTTTGAAGTGGTCTGTGGGACATGGAAGGGTCAGGTTGAGCAACCTCTTGGGCAGGAAAGGAGAAATGCCCAGGCTCCCAGCTCTTGGGGGAGCACCCCAGGGGGCACCTCCTTTTGCAGCTGTCCTGCTGCTGAAAGGAATGCAGTCTTTTGGGTTATTACATAAAGGAGGGTGTGGGCCCTCTCCTCTGGCCGCCTTTGAAAAGACGATCTGCGTAGCAGTTGGGTTTGAGGTGTCTGCCTCTGATGGGGCGTTGTGATCCTGACTGCAGCTTGGGCTCCAAAGCCTGGTCTCCAGGGAAGAAAAGCTTTTGATACATTTCTGAGCAGTGAATAAGCCCTGAAACTGCTCCTCACCCAGTACACAGCTCTTCTGGGCATTTTAACAGCCTGATTCCCCTCATACCTTGCATTGGGAGCCTGAGCATCAAACTCAGTGTTTTAGATGTTATTCAGAGGATGGACAAAGTTCTTAAAAGCTGGGTGTAGAAATGCTGAACAATACTTCAAGGGAGATTTTACTCCTTGGTACTTACCATGGTGTTTAAGTTACCAGAACAAAACTGCCAGACAATGTTATTACCTGGGGCTGTCAGGCTTAGGTCATCACTGGGGAGATGTTGAGGCATCTGTAGTAGGTGATCCGAGTCCAGAAACTCGGATACATGTTGTAGGCCATCTGAATTGTTCAAAGTTGAATGTGATAGACACATCAAGTCCATCTCACTGATGCACTTATCTACTCACAGGGTAAGGTGGTTCAAGGAGAGGCTGGAATAGAAGTTTAATAGGTGCTGGCATAGAAAACATTCATGAGAATGCTATTGACAGTGATGCCTGGAGAGGCTGTCTAGAACAGAGGCTAGACAGAGTAAGAGAAATAAAGTAGGTGTTTATTAGAAAGGCCTTTAAAGGATACACCTTGGGCAGTACAAGAGCCTGGCCAAGGCTACACCCAAGATGGACGACAGGTCAGAAGTTTTTCAAACTTTTATAAGTTTGGTCCATTTGCATGTTGGGGTTAATTGCCCAGTCACCAGCTTCAGGTAATGAAGTCACATTCTCCCAGTTTCACTCCCCCCAATTTGCTTTTGTTTATACTTTTTGGGGCCTGGAGCTGCGAGGGCTGGAGAAGGATTGTTTTGTCTAATTAAACTGTGAAGAGAACTTGCTAACACTCTATAGGAAGTTCAGAGTTACATACTAATGCAATACAGAATCTGAAAAATATGAGAGCTAAAACCTAAGTTTAATAAAAGAGAGCAAAGAGAGGAACAGGACAAGCCTAGACATTGCTGCAAAAGAGGGAAGAGTAGGAACATACTTGAAAATCAAAGGGATTTATTCCAAACCAATCTTAAGGTTCCATAAGTCAGGGTGTTAGGTAGACATCTGTAACCCACTGTTTTTAGTGGAATCCACCTGGGACTACAAACAATGAGCACCATGTCTGTCCTATTATAGACAGTAAACTCACACTTGAGTTTAATTTCTTGTGTTCTGTACCAAATCCAGCAGTGATGCAGCAGCTGAATTGCTTTTAGGTTGTATCAAGATCATTTTCACTGGGTAGTTCTTGCATGCCTTTCCAGTATAAACTGGTAGCAACATTAGTTACAACTAACGTTTCCCTCTTAGCTAACTAACAATTCCCTCTCAGCAGATCCAGCTGGAAGGAAACACTGTCCTGGGCTACTTACTGCTCACATGGGGGAAGCAGCTCATGCACTTGTGTCATCTCCTTCTCTCAGTCACACAGGCAGGTATCAAATTTGCCTGCTGGCTAGCTTCCAAAAGAGAGGGAGATGACTCTTTAAAGACTCCTTCATAAAAATAAAAAGTCTGATCTCCTTTTAAAATTAAAAATTGATTTATAACAGTTGAAAAGGGTTGCTTTTGTCCTCTAAAAATGATAAAGATAGTGCTTAGAACAATGACTGAGAACACTCTACTAGATATTTCTTACAACACAATAACTGATCAGCGGAGGGAGGATAGAAAGAAAATAAAAAACCCTCATGAATATGTAAGGAGTCAGTAGAACCCTGCTTTGATTTAAAATATTGGTGGTCTCTTTTCCCATTCCCAGTACCTATGGTAGATTTACATGGGTAATTTCTATCAATGCTAATGGGGATTATAAAGTAAATCCCCTATGCCTCAATGGGAAAATAGACCTTGTGGTTTTCCATCAGGAGCCTGTGTGCCTGTGTGTTTTCATTAGGAACATGTTATACTGCAACAGGAAAGATGCACAGGTATTTACTGATACAATTTGCTCCGGTTTTCACATGCAATTCACCATAATGTAGAGCCTTCGTTAAGAAGGAAACAAAAGCCACCAACCCTGTTTCCCCCCCCAGTCCTTCAGATATCATTTCCAGAAGAAAACACTTCCAGAAGCTCTCTGGAATATTGAATTCTGACCAAGAGAAAGGATAGGCTTTGTCCCAAGAATCTTTTAGTCTAAAACAACTGAGAAAGGACTGAGGAAAGGATGGTCTTACTTTGTATTCGTCTGTTAATAAAACTCTTCTCATTTCTGGGGCTCCCATTTCTGGGGTACCTCCTTGTTTTACTGAAAGGTGCAAGTTATGCTGGTGCTACTAAATTATAAGTAATCTTGAAATTCATCTACTTAAAAGTCTACTTAAAACATGTAGATAAAGGGTGTTGGTGGAGCCAGGTTGAGGGATTCTGATTAATCTGCTGCAAAGCTAAAGATAACATTCTTTTTTTTTTTTTCCTCTGTACCTGTAACAATGGGCTAAAGACTTTATGAACCACTGAAAAGTTAAAATCCCATCCATGCCCCAAGGAACTTCCAATGAATAGACTGTGTACAAAGGAAAGGTGAGATCAAACTAGGCAGAGTCCTGCTGAGTCAGAAACCTTTTTGTTTCATTTTGAGATTCTCAGCCTGTTTTCCAAATAACATTTTAGTATAAAAATAATTTTATTTGCAGCTGAAACCTTTGAAAGTTTAAGCCAGTGGTGCCTATTGCATTTGCATTTGCTAGATTTGCAGGGATTTTTTTAACTACTCCATTTATCTTAATACAGTTTTAACAGATTTTATCCATGTATGGTATTTTAAAATACCAAAATTTGTAATTGCAGTAGTGTGAAGAATCTGAATATCTGAGGAAAAGAGAAGCAGGACACCCAGAAGATGTCAGCAGTCTTTAAGTGATGCATTAGTTTAGCTTTACAAGTAGCTCACCTTTGGAGTGTGACCATGAGTTTGCTCAAGTCTGATAGATGGTGCTTCAGGTCTGAAGGACTCTATGGAAGGAGGTAGAGAACAAGTGCCTGGTGGGGTGGCCAGATTTTCAGTTATTTCAAATGATTATCAAAGTCATGGAATCTGTGTGGGTCTGACATCAGGGATCTCTGATGAAAGGACACAACCCAAACCTAAAAAGGTATTAATAACCTGGTTGGGCTTCAGAGGAAAGCAGAAGTAATAATGAAAAATGTGAAGATTTATAAGTGGAGATTAAATGAATTGCTTATGTTCACTTTAGGTAGGTAATGATTAAAGGGCACCTGGTAAGTGTCAGGCTATGGAAGGAAAAGGGAAATGCACTGGCTGAAGTCCACATGTGACACCAAGTTTGGTTATTTTGTTAGGTGCATTTGTACCTATCTTCATGAAATGGTCATCCCTCCTCCTGCAGCCTGGAGCAGTAAAATAGCCATCAATTTAAATTACTGTTAGATCATTTGGAAAGGAAGGGAGCTGCATCCCATCTAGCCTCAGCTTCAACCAGATATTGTCAGGTGTTTTTGTTGACTTTTGAAATATTTATTTGCAGCATTGTTTGTAGGGATACAGCTGTCTTAAGCTAAAGTGCAGGATACAACTATCCTGCAAAGTTTGAAATCCCTCAGCTGTTACAGCCTGTTCTAATTCAAAACAAAAAATTCAAAATTTCTGGAAAGTAAAGCAGTAATAAAAGCACTGCTGAGGGTTAGAACTAGACACACTTGATGAGTCTAGTTCTAAACATAGAACTATGTAAGTTCAGTTAAACACTAGTAGGAATTGCTAGAGAAGAGGAATCTCTTGAATGACTATATTAATTTTCAAAGGGAAACTATGGAAAGATCATCTTGTAGGTCACAGTGGTGGAAAACATCATAGCAAACAATCCCACCCTAGTAAAAAGAAGAGCAGATTTGAGAGCTTTCATTGCTGGTGGTTCTTTTCTGTCCTGTTGTTTTGGGTTTTTTTTCTCCAAGTAGAGTATTTTATTTTCATTCTCCTTCACACTGTAAAGAATCACCTGTAACATTCGAGCAGTTTAAAATTCCTAGACCCTCATTTTTTGTACAGTACAAACCTTTATTGCACAGGCTGTCTTCATTCTTTGTAAGACTATTCCAGGAGATGGGCTTTTGTGTGTATGTGTGCTAAAATAAGTATGTTTGTAATGAGGTTTGGTGCTTTTGTTATTCAAGATGAACCAGCCTGACAATAGAAAGCCCTGCTGTGAGGAGTGCATTGTATTCACACTCTGAGCAGTCTTCTCCAGCCCATGTAACATTGCATCCCAACTCAATATAATTGTATATATTAGTAATTGAGTAAAAACTAGTGGTCCCTTCCTCTTAAAAGGAATCATGTTGAAAATTACTTCCTTTCATGCTGTTGATCTGATTTTACAATCTGATATATTGTTCATAGTTTCAAACACCTGCTAATTGGGTGATTTTGTGTGGGTTACATCTCACCCATTTCATTCCACTCTCTTTCAGGAGAAATTCCAATGGTGAATTCATCAGTTGGACCAAACTGCTGTACGTGTAATTGCCAGTCAACCCTGCAGGCAATCCTTCAGGAGCTCAAGACCATGCGAAAATTGATGCAGCTGCAAGCAGGTACAGTGAACAGTCCCATACATGCATACCTGTGACAAGCATCAAGTTGAGGATGGGCCAGCTTGTTGCAGGGGTGTTGGATGAGATGGTCTTTGGAGGTCCCTTCCAAACCCAAACTGTTCTGTGATCTTCCTGTTAGGGAATGGTCCAGGAAGTTAAAGTCTGTGTGGGCACTCAGGAAAACCTGGATTGTTTCCTGCTCTCCTGACATACTGGTCAAAGTCAGATTTTCACAGGTTTCTTGGAAATGCAACTTCTACTTTTCAGATCGTTACCTGCAACATGGGATTTTATCTTGTAGCCTTTTAAGGCTAAATTGAAAATAAAATTAATGTGATCAGATACGTGATGAGAGCTGAGTGGGCAGGTCAATATGCCATAACCATGTGCAGTTTGTTTTCATGGTGTATTGATTCCGAGGTGCCAAATGCTACCTCACCTGTGTTCTGCTTGCCAGTTCACTAATCTTAGGGGTAAGAAAAATAAAATTTGAAGGTAGCTGAAAGTTACCTAATAGTTCTTCATTCAAACCTCTTCTAGCTCTGTAGTAGTCTCAGCTGAGCTAGCTACTGCATGTTGTGGCCTCCACCCTTCCTCTGGCTGTGAAGTACCAGCTTTCAGTGTGTATACCAGCAATAATGTGTTCACTGGGGAAAATTATTGATCTAGTTTTCTCCTAGGTTGGGAGCTGAAACAGAACAGTGCAGATCCAGAGTAGTAGTTGAGCCAGCAAGATAATGAGAACATGGTAGGTAGAGTTAAATCATCATAGGTTGATGTGAAGCTGCAGGCTCTGTGCTACATAAAAATTAGTGTTAATATTTATGAGGAGATAGAGATGTTGGAGATTTTGTCAGTTGACTTGCCCATCCAGCATGAGTGATGGGGACTGGAGCCATGGAGGCTTCTGTTGTGGAGAGGCTGGATAAGACCTCTGTAAGAAAAGGGAGTGTTGAGTAATTAGCTGCAAGATGGGTGGAGTGAAGGGCTGACTAAACTCCTTGTCTCCACGGTGTATAATGTATGAGTGAGTGATGGGAACGATCAGACAGGTTTTGTAATATCAGTTGACACACATAAAAATGCTTTTCTAGAAGTCATCAGTTTACAAAGAAGAAGGCAAAAGCCCAGTTTTACAATTTTTGCTGGTATGAGGGATTTTTTTATGCAATCACACCAGTTTCATTGAAATCACATGGGTGATTGAAAAATGGCTTGTGAGTGAGAGTTAGAAAACTGGGGTCTATGCCAAAAGAGCTGACTCCTCAGTAGCAGAACATTTCTTATTTATTATGTACCTACAGAGTAAGTACCTTTGTTAATTTGTGAATCTTTTGATTCACTTGGAATACTTCATATTTTCTGAAATTATAGTTTCGCAGAGAAAACAAGTCATTTGGCATTTTGTTGCTAAAAGAAAGAAAAACTAGAATTAACCTGTAAGTGAAAGTGTAATAACTTATTTTAGTATTCAAACACCCTACTGTCTTAATTATAAACTACACATCACAGTCTTGTAAATCCTTGCCAGAAATGAAATATTCCACAAATATTTTAATAAACAATAGTCTGAGGTTTGTTTTCTTCTTGAAACTTTGTAGATGAGGACTTTTTGTAGCTTGCTCATATCTTGAATGAATTTGATCTGCATGTAGAGCACTTCTGGCTTTTTCTTTGTTTGTTTTGACCTTGATCTTAGTGATTTATCCACACACATAATGGTATCTTGATAACATTCTTCTGGAGGACTTGTTTGTATTGGTACAGGTTCAGGATTGGTGCCATAATTTATAGAAATTATTGTGGATACTGGAAAATACAAAATATTGATAAATGTGAAATATGGTTTCTTATATTTCAGAGGTAATACATGTCAGTTTTTGTGTATGAGCAAAACAAACTGATGGAACTTTGGGTTACTTTTTTCCCTCAGAAATTAAACTATTGAATAGTGTTTTCACTCATTCTTGACATAATGGTACTTGAAATGTTCTTGCTGAGCTAATTAACTTGGAGTCCACAGTCATAAAAATAACTGTAATTGCATTAGCACTTGTATTATCTTACTTTATCAGGAAGAGATCCTCAAAGAGTGAGATTCTCAGTCATTCAGAGGGCACACAAATTAATCATCACTTAAGTGCTTCATGTCACCAGCCATCCAGTGGTCACTAGGAAAAAGAACTGTGTATTCCTAATTTCCTTAAAATACTGTTCATCAGTATGGCTTGAAGAGCCTCACCTCAGAGCTCACTGTCATTATCCCCATTGTACAGATTGGAAAATTATGCAAAGGTGATAAAACTTATTTGTTTCCCATGCACCAGCAGCCCTGAAAATCACATCACTTATCTGGAAAATAAGTTCAGTGAGTCAGTAGTTTAATGGTGCATCTGTGTGGATATTCATGGGCTTTTGTCTGTAAAATTAATGCATTAATTTCTTTCATTCAGTTGGGACTCAAAATAGACAGCAGCCTCCTGTTCCTCTGATTTGTGCACAGAAGTCAACAATATCGAGAAAGAGAAATAAAAAGAGAAAACTGCCCCTCAAAGTTGTTGAAGCAGTTTCCACAAATAAGAAACCCAGCTCTCCAGAGAATGAGAAGAGGCTGACAGCAAACTTGGAACAGTCGAGTCTGCAAGCAGTTGAACCCCCCCTGAAGCCAGAGACCCCTGTTTCAGGGTTTGGAATTATCCTTGAATCAGCTTCATCAGATGTAAGTTAAAATTTTAATATACAGGATTGCAAGATTTTGAAATACTGACTCATTCAGGTGAATCAGTACTCAAGTCACATTGATGCATCTTCCCACTTTTTGTTAGAATGAACAAGCAAATCTTGGGTAGGGGTGCTTGGAGATGTTAGGGTTAGATGTGTGGAGGGCTCGTTATGGGGTTTTGGGTCTTTTTTTTCAACTTTGACAAGCATGAAGTTTTCCCTTGAGTTCAAGACTCCTGTTTTTTGAGCTTTCAGTGGAAACTTGTTCTTCATCTCTCCCAGTGCCAAGATCCACAGTTGAGAGGAGGAGCCATGAAAAGTGCAAGGTGCATTGAAAAGCATTCACAGCCCCATCATTGCAGATGAGCCCATGTACTCCACAAATGTGTCTTTATCCTGCCAAGGAGTATTTATGTGCTTTCCTGCTTTTCTGGTCCCACTGACTTTAGGGGACTCCTCATCTCTAGAAAAATTCCTATTCAGTCTTTGCTGAATTGGGTCATTTGGTCTGGATTGCTGTGGTTGCTGCAGTAAGGCCTCAGCACTGTTGATGATGTCAGTGTGACTAAAAAGGCCAAAATTTGCCACTCTAAGAATATGCACTTTTCCCATAGAAAATTGCAGTAAGCATGTTTTCTTGATTCATGTACACACTGATAGAAATTCCATGTATCTGGTGGATGATTGGCTTTGTTTAATGACCAAATTGATGTCATCCGAACCAGTTCACCGACAAGTAAACTGTTCATTAATTCCTCTAATATATTTTTAATTTTGAGCAGGCTCTTTCCAATTTCCTAAGTACTATGAGCTAGAAAAGCATAATTAAATTCCGTATCAATAAGCGTAAATGAAAACAATGCAGCAGATAATATTCTATCCTTCTGGAAGAGGGAACTAATAATAAAAAAGAGCAGTCAGGGTAATTCAGTTACAGAGATGCAAGCCACACTACTAATTAGGTTGCAGTCTCATGCCACCGAGTCAGTGCAGTGATACAGGGTAACTAGTTTGATGCTTTTTTCAGAGGGTTTCCTTTTGTAGTATTGAGCTTAATAATGTTTGAGGTAACGGTTTGGGGAGGACTGGTAATTTATCTCCAGTATGCAATTTGTGCTTATAATTTTTCTTTGCTTGTGGCACTCTTGTCAGCTTGAAACACGGTTTTGAAAACAGTTGTGTGCTTGCAATGGAATTTAATTTGGCTTTATGAATGTGTTTCATCGCTGGACACGATTCTTTGTAGTTGCCAGTTTGACCTAAGGAAAAAAAGAGAAAACATTTGGCTCATAAATCAGGTCTTCATCTGTCCTTCCATGCTTGAGCCCTTGCTTGCCACAACAGTTGTTTGACTAAATTTACAGAGCCAGAAGCCTGAGACAAACAAATTGGTTTTGTTTTGTCTTTGGAAATAAAACATTTGAGTTCTGAAAACAGATATATTTAATGCAAAAATAAGATATGACCTTAAATATTTTGAGAAGGCTTAAGAAAGTCTCTTCTTTGAGAAAGAATGGCAGCATTATCTTTTTCTACTTTTTTATAAGCATCTCTGATGTGGTCACAACCAGCATGTCTGTGTGCCTGAAAAAACCTGAAAGACATTTTACAAAGCACCATAAATGAATGTTCCCTTGAGCATATTCCACAGGTTGTCTGTAGTGTGTGCTGTGTCATACATCACCACTGCTGCCACTGCTATTTTGCCAACATTTATTGAACTTTAAGAAGAATCCAAGTTTAATGGGTATAAAATCAGGGCTGCCAAAACCAGTGCAATTAGTCCAGACCTGCTGAGATGAAATACTGCCACTTACAGAGGTGGAAAATGTCTTGGTGAGACAAACCTTTAATCTGGACCATGGATCAGAGAATTTGCTTTTTAAATGCAATGATCTGATTGCAACTATTAGTTGAACTTGTGTTTGTTGTTGTTACAGTTGTTATATTTCATTTATAACCTAATAATTTTTAATCTACACATTACAACCTACTAAAATATGTAGAATTAAATCTAATTCACTGCCTGTTAATTTTAGCACAGCAAAAGCCTTTAGCATTCAGGTCTTCATTTTGTTGTTCTTCTTTATTTTGTGGTTCACAAATAGTTTTCCCTCTGGTTCCTTTTGCCATGATCATTATCTATTAATAAGTGCTTTTTCTTTGAGAACTCACATTCAGAATGATCATGAAGTTCAAATGGTTACTGATTGTCTTTGATTGAAGAATAGCTAAGTACTAAAGGAAAGAGTAGATCATAGGTTTGCCTCCAAGTTGTTTCACTGATAAAAAAATTGATCCCTATATTAAGAATAAAACAATCAAAACTAAAATAATACTGACTCCTCCACACTGGTACAATGGTAAAGTTTGAAATATATTTTACATCTGTATTGTAGGGTGGTTGGTGCACCTGCCAAAGTGTAATGCAGGTGTTCTAAGGTAAGACCAGGAAGAGGGAAACCACCCACAGAAGAGAATAGAAAAAGCTCCCTTGATTTTTCAGTACAAATACAGAAGATAATAGCAAGGCCTCATGATCCTGGCTTTTTGGGTTTTAAGTAGGGGGTGTCAGAAAAGGTACTGCAGGAACAACTGGCTTTTGGTGAGGGTACCAGCAATAGTGTGGCCAGCAGGACCAAGGCAGTGACTGTCCCTCTGTACTCAGCACTGGTGAGGCCTCACCTCAAATCCTGATGTCAGTTTTGGGCTCCTCACAGCAAAGACTCTGAGGGTCTTGAAAAAGACAGGGGGGACCTTATCACTCTCTGCAACTCCCTGACAGGAGGGTGTAGCCAGGTGGATGTCTCTCTCTTCTCCCAGCTAACAAGTGATATGACAAGAGGAAACGGCCTCAAGTTGCACCACGGAAGGTTTGTTTTGGTATTAGGAAAAATTTCTTCCCCAGAATGGTTGTCAAGCACTGAAACAGGCTGCCTGGGGAAGTGGTGGCAGTCACCATCCCTGGAGGTATTTAAAAGATATGTAAATGTGGCACTTGGGGACATGGTTTAGTGGTGGGCTAATGGCTGGACTTAATCATCTTTAAGGCTTTTTCCAACCTAAACTTTTCTATGGTGCTATAATTTCTCTGCCCTGGGTGTCTGGATCATTGAGGTCATCTTAGATGGCTATCACAAGACCAAAGAACCAGAGTAGGGCATGTATCCTTCATCACCATGTCAGCTGCATTCTGGTTTTTTATTTACATGAAGTAGAGTTTTTCCCAAGTTGTGAACTTGGCCCGCATTTATTGACTCTTGAAAATCTTTTCTGTCACCAGAAGTTTAGAAGTAACATATTAAAAACCCACCTACATTTGAATATTGTCAAATGTCAGTAACTGACTGTTTTGCTGGATCCAGCAGTTTCAGAGTTCTTGAGGTAGAAAGCCAAATTTTCATCCAGAGTAAGCTGAGGAACTACATGCTTCTTAGAATTTTTTCTAAGAAAAAATGTTTTGTTGTTGTTGTTGTTGCTATCTGCATATTTTAAGATTCTTCATCCTGGCTTCCCAAAGCATTGCAATCTTCAGTTTTGCATAGACATCCATATCCCATGACTGTACATGCTTTGGAAGTATTCTACTTGCTGCAACACTCTTCATACTGATTTTTAGAAATCCATGGGAAAAGAATTACCTGGCCAAGTTGTTCTGAGACTGGCAGCCCTTTCTTCTGTCTAGACTCAAGATGTTCACAGGTGAAATGATGGGAGATGGCTTTTGCTCTTGCTCTGTAAACTTCTCTGAAAATGCCTCATCATTGCTGAATATATTTCATGTAGGAGAAAAAAGTTAAGTTCTTAGGAACAAGGCTGTAATATTGGCTTATTTCCTCACGTCATGGTCACTGATTCTTTTACCTCCTTGCCAACTTCTAAACAGTAGTTTCAAAATTTTAGTTTATTTACTGTATATCTTCATTCTAGATATATAGTTATTCCATGAAGAAGTCTTACCATAAGCATTGTATAGTACTCACAGAAGAAAATTCTGCAAATGCTGTTCATGTAATTTTTGATATGTACAGACAGGGGCAGCAAAAAGACTCTTGGTAAGGGGGCATTTGTCTACTTTGGCCCTCAGTGAACTTGAGACAAGACTCTTGTGAAATACAGCATGATTTTCTTTTCTGTTCTTCCCCTCCATTTCACCTTGGCAGTCACTTAAATCCCTGTGATTCACTATTGAGGATTTTTGTACTGAAATAAACTGTCTGTCTAACATCATCATCTTCTAAACATGCATTTTGGGACTATGAAAAGGAGGGACAAATGGATGCTCAGCAAGTGCTGGCTCCAGGGGCAACCTCGAACTCATCATCTGCTTATACTCATGTGGGCCATATCTTTGCTGGAAGCCCTCTTGGGAAGCCACGTGGATTGGGCCAGTATCCCTGCATTTGTGCTTCTTGGAAGTGCCTGGCTACCCCACAGCACACTCGTTCACAGCATTTGGCAGCCAAACAAGTCCATTAAATGGTTAGATAAATGTCCAAAAAGCATCACTTTGGAGCACTGCTCTGGGATGATCCTGTGCTTTGTTGTTATTACCCAACATTGAAAGGTATCTCCTGTCTTTTTGTTAGCTGTATGCCTAGAAATTATGTCAGTACTTGTTAACTTTTACAGACATTAGACAAGGAGTGTGATTGTTTGATTTGCCTTTTAAGGTGCTTATTCACTGATGGGGTTTGATTTCAATGAATTAGGCTGCTGTGGTCCTGAATAGCTGGGAAAAAATTCATGGTTTGATGAAGTGATTGTAAAGTCTCACCAGATGCATGATTGAAGTAAAATAATGTCTTTGAATGCTCGTTTAATTAAAACATTTGTATTCTTTTGGTAGCCAGAAGTGCAACTTGCAGAAGGCTTTGATGTCTTCATGCCAAAATCACAGCTGGACTCTATACTATCAAACTACACTCGCTCAGGAAGTCTGCTCTTTAGGAAGCTGGTCTGTGCATTTTTTGATGACAAGACTTTGGCTAACTCTTTACCAAATGGCAAAAGGAAAAGAGGGCTCAATGACAACCGGAAAGGACTAGACCAAAATATTGTGGGTGCAATAAAAGGTATGTTTTCTGCTTTCTTTCCTATGTGTAATTAGAACATATTCTCAGCTAAGGAGAGTGTAAGGGGATTAGAATTTCTGACGTGTCTTAGGTCTATTAAAATATGCAGTCTTATTTTTATTCCCTTTCATTCACTTGTTAAAAATAGCTTCTACGGGGACAGCTTGTGTTAATTTTAAGCCAGTGATCCTGGTTTCTGAAGTCAGGCTCTAAGGTTGGAAACTCAGTGTTCATGTAAGATAATTATTTTTTCCCCCAGATATCAGAGATGCAAAGAAATCTTGAAAACATAATGACAGTGTAACTGATACACTTCAGTCAAGGTTCTGAGTCTTGCACTGTATTTGACTGTGTCTGCTCTGTAAATTTTTCAGTAGTTGCTGGCTGGATTGGGGAGAGATGGAGGAAGATAATACTGGCATAAGATGAGTTTAATGCTCCTAAGTACAGTGGTCCTTCTCTGGGGGGAGCAAATATTTTGGTGTGAGCACCTTTGGGTGGTTGATTTTTCCTAGCAATCACTGCTGTCTAGCTTCCAAAAGAACACATGTTCCTTCAAACTCTGTGATGACAGCATATAAAGAGCTGGTATTATTAGGCCAGAGTTTCTGAACTGGATTCTATTTTAAATCTGATATTGTAGGGACAATACCCACATTACCAAAAGACAGGCCAAAAATAAGCTCTAAGAGTGGAGCTTATTTTAGAGGCTGTGACTTGTTCTCATGTACAGATTGCTAACTTAGGAGGCACAGGGCAATAAGAAGAGCTTCTGTGAATCCATTGGTAGCAAAAAGAGGCAGGAGAATCTCCTGCAACCACCTCTGTGCCAATTTTTGGACCCCTCTCCCCATGAAAGAAAGGCATTGACAAACTGGCTTGAGTCCAATGGAGGGACCACCAGGACTTATAACTTCACCACTTCCCTGCTTCAGTATCAAATGAGAGGAGGCTGAGAGAACTGGAGAGAAGATGATTCAGAAGAAACTTTACTGCTATTCACAACTACCTAATGGGATGATGTGGAGAAGTGGCGTCAGGCTCTTCTCAGAGGCACAAGAGGCGCTGAACACATGGAAAATTGCAATTTGATAAGGAGAAGCATTTTCAACATAAGGGTTGAGCAGTGCAGTAGGGGCTCAGAGGGGCTGCAGGATCTCCATCCCTGGAAGTATTCAAAATGTGACTGGTCACAGGCCAGAACATTATGGTCTAGTTGGCCATGCTTTGAGCAGCAGGCTGGGCATGGAGGCCTTCAGAGGACTCCCTCAAGTGTGCAGTTCTGCAGCAAAGTGTATGCTATGCCTATGTCATAGTCCTAATATATCTTACAGAGCAGCTGACAGACTTTCTTACAGTTATGCTTGTATTTAGGTTTAAATCACAAACACTGTTTTGTACCTTCTTTTCTTGAGCTCAGTAATCTGCAAAAATCTGTCTGAATTCTCTCTATCTGTATCTCATTGTTCCTTAAAAGCTTTAATAAATAAGTTAAATGAAAGAAAGAGGAGTTCAAAATTACTTCAAAAAAACCCACTCTAATTTGAACAGCACTTGATAAAATAAATGTTTTACAGTAAATGCAACAGGACTACTAAAATAGCAGCTGGTACACACTGCAGAGTGGTGTTTCTCAGTAGCTAAGATTGTACCAGTGGAGCAAATTCTGAGGCTTCGCTTAACCTCTTCCCTTGAGTTTAAGAGAAGAAAGGAGGGACTTGTAGTTCCAACAGAAAAATTTAATCTGTGATGGTACAACTAGGTACCACTGCCATAACAGTGATCTTTATTGGCATTTACAGTATTACCCAAATGCTAGTGCCTGATCCCTGATGGGGAAGCCTGTCCCTAAAAGCTGTGAGGGAGTAAGATGCCAAGGTCTGACGTGCTGTGGATCTTCACTCAGTCTGGCTCCAATAGCACCCTTCTTCCCTCGAAGGAGCTGGGCTATCAGACACTGTGGTTTCATTTATTCCAAGAAATAACTGAGCCAGTATGAAATCTCTACAAGAACAACATCATGTTGTTTGCATTAGGACATTCTTTTACCACGTGCCCAGATATCCTTTAGTGGCACTTTTAGTCCTTTTCCCTGACAGAGATACAAAAAGCTACATTAATGACAAAAATGGGTAGAGAATTTAAAGGAGGGACTGTTTGCTTGAAAATCACTCTTCCTGTCTGAAAACATTTTCACTGCTGTCCTTACAAGTAATTTAATGCTTCTGCAACAGAATGATTAGCCAGGGAGCAATTCTCTCTTTTGACTTTGGGTATTCAGTGGCGCTTGTTGTATCAGTTGCAGTGTTTCTCCTGGGCAATCAGCTTCTCTTGTGAGTCTTTCACTCAGAACTGGGAAAAAAAAAAAAAGATGAAAAAATAAAACTAGTCAGAAGCAGTTATTTTTCCTTTGTGTTGTTGACTAGAAATTCAGCCAGTGAAATCCTTCCCTGCAGAAATCAATGAGCTGTGTTCAGATATAAGTAATGTCTCCCTCAGGGATCCATAGTGGGACCAGTGCAATTTAATATTTTCATCAATGACACAGGCACTGGTTTCTAGGGCACCCTCAGCAAGTTTGCAGATGACACCAGGCCGAGTGGTATGGCTGGTTGACAGAAGGAAAGTGATGCAATCCAGGACCTTGGCAGACTGAAGGAGTGGGTCCATGTGAACCTCGTGATGTTTAACAAGACCGAGTGCAAAGTCCTCCGTCTCCATCTGGGTCAGGGCAATCCCCAGTATCAGTATAGACTGGTGGATGAAGGGATTGAGAGCAGCCCTGCAGAGAAGGACTTGGGGAAGAAGGACTTTGGATAGACAAAAAATTACATATGAGCCAGCAGTGTCTCAGTTCAGAAAGTCAGCTGTGTCCCAGGTGGCATCACAAGAACTGTGGACATGTGGACCCCCACCTACAGCACTGCACCCAGCTCTGGGCTCCCCAGCACAGGAAAGACATGGACCTGGTGGAGCAATTCCAGAGGAGACCACCAGGATGGTCAGAGAGCTGGAGCACCTCTGCTTTGAAGACAGGCTGAGAGATTTGAGGTGGTTCAGCCTGGAGAAAGCTATAAGTAGACCTTATTGTGGCCTTTTAATATAATATAAATATATAATAATAATATAAAAGGAGCTTGTAAGAAAGATGAGGACGGATATTTTACCAGAGCCTGTAGTGACAGGACAAAGGGGCAGTGGCTTTAAACTGAAAGAGGGTACATTTAGTTGGACATTAGGAAGTCTTTCTTTTATTTATGATTATGTGACGAGACTATAGGAACAGTTTGCCCAGAGAAGCTGTGGGTGCTCCATCCCTGATATCCCTGCTCAAAGCCCTGGACAGGGCATTGAGCAGTCTGATGAAGTGCAAGATGTCCCTACTCATGGCAGTGGGGCTGGACTAGATGATCTTTAAAGTCCCCTTTTAATTCAAACTAGTCTATGTTTCTATGACAGAGGGTTTGTTAATACCATACAGTTTGGGTAGACTGGAAGGGGCAGGTCCCAATTCTCCTGCCTCCTTGCTGTTGCATTCCCATTCCTTTTTGTCCACGTTGTTATTTCTCTAACCACACACTGAGCAGTTGCCTGTTTTAAGTAGGAGTCAGTCGCAAGTCATTGATCAAGTGCCCGCTGTGTCAGGTACCATATGGATTCAGAAGGGAAAGATTATTTCTACCTTCACAAAGATGATGTTTGTTGCAAATCAAACACTGTGAATGTGTGGGGATGTATTGACTTTTGTGGGCAGCCCTCAGAGTTGGTCTGATGTCCTTGTAGATCAGACTGCACAGGGAAGTGTTGCTGATGCCTGCCTCGCCATGGTTTTGTGAAGCTGTTAGCATGGAAAGAGTTTGGTGGGGGGGATTACTTTTGGTTCTCTTGTACTTAGCAGGTAGTGCTGCTTCAAAAGTGTGTGTATAAAAATACTAAAGTTGTCATTTTTTTGTTGCACGTTTCCCAATCCCATTTGTGTGATACTTTTTCTCAAGGATTACAAATCCCTTGAGCTGGGACCAGTTTCTCTCTTTGTTTGCTAGTCATAATTGGACACTGGGCTGTGAGACCTCTGACCAAGTTTACAATAGCAATACTAACAGCAAGAATATTTTTTCTATTTCTGCACTTGTTTATTTTTTGCATACCTCTCAGTTGCATGATGAAAATCAATTGCATCAGTTCCACTCCATTTATAATTCTGTATTTTTGGTATAACACTGTTAGGTTTGCTGTAAATATGGATTTAAAGATAATGCTGACTCTCTGTACCTTTTTTACAAAACACAAAATTGGACCTGTAGGATTTTTTTTTTCTCAGTAATAGTGCCTTTTTTTTAGTAGCTTTATAGAAGTTCTATTCTGGTTTGGCAGCATAAAAACTATGGAGATTTCCACAGTGATAGGACTTTACTCTTTCATGACTTTGCCTTCAGCCTTAGGAATCTGACCAAGAGGCCACCAAATGACCAGATCTTCAGCTCTCTACCTGTACCATATGGAAGGCAGCATTTACAAGTGCCTGCCACATCTGAGATTCAGTTCTAAGTACACTGTTACTTTTCTGTGATCATTTTGTGTGAAATTCATGAAGACATCAGGTGTAGAACATTTCTCTGGGACAGGCTTTTATATGTAGTAATGATGCCATTCCTGTGATATGTATGCAGCCAAGTCACTTCTGAATGATGAACTTGTGAAACACTGAGTTGGGCTTTATTCTCACAATCCTACATTTGGCCATTAAAATTCTGTTTGATAATTGAATAACTTCGTATATTTTGATTAACATCCTCTCCCATCTCCTTTTCTCCATTTTTGGTGGCACGTTTCAAAAAAGTGGTATCTTTTTATTTCAGTCTTTACAGAAAAATACTGCACTGCTAACCATGTGGATAAACTTCCTGGTCCTAGGGACTGGGTCCAGATTCTTCAGGATCAAATTAAACTTGCAAGAAGACGATTAAAAAGAGGCTCACGTATGTATAAAAATATGAACAACAACACGTGAGCATAAGATTAAAAGCTTAGAGCCTTTGTATCCACAGAAGTATTTTTCCTGTTGGCTGTAGAGTTGTACTTGTTCATTCTATGAAAATTAGAACTCTAACACTTCAGCAGGTTTCTGTGGGTTTGGAATGGTAGCCGGTTTAGGAGCTTTCTCTACAGACAAGTTAAGTTTGAGTGTTTCTCAAATGTTGTCTCCTTTCCTTTAGCACCCAAACTTTTCTTCCAGAAATTAGCTGATCCATCCAGGGTTGCAGGTAGAAGTTTATTAATTCTGTGTTATTTAGTGTGACAAGCCACTCACTGTACTGTTAAGACATAACCCAACTGACCTTTCCCTGTAAACTGTATGTGTCTGGAAGAATAGATGAGTCTTCTCACATTCCTTGTGAAAGAATCAGAAAAAAAAAAACAAAACAAAAGAAAACCCAGCCACCCACCCTGGTTGTGCCAGCAAGGCTCTGCAATACGTGGGAGGCAGCTTGCCAGCAGTGACAGGTAATCTAGGCAGGGTTTTGCAGCAAAGCTGCTCAGCTTGGGCTGGGATAACCTGGATGCTTGGGACCAGCCTGCAGTGAGCTCAGTGCTGAGCTTTCACCCTGACAGCACGCAGCTCCTGAGCCCTCAGCTCCAGCCGTGAGCGTGCAGCCTGGAAATCCCCAGTAGGGTTCTTGGGGAAAGCAGTGTTACTGATTAAGAGACATGTAATTACCTTGTAAACCATAACTAGTCTCCTTCCCATCTTCATCCCTCCAGTCCTTCAAGGGGCTTTCTCCACACAAGGCTTCACTTCTCCTTTCTCTGCCTGCAGTTTTCTTAAGGCTTTCTCGGGGTTATATTTCTTGCCTGTCTCCCTGGGCATATCTGACACTGTTGTTTGAGGCACTTCACTTGTGCCACCTCCTTAAACACAGTCCTTTGCTGTTACTGTATTTAGCTGCCTGCCTTTTCCCCTCTTCCCTTCTGCCCATCACCACAATTAAGTGCCTGTTAGCATCCATGGGATGGGAAACCTGATGGCTCTGCAGGGGATGCTCACCCTCTGGTCCCTGGTGGTGAGCGAGACCACAGGAAATGTCCTCTCCATCTCCCTGTCTCATGGGGCCAACCTTTTCTGTCCAAAGCTGCATCTCTGAAACACACACTTAGTCTGGCATCTGAAATCATTCTCCACAACATTATTAATGCCAGGAGGGAAAAGCATAAGACGGAGGAAAATGAGAAACACCCAGAGACAGAAATAACGCAGGGGGAGGACAAAAGTGCAGATTATTCGGTAGCATAAGCTTCCCAGGGTAGAGAAACAAACCAGCACTGGCCTTAAAAAGGGTTTCTTGTGTGTTGGGGGAGGGAGGACAGAGGGATACAAGATAATCTTGTTAAAGGCAGTGTCCGATTACTGGTGCTGTACAACAGGATTGCTTTCTGCCCCTTCCAGAGCTGCCGTTCGGCCTCCCCAGGACAGGAGGGTGGAAGTGGGATGTCAGGCTACAGTAAGGTGAAGGGTGCAGTGCAGGATGTGGGGAGCAGAGGGTCCTTGGGTTGTCTGCAGAAGAACCCTCAGGAAAGAGGATTGACCTAATTTTGTTTTGATTTTTATTTTCTTTCATCCTTTTTTATTTGCTTTTCTTCTTGCCTCTGCAGGATATTAATTAAAATGACAATGACATTCAGCTTTTGCTTTTCAAATGGGGCCACCTCTATATCTGGTACTTGCTCAGGATGGGAGAATCTAAGCAGAGGATATTGTATGTAAGCTGGCAAGACTATGAAGGAAAATAAGTGAAGCTGAGGAGTGTGCTAGAAACAGATAGGCTCCCCTGTCTGTGCTGCAGAGGGAAGGAAACTTGTTCACCTGTGTGTGGATGCATAGTGAGCAGCAGTGTACCTAGCAGCCTCTCAAGTTTATTTGTTGAAAAAAACCCTGCACAATACCTAGATAAGTAGAAAAGCTCTTCTTTTTTGTGCTGTTTACTGGCCAATCCCTGAAGTGCCCCACTTTCTGTCTAATGTGGCCACAGGCAGACATGCTTTTCAGTGTGTCAGGAGTGACTGAACACACCACTGTGGCCGCTTGCATATTTCCAGCCACTGCCATCTCCTCTGGTGGCTGTAGCTAACCCAGCCTGACCTTGCACTGAAGCAAAGAAGTATCCCAGGCCTTTGTGACAGCAAAACAGTAGATGGGAGCAGAGAGGCAGGAGCAGACAGCTGGTTGCAGTAGCATCCTCGTGTTGAAAGAAGATTTGTTGGTACTTTTATGCTACAATTGTGAGCTTCTGATAGGAGGAATCTAGAGCTGACCAGGCAACAGATCCATCTACTCCCATATTTTGTGTCCAGCATTGGCTGTTAGCAGATGCCTCCCAGGGAAGGTCTGTAGGACCGAGGGAAGGATGTTGTGGTGTTTGGTAGGATAGTCTCTCAGCCCTCAGCAGCTTTATCCTGATACAGAACTGGTGATGTTGGAATTATGCACAATTTCTCTATTTATTGTGAAACCATACCAAAATTTTGTGTAATTTACGGAGACCAAAACAGGAAGGGAGGGCAAACGTGGAGGGAGAAGCTCTTCCAGGACTTCATGTTGTAAACCTCGGCTTTTAAGTATTTTGAAACAGTGGGACTTGCAGCCACTGAGATGTGGGATTCATTCTTCTGGCTGAGATCTTGAGCTCTTCCAGTCTGCCTGTGGCTCGTGGAGCAGAAGCTGAGCAAGTGTCTTATGTCCATACTCCCAGGTCATTCTCTTTGAGTTTTGTCTCCACTTGCTCACTGGAACATTCCAGCTGATCTTGTGGGGATAGGCTGAGGTGCCCAAAGAACAAATCTGAGCCAGCATTAATCTAACTTCACCCAGGACTTTCTGAAGCAGTGTATCTCCCTGGTGCTTGATCACATTATTTATCTACATCAGTTCCTGGTTTGTCGTAATGCACAGGCTTTATATGGAGAAAGCTTAAGATGATCCATTTATTTCAGAGGTCACAAGTCAACTTTTTAGTCAGCACTGTGTTGGGCTAAATTTTAACAGCAGAAATATTTAAGAGAGCAGGGACAGGCTTTTCATCCTGCTTGCCTTCCCCTGAGCCATTCAGTACATCCTCTGATGAGTTTTTCATTTCAAACCAGACAGTAAGACACTGCATTCATGAGCAGCCCCCTCCAGTTTATCCTGTGAAACATTATTTCAGTCTGAAAACGTAAATCCTGCTCTATCTTTCAATTACAGTAATAATTTCAGAGAATTCTATCAAATGACTGGGGTGGATCTGCTTTTTGTAGCCCCTTCTATAGGGTGTACTCCCATGAGTGTTTCCAAATTAAATGAAATTATGATCACTAGATCATAGATGCTGCCCAGCTTCAACCTTATTTACCATATTTGGCTCATCTCCTAGAATTAGGGACTGAAAAAGCTCCTTATTTCAAAAGCTAATCAGAAAAAACACTTAAAAATTCTGCTTTCTAGAAAATAGTTCCCCTGTGTAGATTTTGAAAGGTTGTTATCCTAAGCCAAATAAAAATTCATTTACGTTCTGAATCAATGACAATATTTTTCATAGCTGGGAATATTCTATTTTTTAATTTATTTATTTTGCTTCAGCTTTTTCTTAGTTCTTTTAGATTATTGCCTGAGATCTGAGACTTGGGTAGGGTTTTTTTATTTGTTAGATCTGAGAATAAAGCTGCCGCTGCCATTAAATTTTTATTGGCCCTATTCAGTCTTTTCAAAATTTCACAAGTTAGCTGTCACAAAGGGGAGAAGAGACTGCGAGGTTAATGTTACAAACAGATGTTATAATTAAAATTAAAGAGTATGATAATATTCTTCAGCCTTGACTACTGGTCCCATGTCATGCCAACAGCAGAGCATAGTGGAGCACAGCTTCATGATGCCAGGTCTGTCTTCTCCCAGAAGAGAAGCTGGACTGTTTTGGTGGATGGCATGGGGTGCAAAGTTGCCCTGGAAGGAAAGAAGTCAAAGGAAGTGTGTGTGCATAGGTTTCCTCTCTTAAAGCAGCATGAATTACAATGCAAATTGCCTCATAATTTACAGTGCTGGGCTTGCCCCAGCGTGGTCCCTTCACCCTGCAAAAGAGAGCACGAGCAGGTGTCTGGTGGCCTTGGCAGTGGCAGCACAGAGGGAGACAGTCAGCCATTATCACAGAGATCTTAAAATGGGTACAATCAGAGGGAGCTGACTGGCTGTTCCTGTCACCTCTGTGCAGGCCCCGCATTCGAGCCTTTTGATTACTGAACTCTCCATCCATAAAAAAGCAGCAGGTCAGGGTTCACACATCTCCCACAGTAGGTTCTTCCTCCCTTTTTATGTTTTGAAGAGCCCGTGAGCCATTATTCCATAGCGGCTGTCCATGGGAAAGCTGATGCTGTGGGGGTAATATGTAATAACAATAATATGTAAATTACCACATTGTGGGGTTCCTGGGGCTGTCCTGTGCAGGGCCAGGGGTTGGATGATCCTTGTGGGTCCCTTCCAGCTCAGGATATCCTGTGATTCTGTTCTAACACTGCCACAGTACATGGGCTAGCAGCTGCCCATGCCAACTGATTACTTTGTGGGTAACCTGGAACCTTTGGATTGCCTGACTCCTTAAGGGAAAATACAGCAATTTTGGAAAACATGCTGAAAATGTTCAGGCAAGATTCATTTCAGTAAATCACGTGCCATGACGCTTCATCCTTGAATTGTTGTTTAAAATTAACATTACTTTGTTGCAGTGTAAAATAGTGGGAAAGAAGGAAAAAGGTTTTTTTTATTTATTGTTTTTTTCCTGGAAATATGCTTTTTTTTTTTCTTGGGAATATGCTTTTTCTCTCATGTCCTTGTTCAAACTGCTGCTTCCATTGTTTTGCAGGAGGTTTTTTTCTTCTTTCCATTTTTCTTCAGCCTTCTGATTCCCTGGTTTCTGCTTTTGACACAATATCTACATGCTGCAAGAGATTGGTTTGATTTTTGCTTAGCAATACACACAGGGCCAGGAAGGATGTAGGATGAAGTCCAGCATGTGGTACAGTGTGTTTGTGGCCAGTATTTTAGATAAAAACCAGCAATATTAAAATAGCAACTGCTGTATTCAACTTCCCAGCCCTGAGCACATGTGTACTTCAGTCCAGGAAAGCAGCAGTGTACACTTAACAGATAGACATGTACCTCAGAAGCTACACAGTTTGTGGGGAATCTAAGGAAATGACTACTAGCATTATTTGGAAGAGCTGCTGCACTCTGTCTAAGTAAAGGACAGAGAAGAGGCTCTGAGTTCCCACAGTAGGCTCTCTTCCTGCTTGCCTTGTCTTGAAAGCTGGCTCAAGACAGTGAGGTTTGGCTGGCGGTCTGTGGGTGTGGTTGTTGAAGGCAAACCTTCCTTTCTTCTTGGAATGACATGTAAGAGACTGGTGGTTTATATCCATGTTAGGAGGTCTAGATCTTTGCCATTCCCCTGTGTTGTACCCCACCTGGAGCTGCAGTTACACATCCAGTTTCATAAAACAAATCCTGGCAGCTGCTGAGAAGAGTGAGTAGCTCTCTGGGCATCTGCTGGGCTCCCACTCCCTTTCTGGCACTGGCACAGGCATTCCTGTGGCCATGTTGTCAGTTTTTAACTGGATCTGATCTTGGTGACTGTATAAACATTTGTGCTGGCATGAGGAATGAGACTGGAACAATTGGTGGAGAGCTGAACCTCATTTATCAGTCTTCTGCCAGATTAAAATGGCCAGGTAACTTCTGGTTCTGCAGAGTTGGAGACTCAAGTCCTTACCTTCTGAAAGTTCCTTTTTCCATTTGCTTCTTTCTGTATTATTGCCTTCCTCTGGCGTAAGAAGAGAGTTAGGCAGAAAGGTGACCACATCTCTGGAGCTACTTCACAAATTGCTGCAGAGATTTCTAGAGAAGCTGTCACTACAGTGGGCAGCCTGTTGGCACCACCCCTCATACTCATAGAGGGAAGGCTCTCCTGTCCATTGCCAGCACTCAGATCCAGCTTCCCCCATTTTCATAGCTTGGGTCCCTTCTAGCCCAGGGGCCAAATGCAGCTTTGTCCTTTGTATGCAGAGTTGTTGCGCCACAGAATCACCTGGTGCAGGTAGTTCTTCACAGCATTGCTAGAAGTTGGCCTCAGACTGACACTCATAGTTTCTAAAGCCATGTATATCCCATTGGCTGAGTTTTGCCTTCTCGTTGCACCATGCTGTCTCCTCCCTTGCACATCCAGTCCTTCCATCACTGAGAGTCTGGTCCAGATTCAAACCAGCCAAGGTGATCCCTTCCCACTTAGTGAGCCATCTGTGCCTTCCAAAACTCAAGGTTTTTACAGTGAGCTGTACCAGGCACTGAATTTGTTCCTGCTCAGGGTGCCACCTTCTCACAGAAAGCAGAAAAAGGTATCAATTCCAGGCACTGAGTCACTTGGAAGTCTGTGCCATGAATTTATCAGGGCTCTGCATTTAAACCTTTTATGTGAGAAAAGCTGCCTGATACTAGGATTTTAGTTTGTCTATGTTTTCTTTGGTTCAGGTAATTTTGCAGAACTGAGAGCATATAGCTGAAAACTAACCTGACATCCAGGCATGTGAGAGAGACAGCAGTTTCTTGGTCCAGAAATGGAGAGACAAGGGTTGATGGATTACATTAGAAAACTAATCTAGATTAGGAGCTGGATTAGACATTATCATCATGAAGGCAACAAGGGAACATCCTCGTATGCAGAGCCATGATAAAGATAATCAGGACAGTTAGCTTAGTCTCAAGTGGGAGGTGAACTGAGTTGCTTAGTGCATCTGCAGCCTTGGTTTTGATCCCTGTGGATATTGTGCAGTGAATGGATGTGAGCAGATATATATCCACCACACTGACTTTGTGCAATATAGTTCATAGGACAAGGAGTGATTATTGTAAACTACAACACAGTTGATTTAGATTAGATATAAGGAAGAATTTTTTACAATGAGGGTGCTGAAACACTGTCACAGGCTGCTCAGAGAGATGCTGGATGCCCCATCCCTGGAATTATTCAAGGTCAGGGCTCTGAGCAACCTGATCTAGTTGAAGCTCTCTCCCTCCTGATTTCAGGAGGGTTGGACTGGGTGACCTCTAAGGTCCCTTCCAACCCAAACTATTCTGTGATTCAGTGATAATGGGCTTGTCCTGTATGACCACACCTCTTTTGCTGAAGTACCCTCAAAGATCTCATTGTGCTTCAGAGGCCTTAAATATCATGCTGCAGTGCCAAAAGACAAAGGTAATAGGATTTTGAATAGGGCTTGTTTAGGTTAGGCACGGATTTCCTGTTACACACCTTTGACTCACTCAGGGTTCACATGCACGTCCCAGGTACTACAGCCTAACAAGTCCCTGCACATCTGCTGAGTGAGACAAGCTATGTCTGTGCATTCCCTTGGCCTCTGGCAAACACAAAATGAACAAATTAGGCTTTTAGCCTCCCTTCACCATGGGCCAAATAAGTCAAATGCTCTTGCATAAGCTGTAGGTTGAAAGCACGTGTGTATATACACATTAATTGCCAGTGTGGTCACGTGCTTTCCTAATTACACTGGGCACCCACCTGCATCTTTGAAGACACTTTGCCCTAGTAAATCTGTCCCCTGGAAAATGAGTTTGCCTGTGGTCATGGGAACTTCGGGTGCAGAAATGGGAGTGTTCCTTTCCCTGCAGGCGTCGGATGACTGTCGGTGGGTGGAGTTCCAGCCTGCAAGGCTCTTCCCCTAAGGACCGCTGGGGACTTTTCTTGTGACTTTATCAAGGATCGCAGCTCCTCTTATCATACAAATATCCTAAAACCTTAAAAAGAACAAGTGTTACTCCATCCCATTGCTGGCACAATTGCTTCTTAATACCCAACTCCCTCTTACAAGTTTGCATTTTTATTATATGACCTTTTCCTCCAAGCAGTGAGTTTTTAACAGAGCACTTGCAAATTTGCAAATCTGAAGCTGAGGGAAGTAGATAGAAAATGCAAAATCACTTCACAGTCTGTAGCTTTTTAATCGCATTCCTGTATTCAGTAGAAGTAATGAGATTTCTTGTTTATATTTGTAATCAGCAGAGGCAACTGACTGTGATGAGAAGCCGGACATTTCTCTACTACAAACAGGTAAAATGCATTAAAATTTTTATCAGTCTGCCATATGTGTTTTTGTTTATTTATGGCACAGAAGCACTTTTCAATAATCCTGACTTGCCATGTACAGCTGGGTAATTGCACACAGGACTCTGCTATCTAAAGTTTTGAATGGTCTGTGTTAAAAAACAAATGCATCAGAATCTTACAATTTTCCCCTCAATTTCATATTCATAAAACCTCAAGGTCCATGGGAGCAGCTAAGCTAATTAGACCTGTAAGTTACACTTTTTATGCCAGATAGGGACTTGTGCTCATCCCTGATATTTCCAGGAGTATTTTTTATCTCTTAACAGAGGTATTGGTAGGGACAAACACAATCACTTGTAGTGTCACATCTGTTGAGCTGTCAGAGGTATTAGCCATAATATCTTGGACTCACAGAAGGATTGCAGACATATTTACATGCTAGTTAAGTGTTACTTTACTTATTCTTGAAGTGCAGCCACCCTGCCTTAAAAGCCTCACAATTGCTATGCAGCAGCTTGGCTGTGCAGCTCTGTAGACTGGGAAATAACATTTTTCCACACTGTTGAATTTGGTGTTGAAATCACCAGTCTCACCAGACTGAGACTGAAATTTGAAGCACCTTCACATTAAGAGTTGGTCCATCAGTAGGTGCCATGATGATAGGAGTTGAGCTGCCATCCTCTGAAAATCCAGTGGGGCCAGAGTCTGGGGAGATGGTAATTTCCCTGCATTTCAGAGTCTGTAATATCACTGAGATGCTGCTTCTTATCCCCAAAGGAGAGAGGATCTTGGGCAGACGAATAACGTCATTGATTATAGTGTGGTTTTGTGCTATTTCATTTAACAACAAAGGGTGGTTGGAGATCAGCAATGCCATTGCTGGAAGAGCAGGACAGGGCTGGTACTGGGTTTCTGGGCACATCACACAGTACCTGACAGCTGTGGGGAGGACGGGAGACTACTGGTGACCATCACAGCATCTGTCTCCTGTGCCAGGACTCCCTAATCTCTCTTGCGTAAGGGCTGGAGAAGGAGCGTTCACACCCCGCTGCTGTGTGCTGGAGCAGCAGCTGCCAGCCGTGGAGCACTGTCAGAGCACGTGCAGTTACTAAGGAATAGGACCAGTGGAGCAGTTGGGAGGACAAGCAGCTATAGTCTGGTTCTGGCATGGGCCCAGGGGGGGCTGGGAGCACGCGCTGCCTGGGAGCCACCGTCCTGCTTTCCTGGCCAGCCGCTGAATATGTCAGGGTACGGCTGAGATGAAAGATGCAGGAAGCTCTGCATTGAAAGGTCCCTTCCAAGCAACATCCTGTTGGTTTCTTTTATCAGGCAGGGAAGCAGTTCCGCTGCGAGAGGACCCTAATAAAGGTTGTTAATGTGATGTAGTGTTATCTTTTCATTGCTCCGGTAATCACATTAAGGAGCAGAATTAACAGTTTGCTGTACGTTTCTTGGAGCAGTTTCGCTGCTCAGGTTGTACATCAGGGATGGAAATGGATGTGCTGAGATGGTTGTGGTAGAGAAGGTGACTCCCTTTCCACTCCACTGCAGATCACCCTTGTGGTCTGCTTGCTTATACACCTTTGAGCACCCATGCATGCAGCTTTTGAGCTGAAATGCTTGTGTGTGATGTGTACTGCTCCACACTACCTGTGGAAGGATGCCTAAATAAACCACACTGCAGTTTGCATTGGGGGGGAGGTGATGCTCACAGGCTGTGAGCCAAGAATTTGACTCACACCCATTATTATATGTGTGCCAGTGCCTCTTTATAGGACAGATCTGTGTAATATCATACTGTTGTTGGAAGCAGATTATTTAAAGTGATACACAGACAGTATAATGACAGTAATTATGAGACAGAGCCAAAATATAGCTGCTTTGTATCAAGGAATGCAGCAAAAGAGGTGGAATATGATTTTTACAGGGGTCTTTCCCTGTTTTAGTACAGCTGGTTTTACAAAGGGGTGCTTGACAGGTCCTTTAAAGAGACTCTGCGTGCAATTTATTCAGCTGTCTTCTCTGTTTGGCTTGAAAAATCTTTGGGGAAAAGTCTCTCTGACTGTGTGTTTGTACAGTGCCTCATGCAATGGGCCTTGGCTGCAGATGACAGCTAATATCAGATAAATCATGGCCTCAGGTATTAGGAAAAATTTCTTCCCCAAAAGTGTTGTCAAGCACCGCACCAGGCTGCCCAGGGAAGTGGTGGAGTCACCATCCCGGGAGGTATTTAAAAGATGTGTAGATGTGGTACTTGGGGATATGGTTGTTGGTGGACTTAGCAGTGCAGGCTCTTAAGTATCTTTTTCAACCTAAATGATCCTGTAACTCTGTGATCAGTGGTTAACCTGGTGCTTTGGTGTAATAAAACCAGAGTGAATTGGGTTGGTTGAGGGGATCTTGCAGGAGACCGGATGGGGAGAAAAGATGGGATATGGGAGCTATCCATGAACAGTTGCTCTCTTGATCTTCAATAACTGAACAAACTGTAAAGCAGAATCACCCAGGGAGAATTACTTGAATCAGTGATAAGCGTTGGTGCCAAAAAACAAGGGAAAACTCAGATGCCTTTAATCTGCCTTTCCAGCTCTGTCAGGCCTGCCTGTGACACCAGTGACATTAGGAACGAGATCTGGGTATATGTGGATTAGCAATGCTGAAATGTCTCAGTCTGTATGATTTCAGATTACAGCCTCTGGCTGACACTTCATTTGGGACACTTCATTCAGAGGTGTGGTTGCTCTCAACTCTCTCCATCATTGGTGGGAACAGAGCTGCTTCCAGAGGGAAGGCCAGGTCAGCTGCAGTTGTGTTTGGAGGTATCTCACTTTTGGTGCCAGCGGGACCAGGCTCCGAGTGCATTAATTGTTGCCAGTGCCCACAGCCAGGTCTGAACCAGCTCCTTGCTAGCCCACAAACTAGCAAAGTCCTGGGATTTGAGGAGAGCAGGGGTTGCTTTGTTTTCAGAAACCTCTTTTGGATCTCAAAAGCCTGGTAAAGAAATAATGAAGCTGGTACATCCTCATAAAGCTAAGGAAGACATTTTTCCCAATTATATTTTAGCACTCCTGAGCAGAAATGATGCTCCTGTGTTAAAATCACCCTCTACACTAAGAGGGCCTTGGCTTTAAAGGCTGTTGATTGAAGGGTGTTTAAGGTAAATTGGAAGAACTGGGGCAGTTAAACTTGCTGGGAACTTGGGTTCATTGACAGATAAATCTAAAGAAAATACTAGAAGAATTGTCCCTAACAAATGTTATCAAAGCTCAGGTCTTGGAGAGTTCCAGCTTTTGCAACCAACCAAAGCTGCAGGCTGTGTCCAGACCTGAGCTGAGACAGATCACACAGCTCTGGGGGTAATTATCGTGGGCTCAGTGGAAAGGCTGATTAGTTTCTTGGTGATACAGGATACCTGGAGGGTGTGAGATAGATCTTTATCAGGGTGAGGATGTGGCACCTTTTAGAGTCTTTCTGTGTAAGTTGCTATTGTGAAAAGGCTCATCTTATTTCAGTGTACAATTTGCGCAAAGCGTTGGGGTTTTGCGGTTTCAAAGAAAAACAAAAGGAAGGCATAACCCGTAAGTTCTGCATGTGAGAACAAATGTAAGCCAGCTACAACACCCTTTTCTTGAGTCCTCATCTTGTAAATTGGATTGGAAAGATGTAGGCAGGTTTAGGACCATGAGGTAGCACTCCTTACCCCAGCTTTGGACCACAGCCATGCTGAGAGTTTGTGTAGTTTCTCCACACTGGGGTTAATTTCGAGATGAGAAAGAATTTTGATATCCCTAACGGAAGCTGAAACAGTAACATCCCAATCCTCAGGTCTAAGGGCGATACAGCTTTGTGAAAAGATGAGAGCAATCTCTTGGTAAAGAAACGGATGATAAGAAAACAGCAACAATCCAATTCTATATAGGTTGTCTCCTTTTCTCTTGAAATACAATATCAAGAAAATGAAACTTGGGGGTGAAAAAAAAAAAGAAAGAAAAACCTTTTCCGAAACCTTAAATATAAATCCTTTATTGTAATATAAATCTTTATCCTTTCAATGCTTGATTGTATGAGTCTTCCCTTTTCATTGGGGTGTATTTGCCTCTCAGGCTGATTGATGTCTGTCTTCTCTTTGCCCTGTGTTCTTAGCGCTCTCGTCGTAATTCTTCTGTCCATCTTTTCATTGTTCTGTTTAGAAAAAGCACATTCTTAAAGCGCTTTTAAAAAGATGGGATATAATCACACAGTGCACCTTTTATAGGTGTGTGTGTGTGTATATATATATTTTTTTTCTCCTATATTCATTTAGACTGCTGTGGAGTGGTGGGGGTTTTTACCAAATAAGATCCCAAAGTATGTACTCAAGGTTTAAAATTCATGGGGTGCTTTTTTCACTTCTTCAGAACCTAAACTTCAAAGGGGTGAGCATAGCAGTGAGTTTCTGCTGAAGACTAATGGAGCGCTTTACATTTGAAGTGGGCTGCACTGTATGTTGTGTGAAAAACTTGGCTGGCAAATTTTGCATTCAAAAAAATCTATTTAATTTGCTTTTCTTTAGCCAATTGAGCTCTACTCTAACTGGAATTCAGCAGCACTGCCTGTGTGCACACCAGCAGTTGTGCAGTTCAGCCCCATCACTAATTAAAATTAAAACTCAAATATGTAATTTCCATAATTCTAAAATACTAATTTTTTTGTTTCAAATTACTGATATCTTAAAGTCTTACATTTTTTTAACTGATTCCTTTAAACTCTTTCTCCCTTCAGGTAACCTTTTCGACACCACAACAGACCATCTGATAGATGCAAACCCAGATTTTTCAGTTTGAATTTCACGTCCCGCATCAGTGTTCTTAGCGGATAGAAACACCCTCTCCTTTGAGTAATGTTCCTGCAAGCTCAGCACAAGAACTTCAGTGTACTACAAGACATGGGCATCCATACAGTTTTTCTTACAAGTCTATGTTTTTTCCATGCATTTGCCATGTAACCTCAAGTAACGAAACCATCAGATCACTTCATTGTTCTTCATCTTAATTAAGATGATTTCCCTCCGCATCCCATGCATTACTGAATTAGCGGGGTATCCACTCTGAGGTCATTCTCTTGCCTATGTTTCTCCTCCATTATTGTATTTTTCCACATTTGTATGCTTCCCAGCACTGTCTCATCTTTAACCACGCAGAAGTTGTGACTCTTCCTGTCCCCAGGGACCAGGGTGGCCTCTCTCTCCACCATGACCCCTGGGGGCTTAATGAGCATCTGACTTGGTGAAGCTCTTTGCTTCTGCAGACCCACTTTTCCTTTCCTGGCTGCTGTGGTACCAATGACCAGTCACACACAGCTCTGATTAAAAAGTCCTGACTGGGTTTAGGAGGAAGTAAAGCAGGATTTCTCCCAGCAGTGCCCAGGTTCCTAGTTATAGCAAGGAGAAGCTGTTCCTCAAACAGTTTCACCTACGTGGTCCTAGTGGGATGGCTCTTGAGCATCTTTGTAGTGCAGATTGCTGGAGGTGGTCATTTTCCCCTCACTGTTGCCCCCAGCTTGCTCGATCACTTCAATTTCAAAATTTATTAATTTTCTGTTTTTTAAGAAGAGGGTCTGCTCACTGTGATTTTTCAGCCACTGTCCTTGGCAACAATATTCACCTATTTAAAAAAAACAAGTCACCTTTCAACTGGCACTGTATTGATATCTCAGCAGTTAAGACAAGTGAATCAATCAAGAAATTGCACTACCCTCTTAGACACTGAAAGGGTCAGGTCAGGGCTAAGGTAAAACCGTGTGCGGCCCTCCCTGCGAACCTTCATTTCTGCACCTTTCATCAGCACTAAATTCACTTTAAAAATGTCACAAAGAAATCTGGAAGGTCTTACCTGCAGCACCTATTGATCACCAGGCAGTTTGAGCACGTTTCCTGCAATTCGAGGGAGAGCTTGCTAGAGCCTTTGCCATTGTGTTTCCTTTCCATCTGTGTGTATCTTATCTTAGGTACTTGGTTTTTTTTGGAAACTATTTGGCCTTTGAGTGTCTCAACAGAAGTGCTATTACAGAGTGGGATGGTTTTCAAAATATTCATCCTCTTTTTAACAGTCCTAATGCCTGTTTCTCAGGTGTCACAGAACACCCACAAATAACACTGAAGCCTACATGAACAGTTAGTTCTCTTGGCACCTGAGAAACCAGGCTCCCAGCTGTTCCCCTCCCACCTTCCATGGACTTTTAGGAATGACCATGTTCTCTCTGAAACTGTGGAATAGATTGAATGTGCACTGCAAACCTTAAATTTTGAGTCTTTCCTTCTTTCATGGCTTGGAGTTGCCTGCATTGGGCAGGGGGCACCAGTCCGTTGTGTTGTAACCCTTCAGCAATGAAATCAGCGTTTTGTAAATTTGGAAGATTGCATTTGTGTTTACTTACTGTGACTACTGTTCAGACTTTCTTCAGAAATCTTTTTATAGGGTTTATTAGAGAGAAGAAAAAAAAATCATTCCATATTTAGGTAAAAATGTCTCAATCTTCTGTATATATGTTTTATTAATATGTAAATATTTAGATATTTTTAAATTACTATGTTCTTAATAAAGCGACAAGGGACTAGTTGTGAAATGGTGTATAACATTGTGTCGTGTTACCAATCTCTGGGAAATCCTCTTTGTCAGTTCAGAAAAGAAAACCTACAATAAATAACTTTAATTGCATGTGCGTTCCTGTGTTCTATGCTGGATTCCCAGGTTTTAGAGGAATTACTTTGCCACCAGTGGACTACAGATAGGAAAACCCTGACAGTTACCACCAGGATACTGTTTTTCCAGCTGGCTCAGCCAGAAACCACACTGGCCTTGCCAATCACAACAACATCTATATCCAATCGTGTAATAACTCTTTGAGTATTACGAACTGATATGCTTGAAGTCTAATTTTAATTGAATTAGGTGCCTTTATAATCTGCACTTAAAAGGTTAAGCTCTGCTTCTATGGAAACAACACACAGGAAGGACAAACCAATACTCATAGGTTGGAGTAGCTGCAAAGATATATGCTTGGTAATTCATTATCACACCCTCATCAAATGTTTAGCCTTAGAAAGTACTTCCTGCAAAAACATGTTCCTGGTAATCTTCCATCAATTCCTAGGAGCCAGTGAAGTGAAGTGAAGCAGCAGCTCACCACACCTTTTTGGCTTTATACAAGGAGCACTATGGAGACACTGCTGGTAAAAAGTCCCAAGGAGAGCTTCCTTCACATTTCAGTGGCTGCCCAGATCGGCTGGAGCCTGGTGCACATCCTGCATCCGTGTGGTGTGACAGGAGCCAGTGCAGGCCCTCCCTTCTGGGGGGTGCTGAAAGAGCATCTCGGTCACAGATCACAGTTTAGAAGTTTAGAAGGGACCTTGAAAGCTCCAACCCCTGCCATGGGCAGGAGCATTTTGCACAAGATGAGGTTGGCCAAAGCCCCATCCAAACTGGTCTTGAACACTTCCAGGGATGGAGCATCCACAGCTGCTCTGGGCAAACCTGTTACAGAGCCTCACTGTAAACCAATCTCATTGTAAAATTGTTTCTCTTAATAGCTAATGTAAATCTAACGCTCTTTTAGTTTAAAACTGCTGCCCCTTGTCCTGTCCCTCCTGGCTCTAGTAAAAAGTCCCTCTCTATCTTTCTTACAAGCCCCCTTTAAGTACTGAAACGCCACTCTAAGGTTTCCTTTTCTCTGGGCTGAGCCCCCCCAGCTCTGTTGCCCTTCTCTGGACACTCCAGCACCTCAATGTCTTTGTTGTAGTGGGGAACTCAAAAGTGTCCCCAGGATTCAAGGTGTGGCCTTACCAGTGTCAAGTTCAGGGGGGACAATCGCTGTCTTGGTCCTGCTGATACAGGCTGGGATGTTCAAGCGTGGCTTTGTTTGGCTTGCGTTTTTTAAAACAAGGATCAGGTTGATACACTGTTGCTTGTAACATTTAAGTGGAGCACCTTAAATTGAGCTTAAGGTACAATTATGAGCAAGAAATGTTCCCGTGTGCTGCAATGTGCAGGGCACTAAATCTCATCTGTGCTGCAGCCACCAGCATGTGCTGCTGCCAGGCTGCAGGTTCACCTGTTGGAACAGCTTTGGGATGGAGCAAGTGACTCTGCCAGCACCCACGCCTGAGCTCCAGCCACGCTCCTGCTTCCTTGCTGGCCCACTCGGCCAGTGCCTCCCTCTGGCCTGGGTACAGGACACTGGAGATTAATACTTTGGGTGAAAAAAATCCTTCTGAAGCTGAAGAGGAAAAAGGATATCCTCCTGGTAACATGAAAGGAAACTAGAGCCTGGGCTTTATAAAAAATGCATTAATTGCGAGACAAGAAGAAAGTCATCTCAAGTGCCTGTGACATGTTGGTTTAGAAACGGCTGGCTGAGTCTTCTGGGGGAAACACGCTCTGTCACATCAGAGTGGTTTGGGGATGGGTGGTCCTGATGCAGCCACCCCTCCTCTAGAAAAACCTTCTCCCCAAAAAGCCTACCCTCTGCTGAGGCCTTGCTGGAAAGTGCATATCTCCTTCTCTGGAGAAGGGAGGACGCACAGTCCTAGGAAAAAACCCATGGGGCCATGTTTTCCTAAAGAAATAGATGTTGCTAGCATTTTGCAAGACTTTTCAAAAATAACCCCCTTGTGCATGTTCTCCCCCAAACCTAAATCAGCAAAATGCCTTGTAGGAGGTGCTGAAATATCTCTTCTCCCTCCACTGGCTCTCCCACTGCCTTGAGCATCCCCACAGCTGGGCTGGGGTAAGCACCTTCACTCCTTCCTGCCACGCTGTCATCACAGAGAGGCACGAGAGGAGTTTGTACAAGTAGGTCAGGTATGATTTCTCATCTGCCGACTGCTAATAAAAGCCACCGATGTGAAACCTATAACATTATGTGTATAAATAATTTAACTCCAGTGTGTAAACATCAATTCTGGGTTTTAAAAAAAAACAAAATAATTCCATCAGCTTTTTCTACTCCCTCCATGCATGTTGTTACGCCCAGCTGATAACAAGGGCAGTAACTTCATGTTAAAGTGTTCCCAACACCACCATTGCCCCTGAAACTACCAACAAGCATGAGCTGAAGAGCTTCATCCACCTCTCCCCAGCAAGAGCCAGGTGAGAGGACCATGGTGGCCCATGGCTCCTGCTGGAGCCTGGCCACAGGGCCAGCTTGGAGTGGCAACCATCACCATGGGCAGAAATGTCTTCTGGCCGTGTCCATCACCAGCACACCCAGGAGAAATGTCACTTTCAGGTGATGCCTGGACAGGTCAGGGTGGATGGAAAAGGCCAACCCACATCGTTTTGCCATCCACTGACCCTCAGGTGGCCTGGAGGACCTTTCCTGCCCCAGGATGGTTCAGCAAATCATATGGACTGCATGTGCACTCCAGCAAAGGAAATCTGTCCAGGAGACTTTAAAAAACCTCACTGGCAGCTCCCACACTACAGGATCCCTGCTCTGCTTTTGCCCCATGCCCAGCACTGCTCTGGAGACATCAGGAGAAAGGGGTGTCAGCTAGAGAAGGATGAGGGGGGCATTTGTGTGTCAGGACAGTGTGAGCCCATGCCAACTCCCCCACGAGTCAGCGGGAAGTTAGCAGGGATGGATCTGGACTGGAACCAGCATGTGGCTACTGCCATTACCATGGCTTAGAGAAAGCAAAGATTAATGTAATCATTTAATCCCGAGAGATTTCAGGATTCACCGACTGTATCTCATGTCTCCATTCATCACGACACAGGGGATGTGTGTAAACTGCTCTGCTCTTAGCTGGACCTCTGCTCCCTCCTGATTTCCCTTTTCCTGAGCTCCTGCACAGGCCCTCAGTGCCCAGCTCTACCCCCTGCCACATCCCTGTCTCCTGACACAGCTGTGGTAGGCCCTGCCTCACTTTTTGGCTGGTGAGAATGGTGACATTTCCCCCCTTTGTTTTCTTGACCTTTTCCTGGTGATGGCTACATCCTCAAAATTGACAGACCTCCACCTCCCGGGCCTGATGCTGGCAGCACCAGTGGGGTATCCACTTCCTGCATCTCCATCTGCCCTTCATGTACTGCCCTGATGCTGTAAAGAGAACCAAGACTGGGCTGGACACCCTGCAGGGAATGGGGCTTGCCTCAGGGTTAGAAGTAACTTTTGCCTGCATAAAATCTGCCCAACCACCGTGGTCTGGCTGGACAACAGAACAGCATCAGTGACTCACCATGGATTTGTCCTCTCTGTCCCTCTGGTGCAGGGTACCACGTGTGATCTGACACCACGCAGTCCCATCCTGCTTGGGGGTCCTGCTGCCTTCACTCCTTCCCCTGGGGCTAAAGCACAGACAGAGGCCCCTGAGCAGCCCATGGCTACCCTGCACACCCAGGGGCTGCTGCCAGCCCCCAAGGAATGGCAGTGGATGTGCTGCATCCCACAGAGATGGAGCACTGCTCCAAGACCTCCACTTCCTAGATCCTCTGCTCATCAGGGCATCTTTCCCAGCTTCATCACCTGGACAGCACAGAGTGCCAAACCCCAGTGCATGAACATAGATTTTACATTTAACATTCATTACAAATGGGCTCCCACATGGCCTCTTTCACTGAGCATGGTGCATCATCCCCCACCTCTTATCTAAAGTCCCTTTGGGGAGGCCTTGGAGCAGTGGAGATTCCTGCCTCATGCAGGCCCCCAGCATGGTGTCCCTGGGGACTGTCCTGACCCAGATGCCAGACCTTGCACTTGGCTTTGTTGAACTTCATGAGGTTCACATGGACCCACTCCTCAAGCCTGTGTAAGTCCCTATGGATGGCACCCCTTTCCTCCAGGACATCAGTGGCACCACTCAGCCTGGTGTCACCTGCAAACCTGCTGAGGGTGCTCTAGAAACCACTGCCTGTGTTGCTGATGACAATATTAAACAGTTTTGGTGCAAGCCCTTAAGGAACACCGCTCCTTACTGGTTTCCATGTGGACATGAAATTTGACTGAACATTCTGGACATGACCATCCAGCCAGTTCCTTATTCACCTAACAGTCCCTCCATCAAACTCATACCTCTCCATGTAGAGGCCAAAGTGATAGGGAATGGCCATGTCACAAGCCTTACAGAAGCCCTGAACCCCATTGCTGTGGCTTGTAGGTCATACAGGATCTAACACCATTAGAAGAGTAATCAGGTGGCAGCCAGTCTCACCCAGATTTTACCCTGTCACGGAGTCAGAGACACTCCCATCCACTGCAACACCTCCCTGCTGGATCTAGGGCTGCTGTGGAGCTCAGACCTCTTCTCCTGACCTGCCAAATCAGGTGCTGCAGATGCACTCAGGATACTGGCACAGCAATGTCCTCGAGAGGCTCTGACCCAGCAAAACCCAACCTTGGCACGCAGAGCCAGGGCTCAGGGTATGCAAACCCTGCTTCATGCTGCAAGTTTTGGTCCTTGAAACAGTGAGGCAGAACACTGCTGGGCCGACCTTGAGCAGCTCTCCCATGTTCTCCATCCTCCTCCGAGGGGGGGAGGTGAACCCACCCACCCCACTTTGCTTTGGTCGGGCACAGACCCCTCTGTGAGTGCCAAGGTTAATGCACAGCAGTGCTGCCCTCCCAGAGAGGGCTCGCTGCAGAACCCCAGATCTCTTCCTCCAGAAACAAATTGCTCTTCAACTATTGCCATCTTGTGGCGTCTGTGACCCGTTACTTGTTCCTTTTATCTGCTAATGGTGTTGGTGAGAATCAGCAGTGTACACAGGCAATTTTAAAATGAAATGCAAATGAATCAGAAATGCCTACGGAGGAGCCATTAGCATAAATCCAATCAAAGGGCTTTGTTTAACTTGTTAAAAATGACTAAATATTTAGTGAGTGTGGGTGGGTGAGGTGATTCTTGCTCACACTTGGGAAGTTTTAGAAGCAAAACTTATGCTGATATCCTAAATGGCTGAACTTATAAGCAATTTTCTACCCTGAACTGTGCCTCCTCAGTCTATAACTCACTGGAATATTGTCCCCTGTTCAAGATCACCTCTAAAATACTATCACAGAATATGCTGAGTTGGAAGGGACCCACAAGGATTATCAAGTCCAGCTCCTGGCCCTGCACAGGACACCCCAAGAGTCACACCATGTACCTGGGAGCATTGTCCAAACACTTCTTGAACTCTGTCAGGCTCAGTGCTGTGACCACTGCCCTGGGGAGCCTGTTCAGTGCCCAGTCACCCTCTGGGTGAAAAGCATTTTTCTATTGTCCAGCCTAAACCTCCCCTGACACAACTTCAGGCCATTCCCTCCGGTGCTGTCACTGTCACCACAGAGAAGAGTTCAATGCCTGCCCCTCCTCTTCCCCTCAAGGGGATGTTGAAGAGCACAATGAGGTCCCCCCTCAGTGACCTCAGCCCCTACGCATACAGCTTCCCCCTCCAGACCTTTCACCATCCTTGTGGCCTTCCTTTGCACACTCTCTAATCGTTTAATATCTTTCTCATATTGTGGTGCCCAAAACTGCACAAAGTATTTGCTTCTAGGAGCAGCTGACTCACTCAACGAGATACTTGGACTCTCACGAGCACTGCAGGCATCTCCTGGGAGTGGGAATTCCCTTGGAGCAAACCCTGCCCATCCCTGTCATGCCAATGGTCCCACCCAGGTGGGATGTTGAGGGTGCAATGCAAGATGGCACCACCAGCAGTGCAGGACCACCATGACCATCTGTGTTGTGCACCACAAAGATCACCTTGGGGATGGCAGACTCACTGGAAAGGAAATATTTTTTACAATGAAAGTGATGAAACACTAGAAGAGGTTGCCCAGAGAGGTGGTACATGCCCCATCCCTGGAAATATTCAGTCAGGTTTGTTGGGGCTCTGAACAACCTGTTTTAGTTGAAGATGTCCCTGTTCATGGCAGGGGGTTTGGAACCAGGTGACTTCTAAAGGCGCCTTCCAACCCAACCCATTCTGTGATTCTATGAACAAGAGACATTCCAGCACCTATAGATTTTGTCTAAACTGATAGGAATGGGAAGGGTTCACTTCTTTGGCCTCATTATTACCTGCTGAGTGTCAGGAGGTGCACATGAAGCTGATGTTTGGTGACAGTTTCAGTGGCACCAGCAGACCAGTCCCAGTTCCCTGTGTTCCTCTGCTGCATTCCACCCATCCTGCCTCCACTCCTCATTCTCCCACGGTCACAGCAGTTTATGCAGAGCCACCCTGATCAAACCAACCCTAAAGTGGAAAAACTCCATTTTTAGAGCACACATCTATTCCCTGACCCATCTGTTACACTCTAGATATATGGATAGTGCTAAGGATATTGGTCATAGTGAGATGTAGCTCTGCAGCTTGGATTACATCAAAACCCGAGTTTAAAGCAGCGCTCAGACTTGGCTCTGCTGTGGCTCCCTGGGCTCCACAGGGATCACTCAAGCTGGCAGCAGACGGGGCTTGGGGCAATGCTTTGCATTTGGGAAGAGCAGCTATTTCCTGCTGCTTTGCTCTCTGGAATGGAGTTGTATCGGGCGAGTGTTAATTGCGTTTCTGGAATCAAAGCAGCCGGCACGGGGGCTGTCTGCGGGTCTCTGCTTCCCCCAGGCTTTGCCTTCCCTTCTGCACAGGGAAACAGGGAAATACCTCACCTGGAGGGATGTCTCTCCCCAGGACCCTCCAAGCATTTGCCCCTTCCCACAGCCTTATCCCGCTGTCCAAGCGTCAGGTCCTGCAAAGGCAGATGCTGCTGTGGAGAGTTTACTTAATGCCAGTGCTGGCCACAAATCCTGGGAAAACACACTGAAATCTGGCTGCAGGGAGGGGAGGAGGAGCAGTGGGATGCAAGGAATGGGAAAGAAATGGAGAAACGGGAAGACTTAATGTGTGATTGTTTCTCTCCCTGTGTGATTTTGTGGGTTTTACTTCTAAAAGCTGGGGGAAAGGCCTTTAGGAGAATGTGGAGCACCACATTGCTTCCCACCTCTGTCAGGTGCATCTGCTGAGTGCAGGGCTGCATTTGGGGATACAGAGATATGTGGAGCCCTGACACCCTCCTCCATTCACCCCCACATCCCAGCCAGTCCCACCAGAGGGGTCTCACCTCCTGGCACTCCAAGGATTCATCACTCCATTGAAACAGCCTTTTCATGTCTTGGTGCATGGAAATCAGGGGCTTTCCAGGAGTTTCTTGGGGGAGCCACTGCCTGTGGGCTCAGCAATCCTCATTCCCCCTGCTGGCTGGCCTGGGAGCAGGAGAGATGTTTCAGTGCCTCCTCTGCTGTGAGACTGTTATGGCAACACACTCACATCCAACCCCCCAAGGACATCAAACCACCCAGTCCCTGCTTAGGGGCTTGGGTTTGGTTTATTTTTGCTTTTCCAACGGGGAAATCACAATGGTGATTGCACAGTGATTATCTCTGAGGAGATGAGAGGTGGCATTGGGCACACCTGGGTCTCTTCCAGGGCACCTCACCTGCAGCTCTGAGAGTGCTTTGCACTCTGTTGCACCTGTTTCCCATATAAACCACTTTTCCCCATTTGCTCAAGTTTTAAATTCCTGTTTGGCACAATTCTGGGTGGGATTCAGCTCTGTTTAAACAAACAACAATTCAGGTGTGTTTAGGGGAATCCTAATTACATACTCATCTAATGGATACTGCTGGGGCAGAAGAAGGAGAAGGGGCAGGGATAGACCTGGAGGGCTGGCTGCATGTCACCCTAGGGAGGGAAAAGGGAAGCTGGGAGCAGCAGCATCCTTCATTCCCACACCCCTGGTTTCCAACAGGCAGAGCCAGCAGGTTTGCTGAGGTCATTTTGTACCTTGCACTTGTTTTCCAGAGGAGCTGCTTGTTTCCCTGCTTGTGCATCCAACCAGCCTTAGTTCAGCATCAAGAAGTGCCTGGCATCTCAAAAAGCAGTGGATGCCCCATCCCTGGAAGTGTTCAAGGCCAGGTTGGCCTTGAGCAACCCAATATATCAAAAGCTGTCCCTGTCCATGGCAGGGGTTTGGAGTAGATGAACTTTAAAGGTCCCTTCCAACTCAAACCAGTCTGTGATTCTAAAATTCTATGGTTTAAACAGCACATTTGCCCTCTGCTGTGCTTTGGCAGCAGAACATTTTCCCTGTGGATCCACCTAAATTCCCACCCATCAGTACTAACCCCCCCAGCTACTGCACAGGGCTGGCAGCAGAGGAAAGCAGGAAAATCCTGGATGGAGAATAAGATAGAAGACTCCTTGCCAGAGAAATTATCTGAAGCAGGTGGTTCCAGCTTGGAGGAACTCAATTTATATTCCCAAATGACATGCTGGGAGCTGCTCACAGCTCCATCAACAAGCACAGCACAGGCAGGCAGATGTTTTGGCAAGTGCCAGCAGCTGGAATAGGATTGCTGGCTCAGCTCGGCTGCACCCATCGCTCCAGACAGTAATTTGGGAAGTCAGTGTTTCAGGCTCATCCCAAGGGAACCTCTATCAGGTGGCTGCAGCTCTGGCTGGCAGAGTCACACAGCTCATTCTGAAACAAAGAGAGGGAGCAGAGTGCAGAGCTGGGCAGGAGGAGTCACTCTGGATTATTTACAGGCTCCAGCCTTGGGAAAACCCCGGCACAGAAAAGCACCGGCCGTGCTTGGGACCAATGGCCATGGGGGAGAGGATGGGGTGGTGTCCCTGTCACCCACACTGCAGGAGCAGCTCTGCCCAGGGCACATCCCTGCCAAAGGAAGGGGGAAACGTTTGGGGATGCCCAGGCTCAGTGTGGGGGGATGTGGCTTAGGGACACGAAGCCCTACAAAGGGAGAAGGACACAAGGAGCGTTCTAGTGGGCAATGCAAGGCACGAGGCTTGTCCCCAATGCAGATGTTGTCAGCACAGGTGAACTTCCAGGTCTGGAGGGGGAAGGAGGTGGTTCCTACATAGGCTGGGCAGTGGCACTGAGGGGAGTGTGGCAGAGGCTGCTGCCTCACCAAGCCCCATGTGATTCTTTTATTTTCTCTGTGGTGGCCAGTAACAAAGAGCAGCTGTGCTGCCCCAGACTGGCAGAACAAAGGGGCTCAATGAAATGTTCTCCCCACGTGTGACACCATGAGGAAGTGACAGGCCAAGAGAGCAAAGGCAGGGTGGGAATACCAAATTTAATGCAGTTTTTCAGAGATGAGTGTAAATCCAAGAGGAGTTCAGCAGAAGCCACCCCTACACTGCAAGAGGCCGTGGGAGAGAACACAGGCACATCTCAGACACAAAATGCCACCTTCCCAAAGTGCCCACAGGGCTTCCCAGAGCCAGGCATGCTTCCACCTGAGGTACAACTCAGCCTGCCTGCCCTGGGGAGAGCCCTCACCACCCCAGCCCAGTGCTGGTGGCTGCCTGTACAAGCCATGTAAGTGCCTGGGTAAAAAAAACCAAATAGAAACTGGAAGTGGACTTTCCCAGGCAGCTTTTGGGGTGGCCAAGTGCAGGAGCAAAGTATGAAATGCTGCAAAAGGGATGAGGAAGAGACAGATGTTGTGAGGGTGCCTCTTCATAGGAAGGGTTAGAGCAGCTTTATAGCACAGTGGTGTTTAACTGCTGGTGCAAAAGCAGCCAGGAGCTGGGCACACAGCAAGAGAACAAGCACCAAGAGCCCAGCAGCAGCTGTGTACACACCAGCAATTGATGGAAAATGGGGTCCAGATGAGTCTAGTCAGACCCCATGGATCACTGATAGGCAACATCACCCTGTTTGACTGCTACATGGTGGAGGCTGGCAAGGGACTGGTGCTGGAGCATCATCCAGGAGCAGAACCCCAGGACCCCTGCCATGGGTGCTCCCTCCATGGAGGATGCTCAGCTGGCTGCAGGGGATAAATACAGCCTGCAGAAACACAGAGGAAACTGCACTCTCTTGAGCAGCTCTTGAGCTGATGGGAATGTTTAAAAGAAGCTGCCAGACAGGTATGATTTACTTGGCTTTTGATAAAATCTCACATCAGAGACTATTAAAGCACCTTATCAAAGGTTAAAGGGGCAAAGTCCCCATTTGGCAACAGAAAACAAAGACAGAGAACATCTGCTCCTTGAAGCAAAAGTGAGCAAACACCAAGGCACAGCAGAGGTCAATACTGGCATCATTACTATTTAATACCAATACCACTTGTATATTAATGAGAGGCAGGAAAAAGACAAAAAAACAAGACAAAGAAAGCCAACAGTGGTCCAAACTTACTTTACTTCGTCAAAACAGAGGGAGATAGGGAAAAAGCCATGCTGTGAGATGTGAGAAATTACATGAGAAATTAAATTATCACACTAAAGTTTGCCAGTGGAAGTAGTTTCAGCACATTAAACATCGTATTCAGCCCAAGTGGGGCTGAACCAGCTGGTCCCATTTTACCAGCCACTTCATTGTGAATTCTGAAATGAGGAAAGAAAAAAGACAAACACTTTCGCTGTCATTTCTTATTCTGGTTTTAATCAGCCAGTATTTCCTCATGCTCTTGTGATGCCACAGTTTCTTGGTTACAAACATTGCAGGGGAAGGCTGCATTGTTTTATTTAAAAAAAAAAAAGTTTCTGCTGACATTTAAGAAACAGAACAGGGAGAGTTCAAACTCTGATCATTTTGTAAACAACAAAGATGCAGAACCGAGTCAGAAGCCTACATGGATCAGAAATATTGCTTAGATTTAACCCGGATGTGCACACAACAAAGCACCTTGGCCAAAGAAATCTGAGCCACTAATAATCCACACTCCAGGTCATCCATGGAAAAAAACTGATGAAATGCAGGCCCTGCACCTGTAAAGGCTACAGACATCTGTCACATCCTCAAGTCAGCACAGGAGGCAGCTGGCTTTGATGAGTGATCAGCCACAGCATGGAGGGCTCTACCTTCTTTTCTTTCTCCTTTTTGCTCTTCCTAAGGTGGGTGGAGCACTCCCTTCTGATAACATTGGACCAAATTGCTCCAGTCATGGAGTTTCTGCTGGAGGTTTTGGACACAGGTGACAGAAAAGCCTTTGGGAGGGAGGGAGGAAAGGAAATGTGATCAGTTTTTAACTCTAGAAAATCACTACTGGACTCCAGGAAAACGTTCCATGAAGCTGGTGGTTCCAGCAGTGTGGAAACCTCCTCTTCAGGGTTTTGCTTATGATCCTGCACGAAAAGGACATTCCCCTTTGTACACAGGATTCCCTTCCTGATCCCACACTTCCTCCAGCAGCTGTTCCAAGCGTGGAGAAGCACAGAGCACGTGAGTGCTGGGTGCAGCAGCACACCTGAAGCTGCAGTGGAGAGGTGGCTGCTGCTCCTCTTGGCTTGGCCTCCTTGGCAAAGCCACTTTTCTACCCCTTGCCTGCCCACACAAAGCCTCACCCCAGCACAGGCAGCAGGGCCTGGTGCACACGTCCACTGGGATATGTGCAGATCCACCCAAGGATGCTCCATCATTGTCTGTGCCAAGGAATTGCTTTTAATTAATCAGGGCTTCAATTATGTGCAGTTTTCATCTCTATACCCTGGTCCTGGTTAGCTTCAGCTCTACAGAGCCACATCTGTGCCAGTACAAATGAGCATGAATTTCCAGGTATTCATGTTTTCATGAATTTCAGCCATGTTACCACCTGGAAATCTCAATTTATTTTATTTTCCCCTCTGTTAAAAAAATGTCTATTCCTCACAGATGTGGGAAAAAAAAAAAAAGAAGGTAAAAATATGATCCAATTCCCTCTTCCCTCCAAAAATATCAGAAAGGAAAATCATTTAAGTCAGGGCTCAAAATCAGCAACATTATCTCCTGGTTTTCCTTATGCTTCATGTTTGTTTTCTTTTTTTAAATGAGGTGCTGGTTGTAGAGGCAATGGCTAAATGCTGGAGAAATGTTAGATCAGAGCATTTGATTTCCAGCTCTCAAGATACTTACAGGGTTTTTTTCTTTTCAGATTGAAATCATCTCTCAAGGAGCACACAGACATGATAGGAGGCCGGTGCTCAGCAAAATCAGATCGATGGCAATCAGAAGATTCCGAGATCTTCCGCCTCCTCTCCGTCTGGGAGGAGGGAGAGGCACTAAAGGGTTCAAATTCCAGGTCAGGACTGCAGATGCCACGTCCTCAATTCATCTCTGCTGTCAAAACCATCAGCCAAATGCCCCACAGCTGCTCAAGAGAAACAGCTTCTGTGTGTGGAGCTTGAAATGCTTTCAGAGAGCAACACGGAGGAGCCTGAAAATCAATTAATTATACAAATATTAGTGACTTCCTAAATGTGCTCAGTGCTGGGAGCTCCCATGCACCTCTGGTCCCCTGCACCACAGTCCTGGGGCACTACACTCTCTGGGAGATAAAAAGAGTAATTAAAATCAGGCAAGAAAAGCAACACTTTAATTTTTTCTCTTTTTGCTTGTTTTTATGCAGGACTTTTTCAAAGCCAGTTGCACAAAAAGCAATCTTTGAATTAACAGGCAATTACTTAATTAGGTACTTAGCTGCAAATTACATGAAGCAAAGTGCCTGTTTTATCTATTTGGAAATGTAAACTGGGCTCTGTGCTATCCCTAACACAGAAACTCCCTCCTTTCTAGAGAAAACTTGTAAAGCAAGAGACTCATCTGAATTCTGCCTTTAATCATATGGGGAAAGGGTCTTTGGAAGCACAAAAAGCACTTTCAGGGAGAAAAACGAACTGAGAAGACAGTAGAAATCAGACATGTTAAAGACATGTTAGATTCCTGTGATTTGTATAAGAAATGCATCAGAAAAAATGGGATGCTTTGCAAATCAGTCATGGAAAAGAGTTGACTTGAGCAAGCAGTCTGTGACAACCCTGGCTGTTGGGAACTAAAACACAGCACAGCTTCCTAGAGTTGTGCTGAACCCACCACCATCTGCAGCAGAAGAGGATTACATTTTTCCTGAAGCATGCTCAAAAACACATTCTGGGTAAAAAAAATCAAAAGCTGACGCACCCAGCCACATGCAGTGCTTCTTCTGTGATACCTGCAGCCTCCAATGGGCCACACACTGATCAAGCCCCTTGGAGATGAAACCTGAGGAAATGACACCTCTGTCTCCCTGGGGCCACAGTCTTGGGTCTGCACTCAGAAAAATTTAATGTTGGCCAAACTTTGCCCATTGTCAGGTCCATTTGACCCCCTCACTTTCCTTCTTGCCCAACATTTTGGTATGACGTGGACCAAATGTGACTCCTTATCCAGTTTCTGAGCAAAATTCAGCATCGGTGGAGGGCCTGGCTCTGCAGGTGCCAGGTCTCCTCAGCTCTGGTTAAATGTCCCACCCAAATTGTTCCAAATCGCAAAGTTTTCATATTGAAGGAGAAAGTGTCAGAGCAAGGAATTCTATAGGCAGACTCATGCTCCTCAGCGAAAACATCAGTGTGTATGAGGAAGAATTTCCTCACAGAAAGGATGATTAGACATTAGAACAGGTTCCCAAGGAGGTGGTGGAGTCACCATCCTGGAGGTGTTTAAGGAAAGCCTGGAAGTGGCTCTGAGTGCCAGGTCTGGCTGACAGGGCGGTGTTTGGTCACAGGTTGGACTCGATCTCAGAGGTCTTTTCCAATCGATTTCTAATCGATTCTGGGATTAGGGGAAATGGCCTTAAACATAGGGGAGATTCAGATTAGGTATTAAAGAAGTATTTTTCCCCGTTAGGTTGCCCAGGCAGGTTGTGGAGTCACGGTCCCCGCAGTTTGGTTTAAGAGGAGCCCGGCGCTGGCTGATGAGGTTGAGTATCTAAGGGGTTACAGCGGCAGTGCTGGCTCGGACTGCTTGATCTTAAAGGTCTCCCCCAACCTCGGTGATTCCGGGATTGCATGAAGGGACCAGACCCCCCACACACCCGGGCTGCCCACACGTGCCGAGCTGAGGGGCGGGGGACAGGCGGGCGGTGTCGCGACATGTCGCGCTGCAACGGCGCGCGCCCCCGCGCGGGAACGCGCGTGGGATGCGGTGTGAGGGGGAGCGGGAGGGGGCGGGAAGCGCGGAGAGGGGAGGCGGGAGGGAAAGGGAGGGAAAAGCAGGGAAAGGGAGGAAAAGGGGGGGGTTTAACCCCCCCGTGCCCGGCGGCGGCGGCGGCATTTTCTATTCAGGCGGCGCTGAGGGAGCCCGTCGCGCCCGGTGCATTGTGGGACCGCGCTGGGAGTCCCGTTCGCGGGAGGAGGCGGAGGGCGAGGAGGCGGCGAGAGCCGGTGAGAGGGAGACCTGAGGAGGGAGGAGGAGGAGGAGGGGGGGTGCA